>OX336389.2:1491233151-1491650817 GCA_946902985.2 Meconema thalassinum | reverse complement strand
ACATATTCCTTATCTTTTAACGGATATTTCAGCACTACAGCTTTCTCAAAACCTTCCTTCAGCGCTCTAAAAGCCTGTTCATGCTTGGACTCCCATCTCCACCGAGTCCCACTTTTAAGCAATTCCCTGAATGGTTCTACCAACCCTGAGTATTTAAGAACGAACCTCCTGAAAAAGTTGCAAATTCCCAGGTAAGTTTTTAACTGTTTAACATTCTGTGGCACCTCTGCGTTAAGTATCTTATTAACCCTACTTTCTTCTGGTGTTACACCTCTACTCGACACTCTATGACCTAAAAATGTCACTTCTGACTGACAGAATGACGACTTAGACAGCTTCAAAGTGAACCCTGCCTGATCTAACTTCTGAAAAACTATATTTAAATGACGTAGATGCTCCTCAAAACTGCGTGAACTAATTACCATATCATCTATGTAAATGGTTACAAACTCTCCTGTGTCATCCCCTAATGCGATGTTTAAAGCCCTAATTATAGCTGCTGAACTACTCTTTAACCCATAAGGTGTTCTACAAAATTGATGAAGGTTATATTTATGACTAAAAGCTGTAAATGGTCTATCTTCGTACATAAGTGGCACTTGCCAAATACTGGAACTCAAATCTACACAAGTGAAATACTTCTTCCCCTCAAATGTTTGCATTAATTCTTCTATTGACATAGATTTCAGCTGATCTGAACTAATTCTATTGTTAACCAAACGAGCGTCTAAACAAATACGAACAGTGCCGTCGGTCTTGGGTACCGTTATCAAAGAATAAACATACGGACTGTTAGAGTGCTCAATAATCCCATCTTCAAGCATCTGATTAATTTGTGCCTCAACTGCACTCTGATAAGCGAAAGGTACAGGATATATATGTCCTGTGAATACTGACCTATCAATAACGTTCAATGAATGGGTATAGCAATTGGCCATACCAATGCGATCCTCAAACACTCTCCTATTACACCATAACACATCATAGAGCCGAACACACTGTTCATCCTCTATATTTCCCTGAAATGCAGCCTCACGTAACGAGTCCTCTAGACTTCCGTTCGTAATCACACTGCCCACAAAACATGGAGAACCCCGCTCTACGGCTGGCGATATCTCATTTAAAGTACAAATCACACCTACAATACTACTTCTCTGAATATGGTCATTGAACGCTACTTCTACTTCAGAATCTCCCCATTTAAATTTCAAACTCCCTACATCATAACATAAGTTACCAGACACTCTACTTAGCCACTCTGAACCCAAGATAACACTGAATACTAAATTTGGAATTACAAGACAAATCTGCTTCTCTACATGATTATTAATTTTAATGTCTACTAAAACTTGCTTAGAAATTACTTTAGACCTCTTCCCAACACCTGTGATAACAAAAGTGCTTTTAATTGGTATCTCCTCAAAATTTACTCCAGTTCCTTTCATTTTATCATAAAATGCACTACTTATGCAACTCTTCATACAACCACTATCAATTAAAACATCTGTGTACGCCTCGGACACGTTAAATTTAACTATGGGGCTCTTACTAACCACTTCCTGAATAATACCTTCATCATTTAGTTCATGTAATAATTCATTTCTCACATTTAGGTCATAGGGTTCCTGTATAATTGTATGGACAGGGCATGCTACAGACTGAGATTCTGACCTTACTTCGCAGCCTGGTTCGCGTTTAAAGAACCGCTACAGCTGGCCGTAGTACTACTAACTACTAAACTGGTCTGGTTGTTCTGGGCTGTGTTGTCATTGTTTGGCTGTATATTACTACCACTAGGCTGTCCTCTTCCTTGACCCCTATTCTGGTTGTAATTATTGTCATTATAATTTCTCCCTTGATTTCCCCTGAAATCATTGTTTCTCCCTTGATTTCCCCTGTAATCATTGTTCCTCCCTTGATTTCCCCTGAAATCATTGTTCCTCCCTTGATACTGATTACCATAGCCATTTCCTCTGTTCTGATATAGCTGATTATTATTATTTCTATTTTGAGCGTTGGCCCCTTCGCCACCGTTCCCTTGAACTTCTTGATGCCTGGCTTCATTAGGTCTATTATTATTATTACCCTGGTTCCGATTGAAATTGTCCTCATAACCCCCTCTCCCTAGTGCATCAAATGTGCTTAACAAATTTTCTACTTGTGATATAGTCTTTACATTCTGGATACAAGCAGCCTCCTTGATCCTATAGGGAAAGTGCCTAAGTAGCAACCTTACCACATCACTTTCCTCCTTCAAGCCATCCAGATATTTACACACTAATAACTGCCCTAAAAAGTATTCGGTCATGGTGGAGCTTCCTTTAGGGTTATATTTACCACACACTACTCCCTCACGATGCTGCGACTGAATAACCTCATTCCAGAACTTTTCACAGAATTTCATTTTAAAATCATTAATATCCGTAAACTTGTCTCTGTAGACAGCAAACCAATTCCTCGTTTCCCCCACAAACACTTGTTCTAAAATTTCAACTACCTGGCACCACTCAATACTACCATTTTCCAACCTCTCCCCGAATTTATTTTCTATAGTGTTCATGAACTCCATTGGGCACCCCTGTCGATTGCTGAACTTACCCAGTTCTACCTCCCTGTGTGTGCTATTCACAAAAACTGGCCTATTCTGACTATTTTCTTGCCTGATCCTAGCTTTTAATTTTAATTCTAATTCTGCGATTTTCTCCTCAGCCTTCCTCTCAATACTGTTTACTGTTAATTTAATGTTTCCTTCTGATTCTTCTACTTTATCATATAGCTTTGCTTGTTTCTCCTCAATCTTGCTAATGCTCTCTCTATTACTCTCTCTTAAATCATTTACTTCTGCAAATATTTGCGAGTGGACTTTCTCAATTCTACCCCCCAGCTGTTCCTTAACCTCTTTAGTTGCTACCTGAATTTTGTCAATTTCTCCCCCCAATTGCTTTTTGACCTGCTGTGTTTCCAGTTGTACTAGTTCTTTTAAATTTTCAGCCTGTGTACTGATTCTAATTTCTAACTCCTCCTGTACTTTTCCTAATTTCTTGTCTACATCTGCAATGATCTCTTTAACCTTCTCTTCCATTACTCATCTGATTTCTCCTCTAATCTGCTCCATTTTCACACTAATTTCCTTGTTGTTCTTATCTAATTTTGCATTATTCTGTTCTAATTTTGCATTTAAAGCTTCTGTACTTTCTTTATTTTCCCTACTGTTTTGTTCTAATTTTGCATTTAAGGCATCACTACTAACTTTGTTCTGATACATGAACTCGAGAAGTAAAGTTTTTAATTCTGGTTGGCCGCCTACACTCCCTGTTTCAGTATCGGGATTTACCTCCGCTACCCCGGTACTACCATCACTCGACATACTGCTCGTATCATCACTCTCCAGTTGATGACCACTACGTAACCTCATCTGTCTTTCTTTCTCATCCCCCATAATGATATACACTGATAGAGACAAATAACCCCCAAAATACAGGCATAGTCACAATCTCCTTCCACAAATGTTATTAGGTTTTCATCCCCACGTTGTCGGCGACAAATGTAGCAGTTTAGCTAGCCCACACTGTTGGGTGATAAATGTAACTGTTTACCTTTGCCTAAGCTATGTTGTTTTAATGGGCGCCAAGACCTCAATGCAATGTTGAAATCTAAATTTGTATTTAACAACGTCTAGCTCTGGCAGAACACCTTCAAGACTCTATTCACTCAGATCGTGGTATGATTTGATCATTAACCCAACAAACAATTGTATCAGGAGAAGGAATTGGCCTATATCTAATGCTACCTACTGAAAGCAAAGATTGCATTGTAAAAGAAATGAATTTATTATATAAAACAAGTATAGCAAAATTAATAATAATAATAACTATAAAATTTAAATTGGAGCGTTGTGATTTGAATATTACCGATAGAAAATTACGTGAAAACGGAGTCTGATAAATTGATTTTACTCTTATTTCCAAGCTATGAAGTTACTGAAATATGAAATGTAAAACAAAGAAAAATGAGAGATTGCGTATTTCTGCGTCATTTGCGCTTACCACTGGAAATTGCCAAATCATTTCCCTCGTACTTGATGATGCCGTGAGCTTCCCACAGTCTCCTGGACGTCGTCATCTCCGTCGGAATTTGATGATATTCTGGTAGATTAGATAATTCTATGGTCCGTACCTCGGACCCAAACACTCGTACAACCGCACTGGTTAAGTTTTGCAAAAGTTAGTCTTCAACTCCACTGAACATCGGAGCGACACGCACTTCCAACCGTACTCCGCAAGTTCTACACAGATAGTCCACGTTTCACGGCGCGTCGAACGATATATGCACCTGTTGGCTCCCCCACCACGGTACCGTCTTCCAGCTTACGTTGTCTTCCCTGATTGGCTGAGCACGCCGCCAGTTCCCCTCCTCTGCCTCATTACACTCGGTGCGCGAGAGTGAGAAGTCGTTTTCCGTTCCAACAATTCGCCTTTTCTAGACCTTGCGACCCAGCCTTGCGTAATACTTCTCGACAGGAATCAGCTTGTATTCGAATTCCCAGTGAGTCATGTCTCTCAAATACCCTAACTGACAAAACTCCGTAAAATTCCGTAATCACATAATTTTCTATAATATTGTCGTTCGTAATAATTTGCTTGATAGCGTTTTCTAAGACATAGAAAACCTATCTGAATGCTAATAATTTTTATAAAATGCTCCGAAAATACCTTAATAATAATTATAATAAATTAATAATAATAATAAATTACCATGAAAAATTCTCTTGGCTGAACAATTTGCCGCGTAAATAAATATAGAATGGCTTCCTACTGACTTATGCCAGTTGCATAAAACCCCTCGAAAAACACGTTACAGTATTTGGATAAGATAAATTAGGAGCATTTATTAACAGTTGGCAGCCCTGGTAGGTCTTAAGAATACGCTCAGTCTTATCTGGTTATGTACACATACAACATACGAAATTTGGTTGAATTCCAATTGATAGTGTAGAAGTTATATGCATTTAAAAATTGGACCTATCAGGAGGCTTATAATCATTTTGGCAACACTGCCATGTTTGGCCTCCTGGAAATTAAACTGAAATATTACGATCTGTACGTGTGCCAATTTTGAAATAGCTCCCATTCATACTTTCCAAGATATCCAACATGGAGCTCAAATTTTAATTGCGATTTTTAGCAGTTGGTAGCACTAACATCATTTTCAAATATGGCCGTGAGGTATTCAGGTATAGATCTTTACTCCTACCAAATTTTGTTTCGATTGCTGCAGCCGTTTAGGAGTTGATAGGGGGGGGGGGACACACACACAGCCAGCCAGACAGACAGAAGGACAGACAGACAGACACACATTTGCCCGATCTCATAAGTCTACTTTTCCCTCATTTTTGAAAAATGTGAAAAGTAGGCTAAAAATCTAACTAGACGGTGATACCTCAGCTTATTTATATTTACATACGCACGTACTATAAAATCTACACTAATTGACATAACCAACAAAACCTATTCTTCCACTTGATCTAAAATTATATTCACAACTCTACCCTGCCCAAACAAACAACTAACCTAATTATATAACAAGTAGTTCCATGAAAAGCTAAATAGCCTATTTTCATATATCCTACTGGTCTTACTTAGGACACGACAAATGAAAACAAGAAATTATAAAATATTGCACAGCCGTTTTTTTAAGTTCTCATAAAATGCCATTAAATTAGACGTCAGTATATTAAGGCTTGAATGAAGATACACCGTGCTAAGTTCCACAAAACTCGAATGAAAAGTCGCGAGAAAAATCCATTTCAAATATTAAATTTTGCGTCGCCGCCATGTTGGTTTTGTGCTCACCAGGATATCGAATGACCGATAGGTCAACTTTCCATAATAGTCACTATCAACATACAAAATTTCAGTTTGATTGCTGTAATAGATTTGTAGATACTGAGAACCATCTAAATATTTCGGATGGTCACCATGTTGGATTGTTAAACGAGTAGGCCATTGAGTTATGCACCATTAGATGAAGATTATTGCGTAGGTTCATTATTCATACATGTTTGTTTGTGAAGGGATCACACGAGGGTTGGGTCCAGTCTAATCTCGGATCAATACGGGCACACTTGGTCTGTATGTATGCATCCGTGTTATTATTAATATTATTATTATTTGTTATGATTACGGGTATGTCAACCATATTGTGGATACAAATACATACCGTACCATATTGTTTACATATAGCAAAGAATTGAACATAATATTGAAAGCATTAAGCCTATATGTGGGCTTTACCCAAACAACGAGGGAGGGGAAGTGTCAGTAAGGTCACCCCGGTCACCTGGATAAGCACGAAGAGGGAACAACGAGGGAGGTGAAGTGTCAGTAAGGTCACTGCGGTCACCTAGATAAGCACGAAGAGGGCACAACGAGGGAGGTAAAGTGTCAGTAAGGTCACCGCGGTCACCTAGATAAGCACGAAGAGGGCACAACGAGGGAGGTGAAGTATCAGTAAGGTCACCGCGGTTACCTAGATAAGCGCGAAGATTGAACAACGAGGGAGCTGAAGTATCAGTAAGGTCACCGCGGTCACCTAGATAAGCACGAAGAGGGAACAACGAGGGAGGTGAAGTGTCAGTAAGGTCGCTGCAGTCACCTAGATAAGCACGAAGAGGGCACAACGAGGGAGGTAAAGTGTCAGTGAGGTCACCGCGGTCACCTAGATAAGCACGAAGAGGGCACAACGAGGGAGGTAAAGTGTCAGTAAGGTCACCGCGGTCACCTAGATAAGCACGAAGAGGGCACAACGAGGGAGGTGAAGTGTCCGTAAGGTCACTGCGGTCACCTAGATAAGCACGAAGAAGGCACAACGAGGGAGGTGAAGTGTCCGTAAGGTCACCGCGGTCACCTAGATAAGCACGAAGAGGACACAACGAGGGAGGTGAAATGTCAGTAAGGTCACCGCGGTCACCTGGATAAGCACGAAGATTGAACAACGAGGGAGCTGAAGTATCAGTAAGGTCACCGCGGTCACCTAGATAAACACGAAGAGGGAACAACGAGGGAGGTGAAGTGTCAGTAAGGTCACTGCGGTCACCTGGATAAGCACGAAGAGGGCACAACGAGGGAGGTAAAGTGTCAGTAAGGTCACCGCGGTCACCTGGATAAGCACGAAGAGGGCACAACGAGGGAGGTGAAATGTCAGTAAGGTCACCGCGGTCACCTAGATAAGCACGAAGAGGGCACAACGAGGGAGCTGAAGTGTCCGTAAGGTCACGGCGGTCACCTAGATAAGCACGAAGAGGGCACAACGAGGGAGGTGAAATGTCAGTAAGGTTACCGCGGTCACCTGGATAAGCACGAAGAGGGCACAACGAGGGAGGTGAAGTGTCCGTAAGGTCACTGCGGTCACCTAGATAAGCACGAAGAGGGCACAACGAGGGAGGTGAAGTGTCCGTAAGGTCACTGCGGTCACCTAGATAAGCACGAAGAGGGCACAACGAGGGAGGTGAAGTGTCAGTAAGGTCACTGCGGTCACCTAGATAAGCACGAAGAGGGCACAACGAGGGAGGTGAAATGTCAGTAAGGTCACCGCGGTCACCTGGATAAGCACGAAGAGGGCACAACGAGGGAGGTGAAATGTCAGTAAGGTCACCGCGGTCACCTGGATAAGCACGGAGAGGGCTGAATTCCTCGTGATAATCTTTGAGGTCCCATTTCGATTCCCGTCTCTGGCAAGAACGGAACGGGTTAACATCAGCCTCGTGAGACAAAACTGAAAAGAAATGTACTCAGCTTTCACCTCAGCCATCTTGGAAGTGGTTTTCCGTGGTTTCCCCTTTCTACTCATGGAAATTGTCGGGAAGAATCTTTACTTAGGGCCACGGCCAACCCTCCCAGTCCTTCCTAATTAAAAATTCATACTCTAGTACTGACACCACAATAACACCGTCAGCAGTGGCTACGCTGGCTAAAGCGCAGCATTAGGTCATGGGGCCAAGCTCTCTGCTGACTCGGTAGACGCGTGGGTTCGAGCCCCACCGTCAGCCGTCCTTGAAATGGTTTTCCGTGGTTTCCCATTTTCAACACCAGGCAAATGCTAGGAAGGTACCTTCTGACAGGCGACGGCCGCTTCCTTCCACATCCTTGCCCAATTTCATTCATCTTCATCCATTCCATCTCTCATCCCGACGCGCAGGTCGCTCACGGGCGTCGACTAGAAAGACTTGCACCCGGCCTCTCAGGAGACCACACGAAAAAAAAAGAAAAAACAAAAACAAAAAAAACCAACACAATAACACTGGTCAACAAACCAGGCTGATGACTGCGATGCCCATAATGTGCTGCAATATGTCAACCCTTGATTGGGCAAAACTATTATTAAAATATTTTATTTGTATTTATTTAAATTTAATTCCTTTGGCCAAATTTTAATTTATTAATTTTATTTTGTGTTATCTGTTTAATGTTTATGTTCAAATGTTTTTATAATTTTATTTTATAAGCTCATTTAATAATAATAGTAATTTTATAAGTTTATTCATTTCAAAACTTAATTGTTTTCAATTTTTTTTTCATATTGTATTATTTACGTTGTAATTATTTTTGTTAAAACAATAAAATTTCATCAAGCATCTGAGGTCAAGAAGATAGAATAGTAGGCTACACTATGCAACGAGCCTATAATGGCAATAATTACTATTATAGGCGAGTTACATACGACTGTTTATGTTCGTCGATAATTATAACTTTATTATATGTTTTAACATAAATATTCATAAATATCTGTGGGATTCAGTTAGTGAATAGGGCGCGCTGGCTTTGCTGACTGAACAGAGCGCATGCGTGGGCCAAGGCACTCTGTGAGCAGAGACCATTCACTTTGTTTGCCAACACAGAACACCTATTGTTTACAGCGGATTTTGAGCGGATGTGCGAAGGTATCCTTACCTAATTGGTCACACAACTGTTTCTTGAGCTCTGATTGGTGGGAGAAACTGTTTCATAATGAAAAATAGTGTTATAATGAGCCTCAGTATGATACAGTTTTCTGACATATAATGTTTACATTTCGACATCGTCGAACATAAAAAATATTATTTGATTTTATGAAATAATGTGAAGTTGACAGTGAAAACAGGAGATAGGCGAGGTGCTGCGCGGGGGGAGAACTACACCGTGTTTTATAGCACACATTTAGGTTTTACTCGCTAACCGTTGGAGATCCGAAAAGTGATAAGGACCCTTCGGATAGAAATATAAATTTTAAACCTCGTATATGCCATCAAAACTTTGCTATTTCTTAGTGTCCTCTTTTTAATTGAAATGATAATATGAAAGTTTGAAATCAAAGGGTGTAGTGACGTCACTAAAATGGTCGCCTTCTTTAAATAGTGCAAAGTATCGAAATCAAAAGTAGCCTACTGTATAATGTTAACCAGGAAAATCAGCTACTTCCATGTTAAATTTCATGTAAATCGGACCAGTGGTTCTTGCTTGATTGAGTAATACACAGACACACACCATCTCATTTTTATATATTAGTAGAGATTAACATTTTCAAAAGAAGATTCGTTCAGCCATGAGCATCTTTGACATAGCAGGTGGTTAATATAGGCTACTGTACAGAGCCTAATGTGCTCGGCTACGCCGCAGGGCACACCGCTAAGTATTGCTGTATAAGTGACACAGAAGGACTTTCGACATATTCTTTATGCATGTGAAGTTAATCTCGTATAACTTCACGGCAAGCTCAAAAGATATAGATGGGGCATCGATATGAAATAAAGTAGACTTAAGCACGTATAACTTCACGGCAAGCTGAAAGGATATAGATGGGGCATCGAAATTGAAATAATGTAGGCTTTATGTTCTACATTGAATATCTTGTTTTTTTTTCACGCGCTAGTAATTGGTGGGAAAAGCTGCAGTGGGTCAGATAACACCATTAACTCATTTAATTAGATAAGTGTATAAAGATTGTGCCCATGTTGTGCTGACAGCTGGCTTCTGGCGGAGCTCGGAGGGTAGACCCGACCAACCCAGTCGATAATTGGAGTGCTCCACCCCCCACCCCCAAGCGCGCGGTTTGCACTTTCATTCAATTATTCAATCCCTCAGTTTTCATGCACTTGATAGACTGAGGAAAGCGCCAGATGGTCTGCAGGTGTGGTAAGTGGCTATTGTACGAAGTACTGTCAATCACGTGCCTTAAGCCGGCCATTGCACGCAATACACTGGGATGTACTGCATTTAGCCCTTCTTTACATTGGGAATGGAATGAAATTCATAACACGGCGTTAATAGGATTAATGGGTAGCGTGACAGGAGTAGGCTGTCTCACAAGGGAGGGTCCGATTGTTAACTGAGCTGATGCATTACTAATATCTGAATGAAACCTCAAAAAGGAACAGGAAAAACATGTGGATTGTCAGTAATTGTAATTGTGTCTCCCAGTCCGTTTCCGGAAGATCTACATTCGGTCTCACCTTGACACATGCACTAACCTGTGCACTCGCCTTCCAACACTTCTACACTTGTCTCTTACAATCGTCCTCAAACACTGGTTGTATAGTACGGTCCTCACTCACCCTCAAACACTTGTTGTATAGTACGGTCCACATTCGCCCTCAAACACTGGTTGTATAGTACGGTCCACATTCGCCCTCAAACGCTGGTTGTATAGTACGGTCCTCACTCGCCCTCAAACACTGGTTGTATAGTACGGTCCTCACTCGCTCTCAAACGCTGGTTGTATAGTACGGTCCTCACTCGCCCTCAAACACTGGTTGTATAGTACGGTCCTCACTCGCTCTCAAACACTGGTTGTATAGTACGGTCCACATTCGCCCTCAAACACTTGTTGTATAGTACGGTCCACATTCGCCCTCAAACGCTGGTTGTATAGTACGGTCCTCACTCGCCCTCAAACACATGTTGTATAGTACGGTCCTCACTCGCCCTCAAACACTGGTTGTATAGTACGGTCCATACTCGCCCTCAAACACTTGTTGTATAGTACGGTCCTCACTCGCCCTCAAACACATGTTGTATAGTACGGTCCTCACTCGCTCTCAAACACTTGTTGTATAGTACGGTCCACATTCGCCCTCAAACACATGTTGTATGGTACGGTCCACACTCGCCCTCAAACACATGTTGTATAGTACGGTCCACATTCGCCCTCAAACACTGGTTGTATAGTACGGTCCACATTCGCCCTCAAACGCTGGTTGTATAGTACGGTCCTCACTCGCCCTCAAACACATGTTGTATAGTACGGTCCTCACTCGCCCTCAAACACTGGTTGTATAGTACGGTCCATACTCGCCCTCAAACACTTGTTGTATAGTACGGTCCTCACTCGCCCTCAAACACATGTTGTATAGTACGGTCCTCACTCGCTCTCAAACACTTGTTGTATAGTACGGTCCACATTCGCCCTCAAACACATGTTGTATGGTACGGTCCACACTCGCCCTCAAACACATGTTGTATAGTACGGTCCACATTCGCCCTCAAACACTGGTTGTATAGTACGGTCCTCACTCGCCCTCAAACACTGGTTGTAAAGTACGGTCCTCACTCGCCCTCTAACACTTGTTGTATAGTACTGTCCTCACTCGCCCTCAAACACTTGTTGTATAGTACGGTCCTCACTCGCCCTCAAACACTGGTTGTATAGTACTGTCCACACACGCCCTCAAACACTGGTTGTATAGTACGGTCCTCACTCGCCCTCAAACACTTGTTGTATAGTACGGTCCTCACTCGCCCTCAAACACTGGTTGTATAGTACGGTCCTCACTCGCCCTCAAACACTGGTTGTATAGTACGGTCCTCACTCGCTCTCAAACGCTGGTTGTATAGTATGGTCCACACTCGCCCTCAAACACTGGTTGTATAGTACGGTCCACATTCGCCCTCAAACACTGGTTGTATAGTACGGTCCTCATTCGCCCTCAAACACTTGTTGTATAGTACGGTCCACATTCGCCCTCAAACGCTGGTTGTATAGTACGGTCCTCACTCGCCCTCAAACACATGTTGTATAGTACGGTCCTCACTCGCCCTCAAACACTGGTTGTATAGTACGGTCCATACTCGCCCTCAAACACTTGTTGTATAGTACGGTCCTCACTCGCCCTCAAACACATGTTGTATAGTACGGTCCTCACTCGCTCTCAAACACTTGTTGTATAGTACGGTCCACATTCGCCCTCAAACACTGGTTGTATAGTACGGTCCACATTCGCCCTCAAACGCTGGTTGTATAGTACGGTCCTCACTCGCCCTCAAACACATGTTGTATAGTACGGTCCTCACTCGCCCTCAAACACATGTTGTATAGTACGGTCCTCACTCGCTCTCAAACACTTGTTGTATAGTACGGTCCACATTCGCCCTCAAACACATGTTGTATGGTACGGTCCACACTCGCCCTCAAACACATGTTGTATAGTACGGTCCACATTCGCCCTCAAACACTGGTTGTATAGTACGGTCCTCACTCGCCCTCAAACACTGGTTGTATAGTACTGTCCACACACGCCCTCAAACACTGGTTGTATAGTACGGTCCTCACTCGCCCTCAAACACTTGTTGTATAGTACGGTCCTCACTCGCCCTCAAACACTGGTTGTATAGTACGGTCCTCACTCGCCCTCAAACACTGGTTGTATAGTACGGTCCTCACTCGCTCTCAAACGCTGGTTGTATAGTATGGTCCACACTCGCCCTCAAACACTGGTTGTATAGTACGGTCCTCACTCGCCCTCAAACACTTGTTGTATAGTACGGTCCTCACTCGCCCTCAAACACTGGTTGTATAGTACTGTCCTCACTCGCCCTCAAACACTGGTTGTATAGTACGGTCCTCACTCGCCCTCAAACACTTGTTGTATAGTATGGTTCTCACTCGCCCTCAAACACTGGTTGTATAGTACTGTCCTCACTCGCCCTCAAACACTTGTTGTATAGTACGGTCCTCACTCGCCCTCAAACACTGGTTGTATAGTACTGTCCACACACGCCCTCAAACACTGGCTGTATAGTACGGTCCTCACTCGCCCTCAAACACTTGTTGTATAGTACGGTCCTCACTCGCCCACAAACACTTGTTGTATAGTACGGTCCTCACTCGCTCTCAAACACTGGTTGTATAGTACGGTCCACACTCGCCCTCAAACACAGGTTATATAGTACGGTCCACATTCAATATCACAGTCTACACCCAGGTATTTTGATGCGATTTTCAACTCAATTCCACGCTGGAACATTATCGAAAAGAACAAAATCTCAAAGGAGTTTAAAATGTTACTTCTATTACAGTATATTATTCAAGCGCAATAAGATACCGTCTTGTTGTAGCCGCAGATTGCGATTGCGGAGGTTCCGAGTATAAAACTATGTACATAAGGGAAGATACTTCCTATCAGATTATCAATGGTATGAATTCTTTCGTATCAATATGCCCCCTTTAACAGAATCCACTTGAAATTATGATTGATCTAATTTTCATGGCTAATTTAGATATTACGGCAGATGGCGACATGCATGGCTTATCAAGTTTTAACGAATTTAAATTTGTTACTAGCAACGCAAGTATGGTTTGAAGAAAATGGCAACAGCTCTATTTTTATTCGGTATAACATAATCATCATGTGATGCTTTTTAAAACAAGTGTTTCTTAGAGACAGTAGCTTATCACCAATTAATTCTATAAACTCATCACCCCATTTTATAAGATAAGAACAGATCGTATAATCAAATTCATCACTATTATTGTATAAACATGTCCGGGCTATGTATACGGGATCTTCTGCGATTTTTCTGATAATCAATTAGTCCTACTGGATGCGCATATCGTCACCTGTGAGAGAAACTAGCACATTCAAGGCAGCACTTTTCGGTGAACGGTGAAGATACCCATGGAACCCAGTTTCAACACAATCAGAATACAAATCTAAGATGCAAATTATGCTGATGGGAGATACGCAACAGGCAACTGTGGAATAGCAAAACTCAGAAGATTTATTGAGCACAAATAGCACCGAGTAAATATGGCCTACGTGCCCACCACATTTATTTATTTGGCAGTGCTACCTACCGATTAAAAACACAATATAACGTGTATGAACGAGTTTGACGGGATTACGGTACTCTGAACTTTAGCCAACAATTGAAAGAGAGGACATATCCACTTAAGATGAGCAACGCAGACAAGGCCATATGACCAATGGAGCCAATCTGGATCGGGCAACGCCAATCAAGTCGCTTCTACCTCGCACATGAACAGTGCAATGTGTACTCGGGAAGCTTCGCAAAGCGTGTCCATTTGTGCCCTATAGTACATGGCACGATCCGCACTGAACCTTCATCTTGCGCCGGACTATGCACTCACCTGCGAGCATTGTCTACATGTTACGATTTGCATTTGCACTCACTCCTACACTTGCTTGTGTACTCACCTGCGAGCATTGGCTACATGTTACGACCTGCATTTGCACTCACTCCTACACTTGCTCGTGCACTCACCTGCGAGCATTGTCTACATGTTACGACCCGCAGTTGCTCTCACACCTACACTTGCTTGTGCACTCACCTGCGAGCATTGGCTACATGTTACGACCTGCATTTGCACTCACTCCTACACTTGCTCGTGCACTCACCTGCGAGCATTGTCTACATGTTACGACCCGCAGTTGCTCTCACACCTACACTTGCTTGTGCACTCACCTGCGAGCATTGACTACTTGTTACGACCCGCATTTGCCCTTACACCTGCACTTCCTTGTGCACTCGCTAGGTTCGGAGAGATTCCTGGCTCTGCCAAGAAATTTAATTCTGGTCTGAGGGCTGGAACGGGGTACAGCAGCACTGAGAACAGATGAGTTCGGTTCCCGCCTGAGCCATCTTGGAAGTGGCTCCCCGCGGCTACATGACCACGATGTCACAATGACCTTAAACGAATCAACCAAACAGCTGGTGCACGGAGAGAGATGTGGTGAAGAACGACGATCATAATGATTTGGCTAAGAATGTACGCGTTTTTGTGCCGTATGTCCAACCTCAGATGCCTCAGAATGTTACCATGAATCTCGGCGTCGGCGTTCTAGACCTCGGAAAATAAGTCAATATTTACCAACCACGAATATCGAATAATGGTATCCTAATTTCCAGTGGCGATATCGCTCTGTGTCACGTACGACCTATACTTCAATACCATAAGCTTCCTGAGTATGACTTGGAATCCATTTAGTTAAAACTTGCATTTTGTAGTGAAATGGCAACCGCACCTCCATTCTTATGTGAACCACAGTTTCTTACGCTGACGGAATGACGTCACTTGACATACTGACTAGCCGAGAAGTTAGGAGAGGTTTGATGACATCCAGGTGACTGCATATCAGCTCAGGTGAGTTAATAAGAGACGAACCCGCAAAGCGTAGGTTTAGCTATATTGATGTTTGAAGTTGGCATATCGGTGAATGAGATAAGGGACTAACCCACCACAGACATCTCTTTACGAAAATCATACTCCGTAATCAGAGATGTGGACGCGTTAATTTAATTATTGATCATAGACTACACTATTAATATACTGTATCGTTAGGATGGACATTTTATGATGATGATGATAATTGTTGTTTTAAGGGGCCTAAAATCTAGATTATCGGCCCTTAGAACATTTTAATACCACACATTAAAGCAAACAAAGACATAGAATGAATTGGATAATGGGAAATAATAATATAGCTGTGATTTCGACAAATGTAAAGTGTCTGCAGTTATTATAAAACACAAATTATGCAGATACCTGACATCCTAATACCCTGCGGCTAAAGGCGCAGGCTGCGCGATCTGCTGTGGTTTGGAGAGGGACCAGTGGGGCGTTCGGCCTTCTCTTGCAAGGCAATATGGGCATTCTGAATCTGTCACAGCTTCGGAGTTTCTGTAGGTTTTGAAACAACGGCTATTTTTTTACGTAGTAGGGGCGAACACGCCAGCTTGTATCTGGCTAGAAAAGCTTGCCGAAGAATGCTGCGCAGATCTTCGACCATGTTCGGGTGTTCGGGTGTGCTCGGTAGTGGCATACAACGCCCCTCCTACTTCGCGGCAGTAGCTCGCTAGCAGCAGTTCTGAACGGATCGTCTGCTCAGGCTTGGCAGGCTGTAGACCGCGTCTCGGAGCGTGCCGCGATGTTGAAGAATGGAGTGAGCAGTGAGCCCGGTAATCAGCATTCGGGGAACCCACAGGAGCCCTGCAATGAGCATTAAAATATGCCGATTGATATTGGGCTCTGCGCATCGTTGAGTTTCGCCAAGCTTTTCTTGCGACTGCTCTACCTGGAGATGTAATACAAAAATATCGACCACAGGAGGGTTTACCCTTCTTTTTCGCAACGCCTCATATATTCGACGGAATATTCTTACCAATCTTTTGGTAAATGCATTCCAAATGGTGGGTGTTCGGTCAGCTCATACAACAGTTTTCATTGGTAACTTTACAGAAACTAATGAGAAATGTTTATGTAGTCCATGTATTGTACAATTGATAGGCCTATGCATGCACGTATGCAGTCGAATAAAGAAAGATTCTGATAGTGAAAGCTGGAATTTGTATAACCTACATTATTAGAGAAAAATGGCAATGACTTCTCCTTTTCGTAAGTTCAACAATATCGCATAATCTACAACCAGTGTGTTCCGAAACTCTGAAAACAAATTCCATATTTTCCCCCCAACACTTCAATTACGTTATCTAACAAATGCTTCATTTATCCTCAACTATCCAGTTCATTCCTGTGCTGTATTTGTCAAATACACACACTGTGCACGCGAGTACAATTTAATCTACTGTCCCGCACAAATCTTACACTAAATATCAAAGAATAACCAGACGAGTTTCACATATTAAATAGTAGTTGGTTAGAGCAAAAACAACACACAAGAAGAAAATACTACAAATACAAAATGTATACAAGGATTCCCGGTAACCAAAGATAGGCTACATAATGAATTAATTCATTGGGTACTCATCCTATCAGCTCACTCCATAACTGATGTTTCAGGTCATGACCCCTCCATATGCGTTTAGCACGCGGCCTTCTTCTTAGTAGTCGTTTCCAGTGTTGACCTTCTTCCATCATCAGCGGGTACCAAGTTCTCCATCGTTGGTACGCTGCTTCAATAAAATGTATGTTAGTTTCAAATTAATTTCTCACACTGTTATCCCTTCCTAGATTGCTCGGGTAGATTGCTACATCCATCCACAGTCCTATGAGCCATGCTAATAGTCGACTGGCCCTAAATTATAGCAGTGCGCCATCTCACATAAATTCACACGCAAACACTTATTTAAAATACACACGAGATGACATAAAATACATCTCCTAACACCAATGTTTTACTTTCAAAGTCTAAGTCCTTTACTCTCAATGCCTCGAAATTTTCTAAGTCCACAGACATGGTAACTTCATCAAAATAATAACGTAGAGTCAGCCTCGTAGAATCAGAATAGAATAAGCCTCGAGTGAACACCTCACTCCGTATTTATACAATATTAGCCAAAAAGTAGGGGTGGGACTGGATCAAATATCTATTTTATTTAGCAGTGGTCGTACAGACAAACAACTTATATCATTGAACTTGCCTTGATGCGAACCGCACATGTCATGCGTGCGGGAATCATTTTGATCGGGGGATTAATCATAATCGAGTTCTCTCCTTAATTCCAGCTGATAGCGTGCCTTCGAAAGAGCACGAAATCTTCAGCGTCATCTTCTCTCATTCGTTGGCGCGACAAACGGGTCAATATTTGAAGTATAAAGAGATGGGTGGTTTATTTCATTATCAAAGACAAGTGTAAAGTGTCTGCAGTTATTTAAAAAACACAAATTATGCAGATACCTGACATCCTAATACCCTGCGGCTAAAGGCGCAGGCTGCGCGATCTGCGGTGGTTTGGAGAGGGACCAGTGGGGCGTTCGGCCTTCACTTGCAGGGCAATATGAGCATTCTGAATCTGTCACAGCTTCGGAGTTTCTGTAGGTTTTGGAACAACGGCTATTTTTTACGTAGTAGGGGCGAACACGCCAGCTTGTATCTGGCTAGAAAAGCTTGCCGAAGAATGCTGCGCAGATCTTCGACCATATTCGGGTGTTCGGGTGTGCTCGGTAGTGGCATACAACGCCCCTCCTACTTCGCGGCAGTAGCTCGCTAGCAGCAGTTCTGAACGGATCGTCTGCTCAGGCTTGGCAGGCTGTAGACCGCGTCTCGGAGCGTGCCGCGATGTTGAAGAATGGAGTGAGCAGTGAGCCCGGTAATCAGCATTCGGGGGACCCACAGGAGCCCTGCAATGAGCATTAAATTATGCCGATTGATATTGGTCTCTGCGCATCGTTGAGTTTCGGCAAGCTTTTCTTGCGTCTGCTCTACCTGGAGATGTAATACAAAAATATCGACCACAGGAGGGTTCACCCTTCTTTTTCGCAACGCCTCATATATTTGAGGGAATATTCTTACCAATCTTTTGGTAAATGCATTCCAAATGGTGGGTGTTCGGTCAGCTCATACAACAGTTTCCATTGGTAACTTTACAGAAACTCATGAGAAATGTTTATGTAGCCCATGTACTGTACAATTGATAGGCCTATGCATGCACGTATGCAGTCGAATAAAGAAAGATTCTTATAGTGAAAGCTGGAATTTGTATAACCTACATTATTAGAGAAAAAAGGCAATGACTTCTCCTTTTCGTAAGTTCAACAATGCACTCTGTCATGTGTGGCATCAATAGAAGGAGATGAATACAAAATGGAACTGCGTGGAAAGAAAGGTGTATGTACGTCACTCGTCGACAAGAGACTGACGTACATGGTGATATCAAATCTTGATCCTTTCAAAGAACTCTTTCCTGCACTACGATCTTTGCCATGCGAACAAATATCCAGGCTATACTTATGCAGGATATTTAAAAATGTGGCATCACGTTATCTGGGCGTGTCGTGTGGAAAAATATCTGTCCAGATCTGAACTCAGGAAGTTCGTCGCAGCGTTGGTACAGATATAATTTTAGTAATATATCCTGCAGTTTCGGTATTGCTTTCAGAAGTCTTACAGAGATCATAACTACAATAAAAATGCATTTTGTAGCACCTTCTTCTCTTACCTTTGAGTGGCTGATTCTTAAGGCTATAAATGATCAAAATACGAGTATATCTACAACGAAATTTGCCCCAATGTAGTTCTCCGTCTTTCGTCTCGCTTACAAAGAACATACTCTCATGGTGACTCACATTGTCTTCGCGCAAGAGAAACTTGAGAGGAAACTACTTTTCGTCAACGCCTACATGGGAGGAGTCTGCAAAAATGCCACGAGTTTGAGAATCGCGCCAAACTGGGTTCTTGAACTCACAGTAACGATGTCCAGGCTATTTCTTCCCTCCGTGCTGCATTCCAACTCAACCCTATCTTATTGTTCTCTCAGGATGTCAGGCGCCCCTTTCTTGCTACAGATAGCTTCTTATTTCAACATATTCAAATACTCATCTTTCATTTCCACAACGAACAGAAAATATGAACACTAATATAGTGACTATTATATTAAGGGTTCAGTATGAAATGAAAATCCACAGCCTGCTTCCAGTCTCCGTCCGGGTCAGGAATGGAATGAATGAAGCCCCCATCTAGCGGCGAGGATATGGACTGTGCCGGCTGCCGAGGCCTGACGCACTCCTCTGGGGCAATGATTAAATGAATGACAGATGAAATGAAATGATAGTGGAGAGTGTTGCTGGAATGAAATTTTGACAGGGAAAACCGGAGTACCCGGAGAAAAACCTGTCTGCCTCCGTTTTGTCCAGCACAGATCTCACATGGAGTGACCGGGATTTGAACCACGGACTCAGCGGTGAGAGGCCGGCGTGTTGCCGCCTAAGCCACGGAGGCTTAATAAGGGTTCAGTATAAAGTATCAATTTTTCCCTTTTTCAGTCAGTCAATGCGGTTTTCCCAGTTAAATTAGACGTGGTATCTGTAGTCTATATACAGGGTCTTTCATATAAAGTAAGAACGCCAAGCGGCGGGTTTGTTATCCTCTAGTGTGGTGGCCTTGACCGAGCTTGTAGCGAGCCGTGGCCCCCTGCTCTAAGCGTGTGTACAATCCTCTATGAAATATTACCTTATAAAAGTTGCTGGAAGTGACGTCCTTCCTGGATTATACAGGCATTGTATCTAGTAACCACATTTTGGCTGACACGAGTGAGTCATGCCACTGCATTTTTTCTGATTTTTTTATTTTGTGTTTTTTA
Organism: Meconema thalassinum; assembly: GCA_946902985.2. NCBI lineage: Eukaryota > Metazoa > Arthropoda > Insecta > Orthoptera > Tettigoniidae > Meconema > Meconema thalassinum. The sequence continues at coordinate 1,491,630,508 of OX336389.2, read as the reverse complement.
TTGAGCACTGAACCAGTAGTGTCAAAGTCATTTGCAATTACGTGAATCTGTGCTAGTGAAGGTGGCACTTCATCAGCAAATTGCTGAACAAATGCATCACGTACCCGCCGAGCCGAATCGTAATTAAAATAAATTTTACATACAAAAATACGATGTTGCAATGATAACTGTCTCAACATGTTAGCAGCTGTGGTTCAGACTGGCGACTGACAACACCTGCACGCTTATTGCAAGGTCAAGTTTGTATTATGCGCGCGCTTTCAATACTACAGCAGGGGGCCGTAGCGCGTCACAAGCTCGGCCAAACCGGCTTCAGCAGCGAATGACAAAACCGCCGCTCGCCGTTCTTACTTTATATGAAAGACCTGTATGTATATAACACACTATTACTGACAAAAAAAAACATGTATTGATATTATTCACTGATAAAGAGGGATTCAGTGAATAATATTAATACATACATTTTTTTAATACACAGAGGGGTTCACCAGCCCATATTATTTAATTTTATGAAACCAAACTAACATATTCCCGCCAAATACTAAGGACCATTCGACAAACATGTGATTTATTGCTCCTTGAAGGAACACACATATACGTAATACGATCGAATTAATAGGTTACGCCACGTGATCCGTAATAGGCTAGTAGAAAGTTAAATCAACACTATAAACCATGATCGAAGACTTTGACATGAATATTAACGTTCGAGGTGGGACGTCCACAGTTAACTAGTACACGTGTAGCGCGCAATATCTACGTTGAATTTGTGGCTGAAACGTTTAGAGTCCGGTCAGACGTAGTGTGCGGGAACGGGTAGAATGGTGCTTCGAATCCATCGGTAGGCATACCTTTTTTTAACGACAGCCCGTGCTCCATTTTAGTGGGGATGTAACTTACTATAAAGTCTCATTGCCACATTTATTCACTTACGATGTATCCCTGTGAAAAGTACGTTGAATTTTGCTAATTTATGAAGAGAATATGATCGAATTAGTAGGTTATGCCCCTTGACCTGTAAGGTCAGAAAGTTAAAACTCTGATATGGATATTAACATAACATATCGAAGGAGATTCCGATCGCCAGTGCTCGCATCGAAGTATAAGCCTACGTATTTCCTTTGTTATCATTTTGTTATTATATTTTAACAAAACGAAGACAACTCTATTTGACGTGTCAACAAAAAGTCAACCCCTGGCTCTATCCAGCCCATGACGGGCTAAGGCCGACCAAGCGACCGCTGCCCAGCCATTCGGCCTGCAGATATTGGGGTGACGCGTGATCAGCGCGTCGGGTCCCCTCGGCCGTTAATCTTGTTTTTCGTGATCGGGGCGCTGTCTCACTGTCAGACAGCTACTCAATTGTCCTCACGAGGCTGAGTGCACCCCGTTCCAACCCTCACGTCAGTTTTAAAATCCCTGACGGAGCCGGGGATCGAACCCGGGGCCTCCGGGTGAGAGGCAGGCGCGCTACCCCTACACCACGGGGCCGGCCTATTTGACGTGTACGGTACATATTACGCATTTTCGTGTAATACCGCATTCGAACACTATGTAACGTTCATGGAATCCAACCTGAAAATGTGTGTGCTCGCTATATTACTGGTGCCCTCTCCCCAATAATCAATTGTGACCTCTTGTATCATTTCTGTAGTAAGACATTGGTAAAGTGGTTAACACAGACGATAAAACGTAACGAAAACGAATTCTAAAACTTTCCCTCTAACAAATATCAAACCCCAAATCTGTGAATCCGGAGTCCAACTTCAGCCAAGGAGTCTTGCGTTGAACCCTTGCCTTTCTTTATCAAAAACGTTCTTACCGGCTCGAGTACTTTTCTTTAGTCGTCGGGCATAAGAAAATAATAATATTCACGTTCAAGGATAAGATTCATTTTCTTTTCTTTTGTTGTGATGCCTTTGAAATGTTCAGCGGTTCGTTTGAACCATCGCCAGCTCCATTGCATCCCCTAGCCATGTGCGCATGCACTGCATCATGGGTAGCGCAAACAACTTTACGTTATGGAGGTATGAGAATTAGAAATATTTTGATGTTCTCGCGGTTATGAGCTGTTCTCAGTATAATTGCCGTCGCACTCTTCACACTCAACTGTCATATCTTTGGCATTTAGAGATGAATCAGTGAGGTTTTTGTACTGATATGATAAATAAACCCTCATCCAGAAATTGGTATTGCATTCAAGCTCAAAATCAGAGTTTTAAGTAGCTAATATTGACTGGAAGTTATCCAGTGAAATGTTTCACAAGTGTATTCTCACCATCGTACCAATTTTTGGAATATGTAATGCCTCAAGGAACAACCAGTTACAATGTGGCGAAGAAGGTTCAACGTTTTCTTAATTCAAATTCCGAGTCTGTAGGACTAATAGTTCAAGCGCCATGGGCCAATGCACGTGAGATTTTCATTTTGCTGATCTCCGTGGCGTGAATATTAGCGATTTCTTTTTTAACTTTAGGGGCTTGGACATCCCAATCACATTCTTGTGTTCTTGTGTATGTTTAAATTTGTCTAATAACCTATGTTATTACGGTGTCAGTAGCAGTTTGTGTATTTGTAACTGAAGGTATGAGTGTTAAGGAGGTGGCAGTGGTCTTAAATTTCGAACCATACAGGTATTTTATCTGGAGTAGAAGTGTGATATTACGGAAGACAACTTCCTGGATGACTTAGGTTGGTCTCGAATGGATGATAGAGATTTGAAAATCAATTCCACAAGAATGCAAACACACTTTATTTTATAAAAATGATCCTACCTGAAAATTCATTCAGCAGGCGCTCATATTATCAGTAGCTTTCTTTTCTATTTACATCCGTTACTCTCTTAGCATATTGTTACGGCTGTGAGTTTGTATCATCGCTCGCCGCATGAGTCACAACTGCCCCAGGGCTGGACTGTGCCCCGCCTCAGTGTATTGCGTGCGCCTTATGCAACAGGACTACTAGGACAAAGGGATGGTCCAGAATATTCGTGACTCAGCCAGTGAAGAAACCTCGAGAAGCCGTGAACCCTGGATGGGTCTAGAAGCATTTATTGAGTCACCGGCCTGCTATATAAGAGCGACCTGTCAGGTAGTGAGTGAGTGTGTTTTACGAGCTAGTGCGAGTGTTTATCCTGAGCGACAGTAGTGTGGTGACTTGAGAAACCCCCTAGTGAAGCCGTTTCTCTTGACAGCGAGGGAGTGAGAAGCAGACAGGGGACTGCCTGTGTTTTGAGCGAGTGCGATTTCACTGAGTGACAGACGTATGGTGGCGAAGTGCCGTGCGAGTTACGAAATCCAGTGACATTGTTTCCCAGCTTGTGAACAGCGTGCAGCAAGTTATCGTAAGTAACTGTAGACTGTGTACATAAGGGAGAGGAGCAGGTAGTTTCTGTCAAGGCCACCGTACTCATTAGGACGGATTAACTTCTGTGGTTTGTTGACAAGTGAAAGGGGGCAAGAACTCTCCAAAGGCAGAGACTTGAGGAAACTGGAGTAAGGTTCTAATTGCTTGTGTTTGCTGATGAGTAGTGTATCTTCCTGCAAGCAATAAAGCTAACTTCTCTTTAAATCAGTAATTGGTGTTGTACTTTCTACCCACCGTAATCCAGATAACAAAAGTGCCACTAGGGGGTGGCACGTAACAACTGGTGTCAGAAGCCGGATTACGAACTCAAGAACAACACCTGACGGTCCTGGTTTCAAAACCTGAGCAGGTCATTTTTTTAATTTTCCTGTGAGTGCATGCCCCTTACAAGACAATCATCTAAAATGGAAGAGCAATTCGCAGCATTGCTAGAAAAGTTAAGTGGCATGGAAGCCAAGATGGAAGACGGCCAGAAGAAGATGGAGGACGGCCAGAAGAAGTTAGCCGAGGAACTAACTGCCAAACTAGAAGACGGTTAAAATAAGCTAGCGGAGGACCTGAAGAGGATAGAGGACAGCCAGAAGAAGATGGAAGACGGTCAGAATAAGTTGACACAGGACCTGAAGAAATTAGAACTGGGTCTGCGTGAGGAAGTCACGGCAGTGGAAAAGAAGTTCGACGCCTTACAAGTGGAAGTTGCCGAGCTGCGCCAACGCCCGCTGATGGGGGTGGAGGAGAAATTCAACGCCTTACAAAAGGAAGTTGCCGAGCTGCGCCAACGCCCACTGACGGGGGTGGAAGAGAAATTCAACGCTCTACAAGAGGAAGTTGCCGAGCTGCGCCAACGCCCGCCCACCGTTACACCGGGAATATCAGGAACGGGGCATAGCAGTGTGACGCCCCCAACCTTCGACGGAGAGGTCCCGTGGAGCACCTACTTACGTCAGTTCGAGGCGGCCTGATCCATAAATAACTGGAACAGCACAGAAAAGGCTACAGCTCTCATTGTAGCGCTGAGAGGTGACGCCCTTAACGTCCTTCAGGCCATCCCGACTGGATCCCAGGACTACGCTTCACTGATCGCCCATATGGAGTCCCGATATGGAGATAGCCATCTTCAGCAGGCCTACCAGATGCAGCTCCGGACCCGGGTACAGAAGAACGCGGAAACCCTGCAGGAGTTCGAGATGGACATCGCACGCCTCGTAAGGCTCGCCTATCCAACAGCACCGGCCGCCTTTCTGGAACAGATTGCGACGCAGACCTTCACCGACGGGCTACGGGACTCGGACACTCAACAGGCGCTGCGACTCGCGCGCATTAAGACCCTGGCAGATGCGCTGAGCCACGCACTTGAGTTCGAGACGGAAAAGCAGGTATCTAGAATGCGCGCGCGGGTGCGTCAGGTGGACGTTGGCGAACCAGCCAAAGCCGACAAGACTAAGTCCCTGGCCGATGAACTGATGGAGGCGCTAGGCCGGTTCTTCAAGAGTCGCAGTACCACCAACAAAAACGTAGCCGAAGGACATCCGGAGAGGCGGCCCGAAAGAGGACTACCGACCTGCTGGACCTGCCGTAAGAGAGGCCACCTGAGCAAGGAATGCGGTGATCGCCGTCGCCAAGGGTTTCCGTCGGGACAGTCAGTCGTAGGGAAAACGCGCGGCCCAGAATAGCAAGTATCAGCCAGCCTTGGGGGGCAAAGGTTGGCTTGTGACAGTCGTCAAGCCCCGGCAGTCCAAGTTCGTGTGACGCAGTTACGGAGGAATAATAACAGCCTGATGGTCGACGGAGTCGTCAACGGAGAGAGCTGGCCCATGCTAATCGACACGGAAGCATCGAGGACCATCGTCAGTCCCACCGTGATCCTGAAGTGGAGAGTGCAACCCACACAAAGGAACCTCCAGTTAATAACCGCGACCGGAGAGACCGCACCGGTACATGGCGAAGCACCACTGGAGTTCGTCATTGGTCGACGGGCGATAAAGCATCCAGTGCTTGTGGCTGACGTATCAAATGAAGTGATCATCGGACTGGACTTCCTGGACCAGAGCTACATCATCTTGGATCTGAGTACCAACACTCTGCACTTCGGAAGTGAGGAACTTGCTTTGCAACCACCACACGAGGCCGTCGCCGCACGACGAGTAAGGCTGAGAGAGGACGTCATCGTTCCCGCCAGGACGGAAGTCAGCGCTGCCGTAATTGTCGACGGAACAGCTGAGGGAGTGGCGGCTGTCATCGAGCCAAAATATGAGGACATCCAGACAAAAGGATTGCTAGTTGCCAAGACTCTCATCAACACGACGTCTCGGCCGTAAGTCCGCCTGTCCAACCTGAACGACTACGACATTATGGTTCACCGGGACACCAACCTAGGAGTCTGCGAGCCCGTTACCTGGTTTGCCCGCATCACAGACACGACGGACGGACACCAGCAGACGGACAACCGAATAAGACGAGCCCTGCCAGAGGAACTACAGAAGCTGTACCAAGGATCCCAGGACCATTTAGACGAGGGACAATCACGCCAACTTAGAGACCTGCTACACGAATTCCAGGATGTCTTCTCCGGGGGGAGCAAAGACTTCGACAGGACAAGCTTGGTCCAGCACAGAATCGACGTTGGGGACAGCGCACCGATTCGAGCCCCATTCCGACGTGTCCCGCTCGCCATGCATGCCAAAGTCGACCGGATGGTAGAAGAGATGAAGGAGCAAGGGGTGATCGATCCATCACATAGTCCTTGGAGTTCTCCGGTCATGCTAGTGAAGAAGAAGGACGGTTCCACCAGGTTCTGCGTGGACTACAGGCGGGTGAACGACGTCACGAAGAAGGACAGCTACCCTCTACCCCGGATCGACGACACGCTGGACACCATATCAGGATCAAGATGGTTCTCTACCTTGGATTAGAAGAGTGGCTACTGGCAGGTGGAGGTCCACCCTAAGGACCGCGAGAAAACGGCGTTCTCTGTGGGCAGCGGGCTCTGGCAGTTCTCCGTCATGCCATTCGGTCTGTGCAACGCCCCTGCGACCTTCGAAAGGCTAATGGAGTCCATTCTGAGGGCACTACACTGGAAGACCTGCCTGGTCTACCTAGACGACGTCATCGTTCTGGGAAAAAGCTTCGAGGAGCACTACAGCAACCTGAAGGAAATCTTGATGAAGCTATGGGCTGCCCAGCTGAAGTTGAGCCCCAAGAAGTGTCAGCTCTTCCAGAAGCAGGTCCTGTACCTTGGGCATATTGTCTCCGAGGAAGGGGTGCGCACCGACCTAGAAAAGACCGCAGCTGCGAGGGAGTGGCCAGTTCCGAAGGACAAGTCCCAACTACGAACCTTCCTGGGACTCTGCACTTATTACCGTCGCTTCGTGAGAGGATTCGCCGACATCGCCAAACCACTGCATCGACTGACTGAGAAGGACCAACTCTTCACATGGACAGCAGAATGCCACAGTGCCTTCGGACAACTCAAGCAGGCTCTGTGCACCGCGCCTATTCTGGCCTACCCCAGACCTGGAACAAGGTTCATCGTCGATACCGATGCCAGCGACTTTGGTATAGGGGGAATCCTGTCGCAAATAGTGGACGGCGAGGAGAGAGTAGTGGCCTACTTCAGCAAAGCCTTGTCAAAGCCAGAGAGGAACTATTGCGTCACCAGGAAGGAACTGCTCGCCATCGTGAAGACCATCGAACACTTCCACAAGTACCTGTACGGGCAAGTATTTCTCATCAGGACCGACCATGTATCCCTGCGGTGGCTCCTGAACTTCAAACAGCCCAAGGGTCAACTCGCGCGGTGGTTAGAGAGTCTTCAACAGTACAACTTCGAGATCCAGCACAGGAAAGGCCAACTGCATTCTAATGCCGACGCCCTGTCCCGAAGACCGTGCCCCGAAGACTGCACCTTCTGTACTAGGAGGGAGGAGAACACCGGGGTACAGTGCCGACGGACTACTGTGGAACTTCAAGGGAACTGGAGCCGCGAATCTTTCACGCGGGCACAAGCAGAAGATGACGACCTGGGACTGATAGCCGAATGGAAGAGGGCCTGTGTCCCAAGACCCGTGTGGAACAATGTGAGTGACTGCAGTCCAAAGTTTAAGCCCTACTGGGCGCAGTGGGACTCGCTGATTGTAAGGGATGGCCTCATCTGCCGCGCCTGGGAGAGCACCGACGGGAAGATATCTCGGGAACAACTCGTCGTTCCAAAGGCTATGACGGAGGACGTCCTGAAGGAAGTCCATGGAGGATCATCTGGTGGACACCTAGGGATAAAGAAGACCCTGGAGAAGCTGAGAGAGCGGTTCTACTGGATCGGATGCCGAACCGACTTGGAGAACCACTGCGCGAGGTGCCACGATTGCGCAGCCAGCAAGGGCCCAGGACGAAGACGATGGGGTCCACTGAAGACCTACAACTTGGGCGGCCCCATGGAGAGAGTGGCCATCGATGTCGCTGGGCCATTCCCGTTGATCGAGGCAGGGAACCGCCACATATTGGTCATCAGCGACTACTTTACCAAATGGCCGGAGGCGTGTGCGCTCCCTAACCAGGAAGCCGCGACGATTGCAGAGACCCTGGTGAAGGAATTCGTCAGCCGGTACGGAGTACCCCTGGAGCTGCACTCCGACCAAGGGAGGAACTTCGAGTCGCAGGTGTTCCAGAACCTATGCCAGCTGCTGGGAATCCGGAAGACAAGGACAACGCCGCTACACCCTCAGTCCGACGGGATGGTAGAGCGATTCAATCGCACCATCGAGAACCATCTCCGAATAGTCGTCAGCGAGCACCAGAGGGATTGGGACAAACATTTTCCACTATTTCTCCTGGCCTACCGCGCCGCCGTGCATGAAGCCACCGGGTGCACTCCAGCCCGGGCCATGTTTGGGAGGGAGCTCCGTCTACCTGTCGATCTTGCCTTCGGCCGACCTGGGAATGATCCGGTCCCGGTAAGCCAGTATTGTCAAGAACTGGTTGACCAACTGGAGGACGTGCACGCGTTCGCGAGGAGGAAACTGCGGATCGAGACCGACCGAATGAAGACCCGATACGACCAGCAGACGGATGCCGGCGGATTCCACGAGGACGACCTGGTCTGGCTCTTCAACCCATTACGGAAGAAAGGCCTGTCACCCAAACTGCAGAAGTCCTGGGAGGGCCCGTACCGAGTCGTGAAACGGATCAACGATGTCGTCTACAGGATCCAGCGGAGCCCGAGGGCGAAGATGAAGATCGTGCATCGAGATCGCCTGGCAGTCTACGGAGGGACACAGACGGACCAATGATTGATCGGGACGATCAGCCTTTTAGGAAGGGGGTGGTGTTACGGCTGTGAGTTTGTGTCATCGGTCGCCGCATAACTCACAACTGCCCCAGGGCTGGGCTGTGCCCCGCCTCAGTGTATTGCGTGCGCCTTATGCAACAGGACTACTAGGACAAAGGGATGGTCCAGATTATTCGTGACTTAGCCAGTGAAGAAACCTCGAGAAGACGTGAACCCTGGATGGGTCTAGAAGCATTTATTGAGTCACCGGCCTGCTATATAAGAGCGACCTGTCAGGCAGTGAGTGAGTGTGTTTTACGAGCTAGTGCGAGTGTTTATCCTGAGCGACAGTAGTGTGGTGACTTGCGAAACCCCCTAGTGAAGCCGTTTCTCTTGACAGCGAGGGAGTGAGAAGCATACAGGGGACTGCCTGTGTTTTGAGCGAGTGCGATTTCACTGAGTGACAGACGTATGGTGGCGAAGTGCCGTGCGAGTTACGAAATCCAGTGACATTGTTTCCCAGCTTGTGAACAGCGTGCAGCAAGTTATCGTAAGTAACTGTAGACTGTGTACATAAGGGAGAGGAGCAGGTAGTTTCTGTCAAGGCCACCGTACTCATTAGGACGGATTAACTTCTGTGGTTTGTTGACAAGTGAAAGGGGGCAAGAACTCTCCAAAGGCAGAGACTTGAGGAAACTGGAGTAAGGTTGTAATTGCTTGTGTTTGCTGATGAGTAGTGTATCTTCCTGCAAGCAATAAAGCTAACTTCTCTTTAAAGCAGTAATTGGTGTTGTACTTTCTACCCACAGTAATCCAGTTAACAAAAGTGCCACTAGGGGGTGGCACGTAACAATATCATTGGTGAGAAAAGTCATGTTAACAATCGAATGAACACAATACAATACGTTTTTCCTCATAAGTGGATCAATTAATACTGTTTTATATTTGTCGAACGTAAGAATGAGGAATGGTATTCATCCCGGGGTTACAGAGGGCTTTGACATGACACGTGCGGCAGCCTGAGTGAGTCTAACGTTTCCTTTACAACAAGTTGGTCAACATTTCACTTGGACAGTCCTACAGTATACAGGGTTCCCTGCTTTTGTTCTACAGATCATTTTGTCGTCATCCAACGTGGATGGGTACCATCGGCTAAAAGCGGTCTTTTCGGACCAAATAAAGTATAACTCGTTGGAACAGGTAGACATTCGGCCATAGTAAACCCACTGTAAACGGCATTGGGGGGGGGGATGTAACCGATGAGGGGTCAAAATATCAAAATTTTGAAATGTGAGTTTTTTGTATGTATGGCCTCTTTAATACTTTGTGTAGAACTTTCAAGATCATCACTCAACTGGAAGTATTTTTAAAATGAATTTATATCTGATGCTGCATGTCTATAGACAAAGTTACTTAAATGTCAGTAAAAGAACATATCCAACTTTCAAATGTTGTTTTCTCAATATCATTTTTTCCACCACATAGGTACACTTTCCTCTGAAACCCTAAATGGTACAGTACTGAAATTTTCAGGGTTTGCTTATTGAATAATACTGTAATACACACATGTATGAAGAATTATGATTCTGTTGTTGTTGTTGTTTGAGTCTTCAGTCTTTTGACTGGTTTGATGCAGCTCTCCATGCCTCCCTGTCCTGAGCTAATCGTTTCATCTCTACATAGCTACCACACCCTACATCCGAGGCAATCTGTTTAACATATTCTAACCTTGGTCTACCCCTACAGTTCTTGTCCTCGACCCTTCCTTCCATAACTAAGCTTGCTATTCCTGGGTGTCTTAGTATGTGTCCTACCAACCTATCTCTTCTCTTCATTAGCAGTCGCCAGAAACATCTCTCCTCTCCCACTCGCCTTAATACCTCTTCGTTTGTAATCCTATCTACCCATGTAACGATTTAAAGAATTTGCAAGCATTTACATTAATATTTTCAGTGATGTTTACAGCACCCAAAATTCAAATAACAATTAAAAAAGTACTTCTCATAATATTTGCATAATTCTTCAGAAAGTTGGAGATAGTGACATATGTTTGAACTAGTAAAATGCCCAGGCCAGGATGTTTTACAAATATTTTGTAAAGTGTACCTAAATAAGGGGATGTAACAAACGTTTGTCACCGACTGTACTGGCGCCATTTTGCAAACCAAGATGGATGCTGTTTGCCACATAATAGCTCAATCACCTTTAAACAACTATACTGAGTTTCAAATATACATGTACTGTATATGTCTTTTATCGTGGACTCAGTGAATTTTTAAAGCCAGCAATGCATTCTCGGTTGCATACTCACTTAAGTGAAATATTACGTACCAGCCCAGGTACCGAGCCTGATACCAGGCAGCTACCAGTCTGACGCAACACCAGCAATGCATGATTTAGCCGTCTTAGCTACTGAGAGTAGTGGTGTGTTTCTGTCACGCATGAATCAATTCGTAGCCCCCATAGACACTTCCTGTCCAAACGTAAGGTAGTGTTATTCGGAGCTGTGATCGTTTTAAACATGCACTATAGTTCATGTCATTGATATAATACTGCTCCTAATGATTTCGACTATTTTCGCGAGCATGGACTCAACGGCAAAGTTATACTAAGGCCGTCAAGAAGCAGGTACTAATGCCTTTAGGATGACAATAAAATACGCGTTAGTTGGGTTGCCTATCTCCAAAACAGATAAGGTGCTGGTGAACCACTCTGTATAGTTAATCTAAAAGGACAAAAGCGCGTTGACCGTCTCAAAAAGTAGCAATTGATAGTAAATTAATGATGGTCGCGAGTCCCATGGGTCATTGAAGTGTATTTATTAGTCTCATGGAATATTTCTCAGGGTTAGGGAAACACCCAATACAAAAGGGTACAATCGTGTTGACCGACTGAAACACATTAAATTTCGATTCTTCATTAGCAGTCTACAGAAATAACTCACCTCTCCGACTTGTCTTAATACGTATTCATTTGTTACTCTCTCTACACATCTGATCTTCATCGTTCTCCTGTAACACCACGTTTAAAACGCTCCAATTCTCCTCATATCTGCTGGGCCAATAGTCCAAGTTTCACTTCCACAGAGCGACACGCTTCACACAAAGACTTTCAAAAATCATTTTGTAATACCTAAATCTATCTTTGATTTCAACAGATTTCTTTTCTGTAGAAATGCTTTCCTTGCCTGAGTCAACCTACTTTTTATATCCTCTTTGCTTCGTCCATCGCTGGTTATTTTGCAGAATTCTCCTACTTCCTTTAGCTTTTCACTGTGAATTTGAATTTGACGCCAGTAGGGGTTTGTGATTTCGTTCAGCTGCATGAGATTATTTTTGTTTTACATTTATTGATTTTCATCAGGAATTATTTCCTCAAGACGAAGTCCATACCATTTAAGGACTCATTCAAATCCTCTGGTGAATCGGCTAATTTCATCCAAGTCCCCTGTAAGGTCCTGGAGGAAACAGACCTGTTAAAACATCAATATAGAAATATTGGCAGCAATTATCCGGTGCTCACCGCCTGATCTTGTAAAATAATTGCTTTTCAGTCTGTTATCACGATAATGTGCTCATTTAAATTAGACAGGGCATAAAACTTATCTAATCACATGTACCAACCTAGCGAACGTACAGTATTACATGAATTAAATCTAAACTTTTATACACTTCTCGAAATGTTGGATTAATTTATCCAGGTTAGTCGGTGTGACCCACAGAAAAGCAATTCTTCTACTTTCTAATCAAATAAAAGATTTGTCTGGCTGAAAGGATTAAAACAGGACCGCTAATGATCTCAAGCCGCCTTGTCGAACTCGAGAAAGTGGTTTAATAATTAAAGTCAGCGTCAGCGTAGATTGAATAATAAAAGAATCTTAAAACTATGTTAACAAATACCAAAGAGAAAATGGATAAATCATTAGAATTTAAATAAAATGAAAGGTCAAAAAAATTAGAAAAAACATAAAAGACACAATATTAAAGTTAATATAAATCTACCTTAATAGACTGTCTGTATTACACTGCTTCAATATGGTTCAATATTATAATGAATCGGACCTCCTGTTGAGTGCAAAAAAGACGTTGTTTCCATGTATATAGAAGTGGTGAAATGCGTAACAATTTTTGACTGACAAAATCCTCTAACATAAAAAACGTTCCAGTTGAATCCAAATTGTCGGTTAAGGGACAGCCTATATTATATTTGTTTTTTAAGGTTAGAGGATCTTGTCAGTCAAAAATTGTTACGCATTTCACCTCTTCTTTATACATGGAAACAACGTCTTTTTTTGCACTCAACAGGAGGTCCGATTCATCATAATATTGAACCATATTGAAGCAGTGTAATACAGACAGTCTATTAAGGTAGATTTATATTAACTTTAATATTGTGTCTTTTATGTTTTTTCTCATTTTTGTGACCTATCATTTTATTTAAATTCTAATGGTTTATTGTAAGGATATCCATTTTCTCTTTGGTATTTGTTAACATAGTTTTAAGATTCTTTTATTATTTAATCTACGCTGACGAGGGTATCATTGTATACCGAAATATGTACGTATTAATTTAATTATTAAAGTTCTTTTCTAGCTATTACAAGGCGCCTTTTATAATTTGAGATTAATATCAGTCCACACGGATAATATTTAATGGTTGCTATCTATGCCTTGTACCGGTAATACAGTAGTAATAATGACAGTAATAATACTGTGGTAACAATAAAGAACACCGTTGCGATATCGTGCTGTGATCTGAACTTTTGTTTGTTTCAAGGCACATTTTAATATTCAAAATACGAGTATATTCAGGAAGGAATTCCCTGTGACGCAATATAGTAGAATTTGGTATGTGACCCATGTTCTAAATACTGCGTTATCAACTGTTTATGACTCATCTTCTAAATCTTTGGTACCTTACACAAGATGAGTCACTCCTAAAGTGTTCATCATGAACCCCAGTCTTATTTTTGTATGAAATTCATGAGACTGCCCTATACTATGACGTCAGTAGGGACGAAATGCGAGAATTAGTCACGGTCTGGAGCTAAGCACCGAGACTGAAAATTACAATCAAGCGCATGAGGAAATTCTTCCTGTGAAATCCTCGGAGCTCCTATTGAGATATGCCCGTCTACTGGCAGCGATCACTGTGCGTTATTATTTATTATTAGTTTCCCGTACCCGTCGTTGACGTGGTTGTGATCCAGGACTAAAAAGAAAATAGCGCTCGGAGATATTGGTGACTGGGGCTAGACAGCAGGGTATTGTTGATTTCATAATTAGCACTGTACATTATTCTGCTTAGAATCAGATATGTGCTGATAAAGAGAACTGTTGGAGTGTAAACCATAGGCTAAATATAGAGAGTAGGGGCAATTGACCTCGCTGTTCCGCCCCTTAAAACAACAAACAAACATAAACTGTTGTAAAGAGATGAACTATCATCCAGCACGAAGATGTTTAAGAAGAGTTATAAAAATGGATTTTGTCAGTTAAAAAAGGGAGTGATTGCTGATTGTAGAATTATCTTATTTCCCTGGAGAGAGTTTCGCATTTATCTCAGTAAGGGTTATTTATACCATAGGCATCATTAGCTAGAAATGTTCATAATAATTATACCGACCACTTTGAAGAGAAAAGCGGAAACAATAATTAAAAACTCCCCGATTCCTTAGAACTATATAAATAATTTCTAGCCTAGTTTTGTTGTAGAGAAGCCCTCTACTTCAATACGAATGTCCATGCTAATCACAAACGCATTACAAACAGATCCGAGATAAATACAAAACTTTAAGACGATCAGATAGAAATCTTACTTTATTTATAGACATTATTATTATTATTATTATTATTATTATTATTATTATCATTATTCAGTTTTGTGTAATGTAGTGTTTAATGAATGTTGCCATTATTTTGAGGTCATAGTGTAAATGGCTTAGTCCACCACTGTTGGCTAAGTTGTCCAGATGTCCTGCTGTTCAATCGAGAGCCGAGATCAGCCACGAGGAGCTGTGGTCACACATCCACTCCCAAGTACCTTCCTGGTGGTAGGGGTGTCCAGTTGCTCTTGTGTACCCAACAGCTAGTCATCTTGTCCGAGCATATTCTAACTGATGGTTACTGTCCCTATCCTATGAGCTCAGGATACACGGGGGAATATGCTCGGGCTGTGACTGTACAGTACAGAGCTGTGAATATTATTAGACTAGACATCAGTTTCCCACAATAATAACTTATTTATACTTTTCACGGCTTAATGCACTAAATATGTCTGCAAGACGCTGAATTTACTTCCAATGTTTAGGCAAGAGTCTTAATTATATTTTCATTCAAGAAACTCAAAGTAAAATTATTTGTTAGAATTTCCACTAACACAGGAAGACCGACAGCAGTGGCTACGCTGGCCAAAGCGCAGCGTTAGGTCATGGGGCCAAGCTCTCTGCTGACGCGGTAGAGGTGTGGGTTCGAGCCCCATCGTCGGCAGTCCTTGAAATGGTTTTCCATGGTTTCCCCATTTTCAACACCAGGCAAATGCTGGGACGGTACCTTCCGATAGGCCACGGCCGCTTCCTTCCACATCCTTGCCCTCTTTCATTCATCTTCATCCATTCCATCTCTCATCCCGACGCGTAGGTCGCCCACGGGCGTCTACTAGAAAGACCTGCACTCGGCCTCTCAGGAGGCCACACGACAAAGAAAACACACAGGAAGGAGCCTTGCTAATAAAAAATGCCTCACGTTTTGTTTTTATTACTTCGCTCTACTTTTCGTGTGAATTTAGAGCTGAGGGTTTTGGGGTCATTTTTGCTGATTATCCGCTATTAAATTATTCAAAGATTCATGAACCATGGACTGAAATCACCTGACTTAGAGGGTGCATTCCAAAGTCATTGAAAAATGGAAAACGGACCCAACTCAGGTAACCCTCTGAAGCCTCCATTCTAAAAGTTTCCAGACGCGATTTCTGTAAGTCCACGGGGAGAAAACATTTATAAGTAGGCCAAGAATGAATGCCAGCAGTTGGTAAAAAATTGATTCTGAATAAAAAATTGTGACTGGTTTTAATTGTTTATTTGTTTCTAATAATTTGCACCCCTCTGTAGTACTCCCGCATCTATGGGCTAGGGGCAGATGACCTCGATGTTCCGCCCCTTCTAAAGCTGTCATAATCATCAGCATCTGCGGAATCGGGGATGACGTGAGACCGTGGCTGATGGCTCTTACGGCCAGATGCCCTTCCTGACACTATCCTCGTGAAAGGACGTAATGAGAGATGAAATAAATGAATATGAACGAAACCAAGTAAAGAGGTGAGAGGAAGTGGGCGTGGCCTGTTACAAAATACCGTTCCGGTTTTCTCCTGGAGTTGAAAATGGAAACCAATTCAAGGACGGCTGACAGTGGGATTCGAACCCATTTGTCATCCAAGTTCGGAGATTTGAAGGCCCCATGACCTTGAGCTTTAGTGTGCACATTAGATGTATTACCCCTCCTCTCCCGTGACTTATACTCGCGAGGTTAAAAGTCAGCCCTATAGGTAAAGCCCTGCGCGGATGCGGATACCCGAGGATATCCGCAAAATTTTTCGCCATGCGGATATAGTTTTCATGGCTGTGCGGATAGCGGATAATTTTCAGATAATGTTTGGAGTAAATTTGCGGATGGATTTTAGAATATACTCCGAACTTGTTGAATACAGTATCATTACTAGAACTGAGATGTTTATGTCATGTCTTAATTGTTTTTTCCGTTATGTTTTACCTATTACAAATGTAAGGTGATTCACGCTAATCTCATTCAAATTATGTCATTAAGCATAATTATCACTCCGAACAGGAAAGAGTTGCAACTCTGACTGTATCATATTCATTTTAAACATAGCACATGACATATTGTAGGCTACATAGACTCCTCAATTGTCTAAATGTGTTGCTTTAAATTTTATCTAATTAAACATATTTTTGTAAAGCCAGTAGATTCGGATAACAAACGTGCGGATGCGGGGCGGATGCGGATAATGTTTTATTTATCCGTGCAGGGCTCTACCTACTGTAGGATTTTTTTATTATGGATTCTCGAGTTTAGGCCTTAATTACAAGCAAACCAACAGACCTATTGAAAAATGACTTATACCAATATTTTTCTTGTTTAATTCTGCGTTAGACTATATAAACCAATTATTGTCAAGTTTATTAATTATTTATTTATTTGTGGTTGTATGAAATTTTGTCCGTGTTTTTGGCGTTTTTTCTAGGAACCGCTCACTAAAAACTATATGCATAGAAAACTACTTGGCTGAGGGTAATGGCATTTTTATACGTAATAGGTACAAGTATTGGTAGTGCAAATCTCAAGTTCCTATTTTTTCAATTATCCAATAAATAGTTCTCATACTTTTTCTGAAGTAGCGTTTTCTCAGCCCAGGATAAACGTACAGCAGGAAACTTGGCCTCATTTTGAAGCTCCCATTCGTGATTATCGGAAACTACGACCATTGTAAACGTACAGTGTGATGACGAATTTATGAAGAGTAATTAATATTAATGGGAGGTTTTGTGCGTTCTGGCCCGTGCGATTAAAAGCGGGCGGGCTTGTGAAATGATATTCAGTCGGTTAACACGATTGTACCCAAATGAGATGGGTTATTCCCTAATCCTGAAAAGAATTACATGAGGTTAATAAATATCCAAATATATTTATTAATCTCATAATCCATCTCATTTGGGTACAATCGTGTTGACCGACTGAAAAGCACCAAACGTTTGCTCAGTAGGAAAACTGAGGAGTTACTTGACAGAAAAAAAAATATCCTGGTCATAAAAGCTTACGTCACATTGAACACGAGACCCAGCACTGGCAGCCCTTTGTAAGTACCGCTGTCCGTTGTGCCATGGGGAAAGGACTTTAATTTTGAGCGTAAATGGTCAGTACCACTGCTGTATGGAAGTTATCTTACACGGAAAGTAAATTTTACTCTGCTTTTTTTTTCATTCAGCTAGATCAAAAAATATGAACGCTCCGGTGGACTCTTTGGTAGTGCGACTAATATTAAAGCAACGAACCGTGGTGTTAAAAAAGAGAAGCTGGTAACGCGGAACAAAACCTTGCAGATTAATGCCGCATTAATATTTAGGACGGGACGGGACGGGACGGGTCGGGACGGGACGGGTCGGGACAGCTCTGCTGGGCTTGAGCGGGCCCCACGGCCAGGATGTATTTGCTACCTTTTATCAGCACCACGCAAGATAAAGCGGATGTACGGAGATAAGAGCCCACGTGGATGGGATGGCTGCTGCAAGCCGTGTACAACACCCACCAAAAGTCTACCAATCTTGGAAACGATAATAGGCCTACTGTAATAAAATACTACTACTACCAGTACGCTACTGCATATTCGGTCTCCAATGATTTTATTACAAAAGGTACATCGGAAAATTCATGGCTGCGATTGCATGGCAAGTAGCAACAATAACTGTGGAAACTGTATATCAGTGAAAATGTAACTGTTCAAAAATACTTAGGTGTGTATATCGACTGTAATTTTAGGTGGGACAAGCATATTAATCAAGTTACTTCCAAACTAAGAATAATTTTAAGTAAATATTTCCATCTGAGGCAAAATTGCCTACCTCAGTGCTATGAACGACATACTATGGATTAGTGGAAAGTATAATTCGATACGGAATAAAGGCTTGGGGACTTGCTTCAAATACATAAATTAATAGAATTACCAGCATTCAAACACGTTTCCTACAATTCTTTGTAAGACGTAGTGAAAGACATGGATTATATTCACCAGTGATATTGTTCTCCAATTGCTTGATAATGCCTTGTAGGGACCTAATACATCTTATGATAATTATGGAACATTTTTAATAGTACTTTCAAAGAACATTTAAAATATCAAAAGGGAACAAGATTTAAGAACTCACATTTTGTAATTCCTAAACCAAATAATGAATTTGGCAAAAGATCATTAGCTTAACATTTCTATTTAACAAGCTACCACATTCACTGCTGGTCTTTGAGAGTATGGCAAAAAAAAAAAAAGGTATACAAAGTTGGATATTAAATAACTCCTTAAACTAAGTGGACAACTGCTTGTATATGTAATAGACTCCTATTCATAGACTGTGGCAATATGAAAGGAGAAATTAATTGGACATGATAGTAAAATTTGTATTTTAAGTTTTAAGTTAAGTTCTTAAAATAGCTACGACATAACTGTTGTATTAAGGTAGGAAGAAACAATATTATAATTTACTACAATTGCTTTATTGTATTAATATTAACATATTATTACAATCATATTAACCATAGTTAATTGTTATGAGGTGATTGAATATTTTTGTGAATTATTATTAGCGACACAGTATAGAATAATTAGAAGGTGAGAGATTGGACGGTATGCGTGTAAATTCAATTGTTCTTTTTAACATACATATTGTACTTATAGTTGGCACCCACCGACATGCGTGAGCTCGGCAGGACCAAAAAATGTAAAAATTTGGCTTAAATACTGTAAACAAACTGAAACTGACACTGAAGCTACTACTAATAATAAAAATAAAAATAATTGTTTCATTGGAGGGTCTTGGACATCGTGCTTATTTAGCCCCGTATACTTGGGAGTGTGTGTAATTTGTCCGATGACCTGTGCTATTGTGGTGTACATATTAGAATGTATATTTGTAATTCAGGTGAGGATTGGGAAGTAGGCGGCCGTGGCCTTAGGATAGGAGCCATCCCGGTATTTGCCTGGAGTAGAAGTGGAAAACCACGGAAAATCACTTCCTAGATTGCTGAGGAGACAATCGAACCCACTTCTTCTAAGTTTTGCCTCAAGAGGCTGAGTGTACCCCGTTCCAGCCCTCAGACCAGCATTACATTTCTTGACACAGCCGGGAATTGAACCCGGACCTCGGGGTTAAGAGCCAAGAATGATAGCCACTGTCAAACGACGTGGACTACTACTACTACTACTACTACTACTACTACTACTACTACTAATAATAATAATAATAATAATAATATATCAGGGAAGGAATGCGATGAGAACTTAAACTGTATTTATAACTGTCATCTTGGTCATGGGCATAGGCGGCAGCACGCCGGCCTCTCACCGCTGAGTCCGTGGTTCGAATCCCGGTCACTCCATGTGAGATTTGTGCTGGACAAAGCGGCGGAAGACAGGTTTTCCTCCGGGTACTCCGGTTTTCCCTGTCACAATTTCATTCCAGCAACACTCTCCACTATCATTTCATTTCATCTGTCATCCATTTAATCATTACACCAGGGGAGTGCGACAGGCTTCGGCAGCCAGCACAGTTCATATCCTCGCCGCAAGATGGGGGCTTCATTCATTCCATTCCCTGAGCCGGTCGGTGGACTGGAAGCAGGCTGAGGATTTTCATTTTCACCTCTGTTATTTGTACAAGCGTGAAGGGCTCACATAGCTGTAGTTTGTGTTTTGATTAATACATTTAAAAAATATGTATATCTATAAGGTGCGTTTAAAAAGTAACGAGCCGGAGGCTGGAATGCGCAAACCGGTGACTACATCGGCTAATCGTGGCGTGTGTAACGAGGTGTGGTTCCAACCAGAGCGTGAAAGGTCACAGCCCGTCGCTAGAGGCCATGCGTGCACGTCACGTGACGATACAAAGCGAGCAGCAGCATGCAGCAATCGTCCAACGCTGCCAGTCGCATTGGAAACAGTGACATGGAGGCGTCAACCGAAGAGCAAAGAGGTGTTGTTCGGTTTCTGACAGCCGAATGTCACAAGTATACGGCGAACACTGCATGTCCCTTGCAAGGGTCAAGGGGTGGCACAAGCGCTTCAGGGAAGGACGGGTGTCGTTAGCCGATGATGCCTAGCCTGGGGCATCCCCTGCATTATCGATGGCAACGTCCAGCTGGTTGATGCACTCATTACCCAGGCCGCCGAGTGACAGTGAACGCCATAGCCGCCGTGGTCGCTCCACGACAATGCACGACCTCATACGGCCAACACAGTCGCGGCACTCCTGCAGAAATTCAAATGGGAGGTTCTCGGCCACCCTCCATACAGTCCAGACCTCTCTCCCTGTGATTACGCCATGTTTGGTCCCCTGAAAAGGGCTCTGCGGGGCCAACGATTCACCTCGGACGTCGACGTCCAGCTGTACGTGCGGAACTGGTTCACATCGCAGCCCAGGGAATTTTATGAGACAGCCATTCACCGCCTCGTGTCACAGTGGGACAAGTGCCTCAACAGCCAGGGCCAATACTTCTAACATACAGGTACTGGTTTCTATAATTATGCCTCCGGCTCGTTACTTTTTGAACGCACATTATGTATAGGCCATATAGACTATAATACGCTAAGGTGTATGTTTCACAAAACTCAAGCTCCTAAACCAGAGGGAGTTAGAAGGTGTGGTTTGTACCAAAATCTTACAAATCGTCTCAATAGGACAGGAGAAATCTTACAAATCGTCTCAATAGGACAGGAGAAATCTTACAGATCGTCTCAATAGGACAGGAGAAATCTTACAGATCGTCTCAATAGGACAGGAGAAATCTTGCATTTCTTGAAAAGTCAACGGAAATATAAAATGTATTTGATTAAAAAGTGTGTTTGAACAAATAAACATATTTATAAAACCCGCGGGTGCCTGCGAGATTTCTTGCACAGTTTGCCCTAGTAGGCTATATGCTATAATAAAATAAGCATTTATATCAAGGATCAACAAGATGGAAACTGCGTACCAGCTAACCAGAGATGTTTACAATAAATGATCAGTGTCCATCAATGCCAAGATTAGGCATTATTGTTCAGTTACTCGTTCAGAAGCTCTGTACGCAGCAGAATGTCTTGCAATGAATAAGAAAGGATTAGTTGAAAATTTAGAGGCCAAAGAACGAAAAATCCTGAGAAAGGTCCTAGGACTCAGTCAGAGAAAATAGAGAGTACAGGAGGCGACATAACAACGAACTCTACACACGTGTGGAAAGGATAACGGACTTGATGCATAAAAGGAGAATTAGTTTCCATGGCCACATAACACGCATGAGCTCGCAGAGACTGACCAACCGGATATTTTCCTACTTTGTCGACAAGAAAACCAAGGGACCATGGTTCTCTGAGATTGAAAATGATCTTATAGAAGTAGGGATTTCGCTTGAGGACATTCAAGAACGTCTTCCTCCCCAGAAAAAAACTTGGAGCACACCAGCGTTTCCAAGAAAAGCCAAAACTGAGAACTGGCAAGAAGTGGACGGCTGACAGAAAGGAGGGGCACAGGAAACGGATGAAGGACTACTGGGAAAAGATTAAAGCTCAAAGACGGAAACAGTTGAAGTAACGTGGTCCATAGCTGGCGGAAACGAAGAAGAAGATGAAGAAAATAAAAAGTTAAAAAGTAATTCTACGTAGGGTATGGATTTACAATAAGATGCTCTTCCCGACGCCAACCTCATGAGAACCTCATGGGAGATGAGAGGAGTGAAGATGAAGGAAATTGGGCAAGGTTTTGGTTGTTGTTGTTGTGGTTTGTAATATTTTCAGTTTCTCATCATGTTTCATGTTGTTGGCTTTGAAATGTACAGAATGTCATGAGTTCACCGTGTGAGCGTGTTGAAACCATGCTGCAGGTTAAATTGGTCATTGAGACCGTCTTTATTCCCTGCTAACCATAGGCTATAATCCAAATTCTACAGTTTTTCATTATTTAAGATAGGGTGTTAACAAACGAAAGAAAGATTATTGGGCCAGATTCCTTGCCAAATTCCATATATGTTAACTATTGAACTGTACGAATCCAAGAATTTTACCATGAGCTTTCGGTTTTTTAAAGTAAATTTCAAACTTTTTTTTGTACCTTCCCAATATTTTAGCCTCCTTCAAACTTTCCAGTATACAATCTTTCTCTTTCGTGTCAAACGCTCTTGACAAATCTATGAATAGTGTCTGTCTAAATTATTATTAGCCTCCTCGTTGCGTAGTGGCTAGTATACTTGGCTGTCATCGCGGGGGCCCGAGTTCAATTCCCGGCTCTGCCAAGAACTTTAATTCTGGTCTGAGGGTTGGAACGGGCTATACTCAGCCTCGTGAGGCAAAACTGATAAGAGGTGGGTTTGATTCCTACCTTAGCCAACCTAGAAGTGGATTTCCGTGGTTTCCCCACTTCTACTCCAGGAAAATGCTGGGATGGTACCTAACTTAAGGCCACGACAGCTACCTAATCCAATCCTATCCCAATTACAGACACTCACACTACTTTAGTACAGACATCACAGTGACACAGCTTATCAGACAAATTGTACACACACCTAAGTACACGGGGCCACATGATCACGATGCTGCAAAGCCCCTAAATGAATTCACAACAACAAATTATTATTAATATAATTTTCCAGTTGGTGTAGCAGATTTTCCGTATTTTTCCCCCTTTGAAATCCAAACTGGTTTTCATGGAGAATGTTGCATACTTGTGGATATTTATAAACATGTTTTCAATTTTGTTTTCCAGAAAGGGAAGTGTGAGTGGTAAAAAAAACACTTTCTTAGATCCCGTAGGTCTCATTATGTCTTTACGCAATCAGGAATTTTTCTAGTTTTAAGAAATAACTTAGTTGCTATAATATTTCCGCAACATATTGTACAACTTAAATTCTTATCTACTTTCATATTTCTAATACTTAAAAATCTATGCATGTATTTTCTTGTATTTCTGGATGTAATATTGCTCATTCTAATAATAATAATTATAAGGATTTTCTCTGGTGTGTACAGATTCCCTGGAGGCGTGTTCTGCTCATGGCATATAATAATTGTGGATGTCCTAGAAAGTCACATGAATGTTTTATATCCTCGACAGCTTTAAAATGTTCGTCTCTGGCCTTATCTCTGTATCAGCATCTTTATGCTGTATATTCCTGATAGTAAGCCTATGTCTTGTCTCTTTTAACACGGGTACTGTATGTTTTAGGACTGGAGGTGTATCTGTTACCATGGCACTTAGTTCCCACTGGTTGATACGCATAGACGAACAGAAACATATCAATGATCCGATGGCTTGGGTCTGCAACTCCATAATGTTTGTTATTTTAGGGTCTCATTTTGTGTGATTTTAGGCCACTTGGGTTTCTTATCTCTAATTGTGTTATTTATTTGTTTTGCTTGTGCTTTGTAAACATTTCTATGTGTAACGTTAGATGGATCTGCTTTCCAGACTCTAAAGATTCTATCTCCATAATCAAGTACGGTATTTTGATTTATTATCTACCTATTCTTTGTTTGATCTGTTCCTCTGAATTAATTTAATACATGATATTCCATTTCACATTAGCACCGGGTGAGTTAGCCGTGGTCGTTACGGCATGACTGCTGGCAGTCGCTCACATCCGGGAGGCGAGGAGTTTCGAATCCCCCCGCCGGCAACCTTGAAGATGGTCTTCTGTGGTTTCCCATCTTCCTTCCAGGCAAATGCCGGGGTTGGTCCCTAACTATAGGCCACAGCCGCTACCTTCCAACTCCTTGACCTTCCATTCCCACTTTCCTCCCCAACGGTACTTGTAGCTCACCCATTGGGTGTCCGTCTCGAAGCAGCTACAAATACTGGCGAGCTGAACATGTCCTCGGACACTCCCGGCACTAAAAGCCATGCGCTAAAAAAAATCACATTAGTCATAAATTATCTGAAATTTGTCAATAATTTGTTGATATCCTTTGTCGGCATCAGCAAAATGGACTTCAACCTGTTCTAGTTTCTCTTTTATTGTAGCCTAATTATGTTTAGTGCAATTTTCTGTTGCTTTTGTTCTAAAACTAAAGATTATGTTTAAACATATAGGATAATGACCTGGCATTTTTGCATTAAGTACCGTATGTCTGTGTATATGTGGTGATTTGTTTCTAATAAATATTTGATCTGTGATCTATCAGTTTATTCTTGTTAAACTACCAAACCTCTTGATGCATCCACAGCTTCTTATGATGCTACATTGTTATCTTGTGATTGTTTATCTACGATGTCAGTATTTACATCTCCAATGAATAGGCCTACTATGTAGTCCCACGGTGGCAGCAAACAAATTTTCTAGTTCATTAATGAGATCCTTGATCAGGAGGTTGGAGGCATGTATACAGCTGGTAAATACAAATGTTGGCTCTTACTTGAGTTAACATTAAATATTCGTAATTGTTCCAATTAAATTGAAAGCAATGGGAATAGAGTGAATTTAAGCTTATGTTCATTATGGAACATTAGCATACTGTAGCATTTATTGGCCTCATATAGGCTACACTACTGTAGACCATTATTGTAAACATTTTTAGATTTAAAATATTCAAAAACAAAAGATTGATGCTTTTCAGTCGGTCAACACGATTGTATCCAAATGAGATGGGTTATTCCCTAACCCTGAAAAATATTACATGAGATTAATAAATACACTGGGACGACCAGTTTCAATCGTCAAGCGATCATCATCAGATCCATTACACTTAGGCTATAACATCTATGTCAGGAAATATGCACTCGAATGCATACAGTGACCAAGTGAACTGCTCTTACTAGTACCGCGCAAGACTCAACCAGATAAGTAGCCTGTACAATACAATCTGAATAGGCCATTCACAACAACTACATATTCACTCTAAATAAGCAAATTGCGGAGGTCAATCACCACTTCCAGTATCTTAACAAAACATCGCATAGACCACAACTAACAAATACTGACGAGTTGCATTATCTCAACTAATACTGCAACTAAACAACTGTAGCCTACATATTGTAAATATTTTCACCCATACTTTCAGACATAGATTTTATAGCCTACGTGTAGGCTAATGGATCTGATGATGATCGCTTGACGATCGAAACTGGTCATCCAAGTGTATTTATTAATCTCATGTAATTTTTTTCGGGATTAGGGAATAATCCATCACATTTGGGTACAATCGTGTTGACCGATTAAAAGCACCAAACTTTTGTTTACTAAAGCAACACTGAAAAATGGCGTCAAACGCCATAATGAATAGTACCGTATATGAAATACTATATTCCTATATTTGAAGCCACCTCTTCTCAGATTTGCCTCACGAAGCTGAGTTTACCCCGTTTCATATTTTTATCACATCAGTTCTGAACGGTCTGATGTTGTTATTTCGGACATCTTGCTTATGAGGTGTGTTCAATTTGTCTGCTAACGTGTGTTTCTGTGGTGACTGCAGTGGAGTCATTCTTCTTCAGTGTTGCCAATACAAAATTGCCATTTGTTGCTCTTCAGTCGGTCAACACGGTTGTGCCCAATGAATGGGCGGGACGGGGCGGGGCGGGGTACTTATGTAAACACACTCCTGGAAAAATGACATGCATTAATTAGATTGCCGCATTAATTGTGATAATTAACTAATACATGTATTTTTTCCAGGAGTGTGTTGACATATTTATATGTTTCCTCCTCCCATTCATTGGGCACAACCGTGTTGACCGACTGAATAGCCAATGACAATGTAGTAGAGTGTGTAACAAATACAGTTTGGGTCAGGAATGAGGTAGGCACCCCGGGAGTTGAAGTTAGGCACTATCCTGGCATTTGCCTGGAGGGGGTGTGGAAAGACCAAGGGAGAAACCACAATCAGGATGGCCACTGTCAGCACCGGGATTCGAACCTCGGATCTCCGGACTTGCTCTAGCTCCCCATTACGGTCATGGTGAGCGATTCAACGCTCACGGCTAAGCCGCGACGATTAGTGAGTCGGGAAGTGGGAGAGGGAACAGTGGACTCGAGTCCTCTCTTAGGAATTAGAAAGACACAGCGATAGGAACGTGCAGCTTGCGTCCTCGATTGAAATGTAAGTGCCTATCAAATGAGTTGTAATACTTCACCTTTCGGTGGTCTAGTGTTTACATTTGTTGGTTTCCTGGATACCATATTTTTGGGCTGGGGGTCTGATACAATTTGCGTTATACACAAGTAGGTGTGACGGTCTACCGCGCGCCTTGCCCCTAAGTGACCGCGCGCAGATACTAAACGCATCTCATTGCTGCCTTTCTTGTTCTGGATTTGTACTTGTCCCCGCAACTTCAATTCAAAAATAGTGATCTTCGCTTGTCAACAATGTTATAAAGAAAGTGGTTTACAGACCTATCCTCATACAAATTGCGAGTGGTGTAAACACGTAATATAACCTTGTTACAGAGATTAACAAGTACCGACAGGGGTAGCTACGCTAGGCCAAGGGGCCAAGCTCTCTGCGGACTCGCTAGACGTGGGTTCGAGCCCCACCGTTGGCCATCCTTGAAATGCTTTACCGTGGTTTCCCCATTTTCAACTCCAGTCTAATACTGAGAATGTACCCTCTGACAGGCCACGGCCACTTCCTTCCACATCCTTGCCCAGTTTCATTCACCATCATTCATTTAATCTCTCATTAATCCCTCGCATGAGGTGCGTGTCAGGAAGGGCATCCGGACGTAAAAACCATCCGCCACAAAGACTTTCATCGCATCTCATTCCCGATCCTGTTGGAAAACGGGAATAATAAGGGGTAGACATATATTATATCGTCAAGGAAGCCACCAGACGCTGAATTTTTAGGGGGAGTTGCTCTTTTATAGGTATAGAAGAGTCTTCATAAGAGTCGCTTGGTGGGCTTGATAGCGAAGACAGGCGAAGAAGAGGCAAGTGCAGTAGGCCTATAGATATCAATCCCATGTAAATGGCTCGAAAAACTTCCGAGGTTGAACCACGTTCTAACAAGAGACGAACGTATCGCCTGTAGGAATTCCGTTTGGAGAACCACGGGGTTGTCCGAAAATGGGATTGAACAATGACATAATGGCGTCCACGTTGAAACTGAAAGATGTTTCATTCCTCGGTCCAGGATTGTTGAGCTTGGAAGATAGTGCGGTGGATATATGGGGAGGTTCAAGAGGTGACCATTTCGGCCAACAGGAAATAAATTTTCAAAAATCGTATGCAATCTGGTTTGCGAGTTGATTGCTACCTGCCCTGTATGTGGCTAAGGTTTGAAATTAAGAGTGAGACAAGGTAGACCTAAGGTATAGAAAATGGAATCAAGCAATTGCAAATAGTAGGCTATGTATAGAATATTCGCTCAGAATACAGGTTGATTATTCTTTCCATTGTACTGTAGGCTATGCTAAGATACATTCATCTCAAATCATAAAAGCCGCCTCGCCAAACACGTACATGTCTCGTCACATCAATGATAACTTCGTCAGCGTGAAAGATCTTAGAAACTACGGTATCTTAACAAAGACCTAAAAAGAAACTGGATATCCTTACAATAAGTTATTAATTTAAATAAATGAAAGGTCACAAAAAGAATTAATAAATAATTATAGGATGTGCGAAATACTTGGTCGTACCACATCCACCTGAGATATCAGTCATTTCAATACATTGTGCACATGGGACAGTTTGCTTCAGGACATAGACCTAGACCTGCTCGAAACTGTTTGTTGGTTATCTCCGTCCGCTGTTCCACATGGTTAATGTAACTAATTATATAATAAGTGATTCGCTTTATCGAAATATTTTACACATCCCATTATTATATAACGATGGTATACATAGTACTTAAAATAAATATACAACAGAGTTCTACCGTCAGTCTGGTCTCGCATTTCTACTTCCTAAAATTAAATATTGAGCACACTTTAAGATTTACTGACAAATATTTCACTTACATTTGGCAACGGCAAAGAACACGATCACCCTTTACGAAAGTCTAACCAAGTTGAGTACTGTAACCATATAGCTCCCCATAATCAAATGCAAAATATACTTGAGCAAAACATTAGGAATGAGACGAGTTATCTGTCCTTTTCAATGAAGATCCGTGACTTTCGTGCACGTATCTTTATTAAGAGATTGCTTGAAATGTATTTCGCCAATTTATGTATATATGAATTAAACAGAAGGTTGAACAACTTATCAAATTTTTAAATGGTAAAAAGAACTAACCTCGAATCTGTTTGTTGGTTATCTCCGTCCGCTGTTCAAAATGGTTAGTGTATATTTGCTAGGTAATGATATAATAATGGGATGTATAAAATATTTCGACATTGATAATCCAACCATAATGAAATGATAAGTTGAGAAATTCAATTAAGTAACAGCATAAAACAGTGCATCAAGAGTCCAAGTTGCGGGGTGAGGAGAACGAGCAGGGAAGGGTCGGGCGTGAAGAGAAGGATCTGTCAACAGCCCACCTTTCTATTCCAATACTGTTAACATTGGGCCGTTGCTCAAACCACTGTGGTGTTAGGAATGACTGAGTGAGTCACCGACCAATGTATTTGGTTCTGTACTATGCACGGACCGAGAAACCTCTTCTCTCATCAACACCATTACTCATAGTCCGCGATGCACATTCCTCTCAGGTACACGCAGCTTAGACTCGAGCAGTAATGAAAGTAACGCGATAATAACGAGAATCCAAGTGTTTATAAATTGAGATTAATATCAGTACACACGAGAAGCCTCCGTGGCTTAGGCGGCAGCACGCCGGCCTCTCACCGCTGAGTCCGTGGTTCAAATCCCAGTCACTCCATGTGAGATCTGTGCTGGACAAAACGGAGGCAGGCAGGTTTTTCTCCGGGTACTCCGGTTTTCCCTGTCAAAATTTCATTCCAGCAACACTCTCCACTATCATTTCATTTCATCTGTCATTCATTTAATCATTGCCCCAGAGGAGTGCGACAGGCCTCGGCAGCCGGCACAGTTCATATCCTCGCCGCTAGATGGGGGCTTCATTCATTCCATTCCTGCCCCGGTCGGAGACTGGAAGCAGGCTGTGGATTTTCATCAGTACACATGGATAATATTGATGTGTATTCCCACAACCATAGGGCTGTACACAATTCGTAAAGAAATGCGAACTGGTAATCAATCAATAAATAAATAAATTATTCAACCGAAATGAATGCTTTTCAGTTGGTCAATAGGATTGTAACCTATTGTACTAAGAAAATTACATGAGATAAATAAACATTTTTTTTGACCGACTGAAAAGCATTCATTTTGCTTACTAAGGCAACATTGAAAAATATCTTCCGACACAATAATGAATAGAAATAAATAAATAAATAAATAAATAAATAAATAAATAAATGGATGAGTCAGTGAATCAATGAGTCAGCCCTGAGAATGAGTCATCATGAAATCACACAAATGAGAATGTGTTGATGAGAGTGAACTCGTTGACTCATGAGGAAGGCTTCTTCAGAGATAAGGATCAAGCATTGGATTTTGGATTACTCAGGTATTTTCTGGAAATCTGGAGGGAAACTCATTTCATTAATTGACGTGTCCAACGATGAGTCATGTGTGGCCAAACTTCCAGTCACCACAAGGTCCCAGCCTCCACGGTGACAGCCAAGAACGCAAGCCACTACGCAAAGAGGCGGATTATATATTTTGAATCCCTGTCCAATCATATTGGGCAAAAGGCGTGTTGACCGACTGAAAAGTATAAATTGATAATTTATCCAGCTAAAGGTCCCACAGGCAGGCCATGAGACGGCCGGACTCACGGAGAAGGAGGGAACCTATCTGGCTTCCGTCCGTAGACGCGCGATACATAAAATGTTGTTGCCAAAGTGGTAACAGTGAAGGACCTCCCTCTAAATGATTACTGTGACATGGGGTTCTGGAAGAACGCGGATCCACACCCGATTTCATTTCTTTATTCTGTCATAGGGCGTACGATTAGTCTTCTAAATGAAACTATACCGTTTTTCGTATATTGGCTTTCACGGTCAGTGAATTAAAACTCAGCAATTTTGTAGGTTTGTGCCGTGTCTTGTGTGGGGTTTCACCTAGGACACCAAGCTGGCTCATCAGCGGGCTCTTGATGTCCCCGCCCGGACCAGCTTGGTGTCCTAGGCAAAACCCCACACAAGACACGGCACAAACCTAGAAAAATTGCTGCCTATTATACCACAGGTCTTCTACTGTACGTCTTCCTGACCTGGGGAACTCAATTGTATATCTGGTTCTACTCCACCCAAGGTAACTCATTCATGGGAGCTCTTGAAGAGTGGATTACATTGTAATAAATGACGCGCCTGTAGTTTGTACCTACTGGCTGCGTGATGCAGGTGTACCCAAGGTTGCTGGCGCCGTTAGTCGGTATTTGAGGGTGCATAAATGCCCGTGAGCCATGTTAGTAGATTTACTGGCACGTTAAAGATCCCCTTCGGGGTGAAATTCCGGCAACCAAGCGTCTCTAAAAACCGCAGAAGTTAAATGGGCTGGGAAACCAATAGCATTATTATTATTATTATTATTATTATTATTATTATTATTATATTGTAGTTTGTACCGTTGCGCAGGAATACCACATGTTGGCAGGACCAACTCATAAGGCAGCTATTCCCGACTCTGCTAAGAAATGTAATTCTGGTCTGAGGGCTGGAATGGGGAATACTCAGCCTTTCGAGGCAGAACTGATAGAAGATGGGTTCAATTCGCAACTAAGCCATCCTGGAATTGGTTTTTAGTGGTTTCCGGCTTCTACTCCAGACAAATGCCAGGATGGATCCTAACTAAAAGCCACGGGCACTTCATACATAGATCCTAGCCCCAATTAAAAATACACGGACTAGTAGAGCTACCACAATATCAGACAGGCATCATACACACCAAGTATACGGGGCAATGTATCAACAGCAATACAAGTTGGCTGCGACGTACCACGTCAATGTCTCGCAAGTGTGAAGGGAGATGAACTTGTGCTATTGTGTTGTCTGTTGTAGTGTGAGCATTTTAATTCAGATGAGGAATGGGAAGGAAGTGCCTTAGTAAAAACCAAACCAAACCCCGTGCTACTACAGACTATGAAGAGCCTAGGCCTACCAAGCGACCGCTGCCCAGCCATTTGGCCTGCAGATAATGGGGTGACGCGTGGTCAGCGCGTTGGGTCCTCTTGGCCGTTAACCTTGGTCTCCATGACCGATCAGGGTGCTGCCTCACTGCCAGACAACTACTCAATTGTCCTCACGAATCTGAGAGTGCACCCCTCCCTCTCCCCCCTCTCCCCGCCCCCCTACCCATACTTCTTGTGTCAGTAGATCTACTGCCATTGTAATATACCCTTAAGGGAAAAATTCCGACATTTCGGTTTCTGTTGAGCCACAACAGTAGGTACCGTGACATTATTATTATTATTATTATTATTATTATTATTATTATTATTATTATTATTATTATTATTATTATTATTATTATTATTTGCTTAGTGACCCACGTAATCTAGTGAGTGTTGCATCCCTCAAGTATTTACTCCCACTTCAACCATCGCTGAAGACAAACTTGAAGCCCCAGTCTCCTTCAAACAAGGACGGTACAGTAGGCTACTAGATAAAATATTCAAGCAATGAGTCACGCTTGTATTTATGCCTCCCTTCCACTCAACAGAAGCTAGAGATAAGTTGAAACGTGTTATATCCATGTCCTCAGGACGGAACTAGATACCGTAGCCTTCTCACAAACCTGTACAGTCGCCCAAAATAAGCGCATTTTTGGTCATTGATTGAGCCAATGACTCCTTCTGTGGTATCGGGGTACGTATTGAGACTCCGGTCCCAAAGGTTTCAATAATAATTTTTTTGCCGTGTGGCCTCCTGAGAGGCCGAGTGCAGGTCCTTGTAGTCGAGGCCCGTGGGCGACCTGCGCGTCGGGATGAGAGATGATATGAATGAAGTTGAATGAAACTGGGCAAGGATGCGGAAGGAAGCAGCCATGGCCTGTCAGAAGGTACCGTCCTAGCATTTGCCTGGTGTTGAAAATGGGAAACCGTGGAAAACCATTTCAAGGACGGCTCAAACCCACGCGTCTACCAAGCAGAGAGCTTGGTCCCATTGACCTAACGCTGCGCCTTAGCGAGCGTAGCCACCAATGTTGGTGTTATAATAATAATAATAATAATATTAATAATAATAATAATAATTTTTGGGGGGGGTAGGGGGAATGCATTTACGCACAGAGTGTCGGGCTCCTGCTCCTGAGTAGCAGACTACCGACTAAAACTCCCCCGTTACTTCTGAACACTAGCCTGGAACCGTTTATCACATTACTTCAGGCTGGAGTCATTTTATATTTGCCTGTAGGGCACTCTTCCGTAATGAATCATCTTCAGTGGCGATCCAGATCCGTCTTCTTTGTTCGGAGGATATCTTCAACAAAGCTTGCTACCAGTTTCCAGTTTTCCTCCTTTTGTAGCATCACTGCAACAATATTGTCCGGGTATATCTCTACATCAATGTGATCTTGAAGAGACTGCCTATTTTGGACCCACCGTCCACAAGAGAAGAAGGTGTGATTAGCATTATCTAATTCGTTGATACAGTAGATGCAATCTGATGAATCCACCTTCCCCATCTTCTTAAGATAGGAACAGAAGTACCCATGGCCAGTCAAGAACTGAGTGAGATAGTAACCAAGCTCACCATGTTTCCTCTCTGTCCAAACCTGCACCTGAGGGATCATTCTCTTAGTCCATTGGCTTTGATCTCCTTGCTCCCATTTGATCTGCCAATTTTGAAAGGTTTGTACTCTTGCCAATCGTCTTGCATTTTGTAAACCCGTATCATATTTCCTCAAGTAAATGTTCTTGCGTTCTTTCGCAAGAAAAACAAGAAGTTCCGTGAAGAACTATACAGCCTACTTTTCATGCCAATGATTATTCTACAGTATATGAACTTATCTAGAATAATGACAAAATTAAGTTGGTAATATCGAAATATCAAATTACGGTAGTTCAAAATATACCTGGTATAATGTAGCCTAATAGAGCACTACAGTTGGCAGCCCTGGTGACTGAATATATTCTTAGTTCCATCTCTTAAGGTACAGAATACAAAATTAGGTTAAGTCCAATGGACGTTACATGCAGTTAGACACTGGATCTATCAGCACGCGTAAAAGCATGTTGCCAACAATACCATGCGTGTGCTGGTCAGAAATAATCTGAAATATTATGATATCTTGTTGTGCCAATTTTGGATGAAATCCATTTGTTAGTATAGACGTTACATGTATTTTAAAATTGGACATATCAGCAGGCATAGAATCATGTTGGCAGCACTGCCTTGTATTAATTACTCCAAATTAATCTACAATGTCAGGTGCTATACGTGTGCAAAGTATAGAGCTGTTGGCTTGCATACTTTCTGATATATTGATATTGATATTCCAGAAAATTTGGATTGAGGAAGCAATTCCAGAAGACTGGTTAATCGCCTTAATTCATCCACTACATAAAAAAGGCTCAAAAATTGATGTCAATAGTTATAGGGGGATCTCATGGTTGTCTGTCACATATAAAATATTTGCCAAATTACTTTTAAACAGACTTGAACCACAGATCGAACCACAGCTTGGCGAGTTCCAAGGAGGTTTCAGAAGGAATAGATCGTGTGCAGAACAAATTCTTAGTTTAAAATTGATATTAAAATATTACAATAACAGGCCAAAGAATATCTTTTTCTCATTCGTTGATTTTCAGAAAGCGTTTGATTCAGTGGATAGGGATACTGTTTTTGACACATTGAAGGAATACCATGATCAAAAAACCATAAATTTAATAAAACTTACATTAACTAATACGATTTCCAGAGTCAAATTTTTAAATGAAGTTAGCGATCCCTTCGAGGTAAAAACTGGGCTAAGACAAGGGGACAGTCTATCACCACTGCTTTTCAATTTGGTCTTGGATAAAGTCATGAGGACGTTTTGGGAGAAGAACGATTCAAGTGCTAAAATTGGTACAAAGAATAAGAACCTCAAAGTCAAAGGTTTAGCATTTGCTGACGACGTAGCGTTGTTTGCTGAATCAGAACAAGAAGCTATTAACCAAATTGATCAGTTAAAAGAAACGGCGGAAAAAGCGGGCTTACAGATTTCGTTGGTAAAAACAGAGATGATGACAAGTGATCAGAAATACACTAAGAAAATGATAAAAACAAATTATGGGAGCATCAGGGTCACTGACCGATTTAAATATCTTGGAGAAATAATTAGTAGCAATGGGACGGATAAATTGGCAATCGAGAACAAAAAAGGAAAATTGGAAAGATTAAATTTTTGTACAAAAAATATATACAATAAAAAGAACCTGTCTATCAATGCAAAATTACGACATTTTAATACTGTTGTTAGACCAGTCATCTTGTACGGCATGGAAACTACAAATATAACCGGAATGGAGAATTTGCTCAAGATATAAAGAAGAATTTTAAGAAGGATTTATGGTCCTAGGGAAACACAGGAAGGTTATAGACTGAGATCGAATGCAGAAATGTATAGTAAAATCGACAACCTTGAAGTGATGATCAGAAAACGGCGACTTCAGTTCTACGGACATATGGTCCGCATGGATTGCTCAAGGTTAAACAAACAAATGTTTGATAAAATCTGCAACTATGAAGGACAAGGAGGCTATGTAAAACAAATGAAAGAAGAACTTCAAAAATTCAAAATTACTGAAGAAGATTGTCTAAATCGAATAGAGTACAGAAAAAAAAATTGGTCTCAAAATTCTTGTCGGGGAGAAGAAAAATCTCAACAGAGGAGAATGGACTGCTGAAAGAAGAGCTGCACAGTCGACCAGGATGAAAGACTTCTGGAAGAGAAAGAAGGAAACTAGACCTATAAAGAAGTGATATTTGCGTGGTCCTTGTTGGCCTGTCCGCGGTGTATATATATTAGGGTAAAAAAATATAGACAGCATTTATTAACAGTTGGCAGCTCTGATTGCTCTTAACAATACTTATAGACATATCTGTTATGGTACACATAGCACATACGCAATTTGGTTGAAATCGAACTGATAGTAAAGAAGTTACATGTATTTAAAAATTGGTACTATCAGCAGGCTTATAATCATGTTGGTAGAACTGACGTATTTAAGTTACTCCAAATTAATCTAAAATGTCAGAATATACGTGTGCATAGTTTAAAGCTGTTGGCTTGCATACTTTCTGATATATTGGTATTTGGATAAAAAATAGAGAGAGCAATTATTAACAGTTGGCTGCCCTGGTCGCTCTTAAGAATACGCTCAATCATATCTGTTTATGTACAGATATTACATACAAAATTTGGTTGAAATCCAATTGATAGTGTAGAAGTTATATGCATTTAAACATTGGACCTATCAGAATGCTTAAAATTATTTTGGCAACACTGTCATTGTTGGCCTCCTGGAAATTAAACTAAAATAGTATTATCTGCATGTGTACCGATTTTGGAATAGCTCCCATGCATACCTTGCGAGATATCCAACATGGAGCTCAAATTTCTA
The DNA here is from genome assembly GCA_946902985.2 of Meconema thalassinum. Taxonomy (NCBI): domain Eukaryota; kingdom Metazoa; phylum Arthropoda; class Insecta; order Orthoptera; family Tettigoniidae; genus Meconema; species Meconema thalassinum. The sequence goes on along the minus strand of OX336389.2, from coordinate 1,491,594,552 downwards.
GTGCGTTTTTTCAGCAGTTGGTAGCACTGACATCATTTTCAAATATGGACGTGAGATATTCCGGTGCACATCTTTACTCATACTAAATTTGGTTTTGATTGCTGCAGCCGTTTAGGAGTTGATAGGGGGGGGGACACACAAGCAGCCAGACAGACAGACAGACAGAAGGACAGACAGACAGACAGACAGACAGACACACATTATCCCGGATCGATCTCATAAGTCTACTTTTTCCTCATTTTTGCAAAATGTGAAAAGTAGGCTAAAAATCGGAATAATCCCGGCAATAACGAGAACTGCTTCCTCAGAGACCGTGCGATATGCAGATGCCACGCGCAAAGCACCCCGCCTCTGCACTTGCGCCAGTCGCTTCCTATAAATTTCCTTATCCAGGGCATCCGCCCATATTTCCGCTCCATACAGCAGAACTGAATGGATGGCTGTCATCAATAGTCTTCTCTTACTAGATTTTGGCCCACCAACATTGGCCATGAGCCGACTGAGGGACGTTGCTCCTCTGGCTGCCTTTTCTGCAGTCCGCGTAATCTGTTCTCCAAAATTCATTTTACTGTCGATCATGATGCCCAGGTGTTTTGCTGCTGGCTGCGTCTCTACTTGAATTTGTCCTACCTGTATTGGAAGTATTGTCTGAATTCTCTTCTTTGTTAGGATGACAATTTCCGTCTTACTAAGTGCTAGAGACAGACCATGTTCCTCCATCCATCTATTGATTTTGCGCATTACCATATTGAGTCGCACTGTGCCTGCTCGACACTTCTTCCTGCTACAAGAGCAGCAACATCATCTGCATATCCTACTAGAATAGTTTCTTCAGGCATTTCAAGCCACAACAAGCTGTCGTATGTAACATTCCAGAGATCAGGTCCTAGAATCGAACCCTGGGCAGCCCCAGCCGTGACTTGTACTCTACGGATCCCTTCTGTAGTATCGTAGAGCAGAGCACGATCCTTCAAGTAAGAGTCTAAGATCCGAAGGAGATACCTTGGAACATGGAATGAAAATTCTAGAGCATCCATGATATCTGTCCATTTGACAGAATTGAAAGCGTTTTTAACATCCAGTGTAACAGAAAGAATCACCCGGCGAGAGTAATGATTATAACTCTCCGCTCTTCGTACTTTATCTGCGACTTCTTGCACTGCATCCAGTGTCGACCGGCCTACCCTGAATCCAAATTGTCTTGGTGATAAATCGCCGGCTGCGATTATTGCTTCAAGCAATCTCCGTCTTATGAGTTTCTCAAATAGTTTGCCTGTTGTGTCAAGCATACAAAGTGGGCGGTACGATGATGGTAACTCAGGGTCACCCATGCCCTTACTAATGAGCACTAAGCGACAGATCTTCCAGCGAAAGCTAAAGATTCCTGCTTTCAATCACACATTGAACATTCTCAACAATAACAACAACATATCTTGATCAACTATTATTTTCAGAACCTCATTAGGAATCCCATCCGGCCCCGGAGCCTTGTTGTTCCGTAAAGAATGCGTTGCAACCCGAAGTTCATCTTCAGTAAACAGTGGGAAATCTAGATCACTTTCAAAATTCCTCTCAGGTCTTGTGGGATGAGTTGGAAAAAGGGTTTGAACAATGGTGTTCATAATATCATCCTCCATGATGCACGATGTTCTGTGACTTCCAAGTTTCTGTGTTACAATTTTGTAACCCAAACCCCATGGATCAGTGTCAATATCTTCCTGAAGCTTTCTCCAACTCTGAACCTTGCTCGCAGTTATGGCTTTCCGAAGTAGCTTCTTTGCTGCTTTATGCTCCGCTGATTTTTTATTAGCTTCTTCCCGATTTCTTGCTCTCTGGGCAAGATGGCGAAGCCTGAGGCAGTTCTTCCTTAATTCTGCTATCTCTCTGGTCCATCAGTATACTCTTTCGGTGACGTGGTACTGAGGAGGGCATCGAAACATCACAAGCTGACGTAATAATTTTCATGGTTGCAGAATAATAATAATAATAATAATAATAATAATAATAATAATAATAATAATAATAATAATAATAATGAAGACTCAATTGTAGCGGAACTATGGAAACAAGCTGGAAATAGGACTATAGGCAAGTTGACAGAAATCTTCCATGACATTTGGGAGACTGAAACATTGCCTAGTGACTGGACCTCTGCTTTGATTCATCCCTTACATAAAAAAGGAGACTTGACCGACATCAACAACTATCGAAGAATCTCGTTAGTACCTGTGACATACAAGATCTTTTCTAAGGCCTTATTAAACAGAGCTGAACCCCAGCTAGGCCCTCGACTAGGAGAATACCAGGCAGGATTTAGAAAAGGACGCTCTTGTACGGAACAGATACTGAACTTGAAATCAGTGCTACGGCAAGCATAAATGGCTAGTAAGAAATATGTCATCATTTTTGTTGATTTTAAGAAGGCGTATGATTCGGTTGACAGACCTACTCTCATGAAGATCCTGCAAGAACTAGGACTAGACGAGAAGACACATAACCTTATCCAACAGACTTTAAAGAACACCATGTCACGAGTGAAGTTCAGAGGAACCCTCTCGGAAAGTTTTGAAATTAAGTCAGGAGTAAGACAGGGAGACGGTCTCTCACCTCTCCTCTTTAACTGTGCCCTGGAAAAGGTGATAAGGGAGTGGCGAAAGGAGCTAACTAGTCAGGGGGTACCAAGTGGTATCACTTTGGGACACAAGTGCAATGGGCTCAGTGTTGATTGCCTGGCATTTGCCGACGACCTGGCACTTCTATCTCATTCAATAAAAACGTCTGTGAAACAACTTAATGTTCTCATGCAACAAGCAGCTAAGGTAGGACTATATGTGTCACTTGAAAAAACACAGTACATCACAAACATCAGTGAATCTCCTTGTACACTGCATTTGGACCAGGGAGAGATCAAGAAAACTGACAGATATAAGTACCTAGGAGAATGGCTTGAACCGAATCTCTCGGAAGTAAGGGCATTATCAACTCGAGTTAACAAGTTAGAAATGGCTTATCAACTAACCAAGAACACATATAATAAGAAGTGTCTCTCCCGAAAGACTAAAATGAGACACTACCAGACAGTTATACGTCCTGAAGCCTTATATGCATCAGAATGTCTAGTATTCAACCGGAAGGGACTCACGGACAAACTCGAAGTACAGGAGAGAAAGATAATGAGGAAGATATTGGGACCTGTTAAGGAAGGTAATGAATACAGAAGGCGGCCTAATCAAGAGCTCTACACGTACTGTGAAAGAATCACGGATGTTGTTAGAAAACGACGTCTAGCATTTTATGGACACGTCTACAGGATGCATCCTACCAGGTTGACCAATCAGCTCCTCGGTTACTGGCAAAAGCGGAAGACCAAGTCACCATGGTTGTGGGAAGTGAGCAAAGATCTGCAAGAACTTGGAGGGACGGAAAGAGTCTTAAAAGACCGGACATCTCTCAGGAAGATGCTTCAGCAATTGAGGTTCCAGGACAAACCGCCAAGAAAGAAAACAGGTGCCCTCTGGACCCAGGAGAGGAGGGAACAACACAGCCAGAGGATGCGTAACTACTGGGCAAACATCAAAGCCCACTCCAAATGTAACAGTTGAACGTCGTGGTCCATAGACGGCCTATTCGAAACAAGAATAATAATAATAATAATAATAGTAATCACTAGGGCTAGGATTTCGATGACTTTGCATCTTTTCATTAATGCGTATTATATACTGTAAATGTGTTTCAGAGTACAGTAGCCTAATACATGCTGAACTAAGCATATTTGTTAAGTCATTCTTTGCATTTTTCTCTAGGTTTGTGATATAGGACATTTTTTAAGGGTTTTATTACATTTTTAAGCATTTTAGAATACTTATCGGGGTTCATTGCAATTTATATGCATTTGAAGTACTCAACTCTACTAATCTCTACATTAATGAGTTGACTGACTGAAAATCAATTCATTTACTGTTTTCCGTGGTTTCTCATTTCTACTCCCAGGAAATCTCGCTATGGATCCTACTTCACCATCCTAGCTTCAATTAGAAAGACATCCAGTACTACAGACACCACATTAACACACGTTATTAGACACATACCCAAATACATTGGGCTGAAGGATCACGATGTTCCAAGCCCCGAAACGAACCAACAACATGTTTCGGCCAAGCCTTAATGGGGGGTTTACAGCGGAGCCTTCACAGCAGTTACGAGGTTACCCAACTCTTTTCATTGAGTTTAGCCACGGCGTTCTTAAGTTAACTTAAGAACGCCGTGGTTTAGCTCGTAAACTAACAAGGAAGGAAGGAAGGAAGTGAAGCCCCTAAACGAATACATAACAATAATAACTTATTGCATAGTCGGAACGTTTGATTGCTCTTTATGTGGGAAATAAGCGGTTCAATCGCTGCCTGGATCCGAGGAAATTTGGGCTCGAATTCTGATTGAGGTCTTGTTTTTAAGTCTTAGGCTATACACTACGCTATTCCCATTGGTGGTTAAATAGATAATTTACATTCTCTTGGTTTTGTAACTAAGAATTAAAAAAGAGACCAGCTAGCATTGTTGGCTGCCACCCTAGAGCTCCCGGGTTTAAAGCCCAGCCCTGCCAAGAAATTTCAAAATTCTTGGTGCAGTCTGGTACGGGTTCCCCATCCTCATGATGCTCAGTGGGAACATGTCGGATGTTGTGGTAGGAGGAGGAGGAGTAGGTCTAGTAGTTGAACTTGTTACCCTACCGCACATAAACGCCGACTCGGGACGCCTGGTTAGTGATCCCTTGACACAGTCAGGGACTCTTATCGAGTCACCCACATCTCTTTGTGGATGTAGCACCCTTAAAAACAGGTATTTCCACTGTGTTGGGGCTATCCTGAGCTGGGTTACCCCTCATTGCTTCCGGATAGCTTACGGTTAGTAGGCCATGGCCACCTTCCACTAGCTGTTGCTTCTTTAGGGACTTTGTGACATCGTAGGCATGTAGGTGTGTGTAGAATAAGTTGATAACCTGTGTCACTGTGATGTCTGAGCTAGTGTATTTGCAATCGAGGTAGGAGGCGTCCATGGCCTTAAGTTAGGAACCATTCCGGCATTTGCCTGGAGTACAAGTAGGAAACCACGGAAAACCACGTCCAGGATGGCTGAGCTATGAATCGAAGTCCGTTCCAGCTCTCAGACCAGAGCCAGAGCCGGGAATCACACCACCTCCCCAATTGATCACTCGCACATTCACTGCACCTCGTGGCGTAGTGACTTGGCTGTCACCGTGTAGGCCCGGGTTCGATATCTTCAGTAGTTCGGACAAGTGATCTAATTCTTGTATTGGGAAAGGGAACGGGATTCTCTCAGCCTCGTGAAGCAGAACAGAGAGTAGGTGGGTTCGATTCCTACCTCGATCATCCTGGAAGTATTGTGCGTGGTTTCCCCACTTCTACTCCAGGAGAATGCTGGGTTTGTATTTACATTGAGGCCACGGCCACCTTCTCCCACATCTTAGCCCCAATTGCAAATACACACTAGTGCCGCCATCGCAATGACACAGATACCACTCACACCCAAGTACACGGGGCTACATGACCACGATGTTGCAAAGCCGCTAAATGAATCACCAACAACAATGACACACAGCCAGAGTAAGTAGTCGGGGCTGATGAACGCATTATCGCTAAATGAAACAACTCCAGTACGGTTCACACTAAAGCCCAATAAACACACTTGCACATCCAGCTTGGAACCGAGAAACATGTTAGTAATAGAATTGCTTTCCAGTGGATCAATAAAAGTATGCTCACATCAGTTAGATTAGGCGGGTAGTAACTTTCACTTTATCATCTACCAACTGAAAAGGCGGCCTCCCTCTCACCCGGAGACCTCGGGTTCGATTCCCGACTCTCCCAAGAAATATAATTCTGGTCCGAGGACTGGAACGGGAAACACACAGCTTCGTGAGACAAAACTGGGATAAGGCGGGTTCGATTCCGACCTCAGCCATCCTGGAAGTGGCTTCTCGCTTGCTCCCCAAATCTTACCTTACACACTAGCACAGGAATCACAGTGACACACAGTACACACATCCAAGTACGCGGGATTACAGGATCACGATGCCCCAAAGCCCCTAAAAGAATCAACAATAACACCATTTACACGTAGGATGACTGAGGTGAGAATTAAACTAGCTTCTTCTCAGTTTTGCCTCACGAGGCTGAGTAGGTCTATACCTCGTTGCTACCCTCGCACCAGAAGTACAATTATTGGAAAAGGAATTGAACCCGGACCTCGGAGGTGACAGCCAAGGCTGCTAGCCTCTACATTTCAAGGGAGTATTTAAGAAATTTCACACGTTGAATACCGTAATCAATTTGGGAAGTCTGGCTGCGTGGCTCAGGGGTAACGTTCTCGCTTGCTGAGCCCAAGGTTGCAGGTTCGAAACCTGGCGCAGTCAGCTGGCATTTGAGGGTGCGCAAATGCGAGGGAGCCGTGTCAGTACATTTACTGGCACGTTAAAGATCCCCTTCGGGGCAAAATTCCGGCACCCCGGCGTCTCTAAAAGCCAGGGTAGTTAAAAGGGACGTAAAACCAATAACATTATTATTATTACAATTTGGGAAAATAATTACGATTTTCACTGGTGATTAGAATAAATCGCGTTATGTTTATGAGTTCCAAAACTCAACATTTATTTGTTGACGGTACTCAACAGGGCTCGGTGTGCGCCTCAATAACAGTGCACATTTCCAGGTATATATACGTTATGTGTAATTCCTAAAACTAGGAAGTTCACATAGATGTAAATGCATGGTAGTAGAAAGCTAAATCTACAGTAAATATTATATAAAATCTAAATCTAAATATGATCTAATGTCAAATATAAACACAGGATTTGAAATTATTACATGATAAACTAAAAGGTAACTTTAATAACTAGGGAATAGGCCTATCCACATTGATACATTGTTGGTTCTGTTTTGGGTGGTAGATAATTTGATTTCAAATATGAATTCAGTGACTGGATTAAAATTTCCAAGAACAATCTAATCATGAGACAGAAATCCATATAGTTTCCAGTTTACACGACCTGCATCTTTGTAAATACTGCAAAGCCTCCATACATGTGAATTGTTATGGGAAGTTGTTTTTGTTATGGTCTATCATTTTTGAATGTTATGGTTGGTCTTGTAGTTAAGCGAGGGATATTAAAATTTAGGAGTGATAGGAAAAATGAGTTATCATTTTGACCGTTAATAACTTTATAACCTTCGTGGCTCCCCCACCTCTCTAATAATTTTCCTGCTTCTTATGCTCAAGTGATTCTCTTATTGAGTCAACCTTCTCATTCTCCAAGTCTACCTTCTATTAAAACCACTTTCATAGATTCTACCTTCTCATTTATAAACACTTTCAGAGATTCTAACTGCTGACACATCTGTTCACTGATCTTTGTCATTTTTTTACTCTGCTCCTCACTCAGCTCTGTCATCTTGTCCATGAGCATTTGGACCCAAAGAGATTCCATATCCTTCCCCATTCCTATTTGTACTTCTACCAACAATTCATAATCATCTTTAATCTTATCATCTACTACTATCACAACAAATTTAACCACACTTTTCTTAACTTCATTGCACTGTACATACACTCTAGCCTACTGATCATATTTCATTTTTTCCCTTGTTAGAGCCCCTCATTGGTGCATCATTTGTAGCTTTTCGAAGGTTACAGGGGTTGCTTACGGTGTTTTGCACACAAGGAAAGTACTCGCAGAATTAACTTCTTGGGAAAATAACAGCATTAATCATATTTCTTTAATTTCTTAATATCTGCACCATAATCTTGCAATACAGGGTCCACTAATATTTTGCTTTTCTTTCAACAACTCATATCACTTATTTTTCCATCACAAAATGTTTCTGAAGGGATAAATCCCCGGTAACATTTCCTTCGCGCAACACACGTTTCACCTTAATCCAAGCTAGTTCGATGGCATTCAGATCACACATGTATGGGGGAAGACGGACCACGGTATGTCCCAAGGATTGCAAATGAGTCAATTTTAAACAATTTCTCTTTTGGTTTAACCACTTCTACTAATTTATGCTTGCCACGGTGGGTGAGTGGTCAACATGTCGGACTACTAACCCCAAGCTTGCAGGTTCGCTCCTGGCCGTGGTGAGTGATTTTTGAAAGGCGGCAAAAATTACGACACCATGGCATACGATGTTGGATTCCCCCAGGGGCTCACATCTTGTGGGACGTGGGTTGGAGACCACGGGACCCCAGCTGAGTCCGGCATTGCTTCCACTTACTTGTGTCGGGCTCCTCTTCGTCTTCTTTCCTGTTGACCTCCCTTGGTCAACTCTTGACCCCGACGGTATTAGGGTATCCGAGGCCTAGGGAGTCTTTCACTCTCCCGCCTTATTGGCTGTTGTCTCATCTTTCCTGATCCCTCATTCTTCGAGGGGTCAGACCTCTTGTTTTCTTTTCATGATATTTCCTTTTCTCTTTAAGATTCCCGCACTGTTTTTGTTAATTGGCTCCCCGTGTATCTAAATTCCAAGTAGTTTTTTTTTTTGCATCCATCCTCCATTTTTAGGTGTTTTCAATCTCCGTTGCATTTTGTAAGTCTTTTCGATCTAAATTGCATTTTGTGAGTGTTTTGGACCTTAACTGCATTTTGTAAGGATTGGCAATCTAAATTGCTTTTTAGTCACACACCACTCTCTCTTACCCCTAATGAATAAAATCCCGACTTTACGTATGAAATGATTTGCCGTGCAACATTATATTGGAATCATCCAATACAGATACGGATTTCTACTAGTAGAAATCCTATCTGTAATCTTCCAAATTTAAAAGCTCCAAAAAAATGACGTTATAAATATTAATAATAATAATCACAGTCAGTAGACTGTGATGTGTGATTGCATGTGAGTGTGTCTGGTGACAGACTGTTTTAGTGGTAGTATTTGTTGTTGGTGGAACTTTAGTATTTTTTCGTTCGTAGAATTTTGGTATTTAATTGTTAGTACAGTAGAAGGTTAGTATTTTTGTTAGTAGAATTGCTCTTTACTTATTCTGAAAGGGAGTAGCAGCCTTTCAGAATAAATCAATTCTTTACTAGTCTTATAGACGGTTAAGATATTGATAATATAAGCCAAATAATGGCTACACTGCGTCCTGCTGCACGGCTGAAAGCAAGGGGAAACCACAGCCGTTTGCTATTCCCGAGGATATGCACCTCTCTATGCATAAATACATGTGATGATGGCCTCCTCCCTTGTAAAATTTCAATCCGGAGGTAAACTAGTCCCCCGTTCGGATCTCCGGGTGGGGACTACTCGAGGGGGGGGTTAACATCACAGAAGTGACAAAGAGGAACTCTGACATTCTACGGATCGGAGCGTGGAATGTTAGAAGTCTGCTAGGAAATGGAAGGTTAGAAAACTTAGAAAGGGAAATGGATAGGTTGAGGTTGGATTTGGTTGGGATTAGTGAAATGCGCTGGCAGGAAGGACAGGACTTTTGGTCAGGAGACTATAGGGTCATTAGCACTAAATCAAACAATGGCCAAGCAGGGGTTGGCCTCATATTGAGTAGGAAACTTGGACATCGGGTAGAATATTATGAGCAATATAGTGAACGTATTATTGTAGCAAAAATAAATACTAAACCTACCTGCACCACAGTGGTACAAGTCTATATGCCTACCAGTCAAGCTGATGATGAGGATGTTGAAAAGGTCTACGAAGAAATAGACGAAATTCTGAGGTATATCAAGGGTGATGAAAATGTTATAGTAATGGGAGATTGGAATGCTGTGGTAGGAAAAGGGAGAGAAGGGAAGATAGTAGGAGATTTCGGATTAGGTGAAAGGAATGATCGAGGAAGCAGGCTGGTAGAATTCTGCACTGAGCATGAGTTGGTCATAGCTAACACCTTATTCAATAACCACAATAGAAGAATATACACATGGATGAGACCAGGAGATACAGGGCGTTACCAAATCGACTTCATTATGGTCAAGCAGAGGTTTCGAAACCAGATTTTGGATTGTAAAACATATCCTGGTGCTGACATAAACTCTGACCACAATCTGGTTGTAATGAAATGCAGATTAAAGTTGAAGAAACTGAAGAAAAGTCAAAAGCCAAAAAGGTGGGCAATAGACAGACTGAAAGAGAAGGATGTAAACGAACGATTCAAGAAGAGTATAAAGGAAGGACTAATGAAAAACCCTAAACAAACTTCAATTGCAGACGAATGGGCACTTTTGAGGAATGAAATAACAAAATCCGCAGAAGAAAACATTGGTAGGAAACAGAGAATAGGTAGAAAACCGTGGATCACTCAGGATATACTCGAATTGATGGATGAAAGGCGGAAGCACAAGAATGTAAGAGATGAAAAGGGGAAAGCAGAATACAGACGTCTGAGAAATGAGGTTAACAAGAAGTGCAAGGAAGCGAAAGAAGAATGGTTGAAAGAGAAATGTGCTGGTATAGAAAATTGTCTGAAATTAGGAAAAGTAGACACAGCTTATCGAAGGATTAAGAATATTTTTGGGGAAAAGAAGACTAAGTGCTGTAATATTAAGGACACAAATGGAAAGCCTCTAACAGATAGGGAAGAAAAGGTTGAGAGATGGAAAGCTTACATAGAGAGTTTGTATAAGGGAAAGGAGATTGAGAATCATGTAATGGAAAGGGAGGAGGAAATTGATGAGGATGCGAAAGGAGATTTAATATTGAGATCAGAATTTGATAGAGCTTTGGAAGACTTAAGCAGGAACAAAGCACCAGGCATAGATGATATACCGATTGAGTTGCTACGCTGCATAGGAGAGGAAGGTCTGATCAGGTTATTTCACTTGGTGTGTAGGATTTATGAGACAGGTGAGGTACCCCCTGATTTCAAGAAGAATGTAATCATCCCTATACCAAAGAAAGTGGGAGCTGACAGATGTGAAGATTACCGTACAATCAGCTTGATTACTCATGCTTCAAAGATCCTGTCTAGAATAATTTACAAGAGGATTGAGAGCCAGATAGAAACGGAGTTGGGTGAAGACCAGTTTGGTTTCAGGAGAAATGTAGGAACAAGGGAAGCTGTACTAAGTCTTAGGCTGATTTTGGAAGGTAGAATAAGGAAAGAGAAGAGAACGTTCATGGCTTTTGTAGACTTAGAAAAGGCTTTTGATAACGTTGATTGGACTAAATTGTTTGACATTTTGAAATCGATTGGAATAAAGTACAGGGATAGGAGGGTGATATACAATCTATACAGAAACCAGACAGCAGTCATTCGAGTTGAAGGACATGAGAGAGAAGCTGGTATTCAGAAAGGTGTAAGGCAAGGCTGCAACTTATCACCCATACTTTTCAATCTTTACATTGAACAAGCAATGAAGGAAATTAGAGAAAAATTTAAAGTGGGAGTGAAGATTCAAGGAGAAATAATTTCAACTCTGAGATTTGCTGATGACATCGTCATCTTGGCCAACAAGCCTGAGGATTTGAATGAGTTTTTGAATGGTATGGACTCCGTCTTACGGAAAGAATTCATGATGAAAATTAATAAATGTAAAACAAAAATACTGGAATGCAGCCGAAATAAATCAGAAACCTTATGGAGATCAAATTGGCAGGTGAAAAGCTGAAGGAAGTAGGAGATTTCTGTTACTTAGGAAGCAGAATAACCAGTGATGGACGAAGCAAAGAGGATATAAAAAGTAGGTTGGCTCAGGCAAGAAAAGCATTTCTACAAAAAAGGAATCTGCTGACATCGAATATAGATTTAGGTATTAGGAAGTCATTTTTGAAAGCCTTTGTCTGGAGCGTGGCGCTCTATGGAAGTGAAACTTGGACTATTGGTGCAGCAGAAAAGAGGAGAATTGAAGCATTTGAAATGTGGTGCTACAGGAGAATGATGAAGATCAGATGGGTAGATAGGGTTACAAACAAAGAGGTATTAAGACGAGTGGGAGAGGAGAGATGTTTCTGGCGACTGCTAATGAAGAGAAGAGTGAGCCATGTTTAACATCTCTCATTTCTTTATTTTCTTTGGCGGCCGTCCCGGTAGACTCAGACGCCATGTGAGATACTTTTTGTCCGGACGTGCCTTGAGGCTCTCCGCCTTATTATTTCAAATGTAATGTTTTTCCTTTTTATTTAACATTGTTATTATGCCGAAGCCTTCCATTTACTCATGTAAGTAATACATCTAACCTTGTGTCCACTATGCTCATTTCCTAAATTTAACTGTTCTTTTTGGTCTTCGTCGTGTGCTTGGATTTGCTGTGGAACCAATCGAAATGGCGGTCTCCTGTTTTATTTTGTTTGAGTCTTCGTTTAACCTTTTATTTGTGCCGTGAAATATATCTGCGAGTGATTTTGTGAGTGTATGTTTTTCTTGCTGCCAGGTGCATTGATGCTGTTTTGATTGGGCATATCTTCGAATGGGTCTCCCGTGGTTTGTGGACGTTGGCGTTTCGACCATTCTCCCAACACGAGGCATGACACCATATATTTTAGCCCTTATGTTTTCCCTTCATTCCATGCTTCGGGCAACTGGATCACGGCGGTAACTTTAAGTAGGCCTTACCGTATTCAGCTCGAACTCGGAACGTAAGTTGGGGACCATATAGGTTTAGCATGTTTTGCTAGACTACCTACAAGCACGAGTTGCTTTGTGTTTTATTACTGCATCGACGGCTGGCATTTTGTGTGTTTGATTGCGTGCATGTATCATGATATATTTCACGGACATTTGACGTCATTTGTTTCTCCTTGTAGTATCTTTGGTGTTTGCATTTTTTTTCTCTGGAGACTGCCAGCTCGATCGCATCCCCATTGCTCGCCACAGCCTTTGCGACACGCACACAGCCTCTTGTTTTATCTTTGCTATGCTTGTTATTTGTGGTCGTCATGACAACCATCCATCTCTAGGCTGAGAAGTGATTGTTGTTGACCAGCGACCGGCTCGATTGCCTCTTGATCTTTTACTTCCTCCCTTTTTACATCGTTTTCACCGAAGTGAGCACAGGTATGAATTTAATTTGTTAACGTTATTTACTATCGTAAGTTATTTATTGTTATTTATATTTATCTTCCCCGTTTGAAAGTGACTTTATTTGACCCCTAGGTGAAGGGTATTCTTTTTTGTGTGTGTTATTCTGGCCGGGTTTCTTTGTGTGTTCGGTTTCAATTCATTAAATTTCCATTTCTTTACCCATGTGTCTTATTTAGTAGTGTTTGGCGATCGGGCTGCTCGCTCTCTCTCTCTCTCTTCAAACCTAGGCCTAACTTATTCTAGCTTTCTAGCACCAGGAGGGTATTCCTACCACTCGTCGTGGGACCACCTTCACGGAGTCTGGAGTCACTCGGCACATCTGGCCTGCAAGTACGGGCCCAGCACAGGTCAGAAATTAACATCCATTTCCACTGCGTACTCCTTTCTTTTCTAGTTGGTTCCAGTGATGCAGCTAGGAGGCACGCCAAGAATATGTTTATTTTAAGAGGGCGGTGCAGATGGTATCAGTTGCGAGGTTAAGTCTCCTGGTCGCTTAGCCATATCCATTGGATTTTAATATTTCGCTGCATATTTTTCAATGTTGTTTTTATTCTGTTTCATGTTCCCTATTGCATACTATGCAAACAAATATTGAGAGTCAATGTGAACTTCCAAGGAGTATGGACCATAAAAATAACAAACTGTAAGGAGAGTGCAATGAGTTGGACCCTATCAACGAACCCCAGCATTGGTAATGTACTAACCAACCCTACTTCTTGTTTCGTACTCATTTCAGGCGCAGGACGGAGGCAAGACATTTGTAGTTATTGTTTTGAATTGTAGCTAGCAGTACTTCTGTAGTTTAGCCATGTATTCTCTCCCAGGTTGTAACGTGAAGAAGGAGCTCATCCAGTCTGACGATGATCTGCTATCGTTTGAAAGTGTCTGTGGGAAAGACACTAATCCATTGACTGAGGTGAAAGGCCATCGCAAGGGAGGCGTAGCCAATATAGTGTCCAAGTGGGGAATTTCATTTTCTGGTGAACTGGGAGTTTCGTCTGTATTTGAGTTCTTAGACAGGGTCAGTGAACTCTGCCATTGTTATGACCTCGAACCAGACGACATTGTTGTCTGCCTACCGTTATTGTTGAGTGGTTTAGCTTTAAAATGGTATCGACTTACCAACAGATCTTTCATCTCGTGGGTTGATTTCTGTAAGTCAATAAAGGAGCGGTTTACGACTTATGATTTTGAACATGACTTGAAGGCTGAAATTCATCGCCGTACCCAGGGTTTGGAAGAGCCTGTAGACGATTTTGTTACTGGGCTAATGACTTTAATAAGTAGGTTGTCGCAGCCCCTTCCCCTTATTGAAACTGTTGATATTGTGTATAGAAATCTAGCACCTGAGTACAAGTCTTTCATACGCCGGTCCAGTGTGTATAGTGTGGCTGACATTGTTGATCAAGGACGTGAATGCGAGTTCAATCGGCGCCTGCGCAAGTCATATGTACCCCCACCCCTCCCCTCTGACAGTTTGTTTCCAGAGACTGCATGCGCGCAATCCCAGATTCAGAGGACTGCGCACCCATCTTCAATATCTCATCAGGAGGACCGGGCAGTTAACCGTCCCCACTCGCATATTGTCGGGAGTATTCCCAATGCTACTTCTTCTGCGAATCCCGCTCCTCAGGATCAACAGTTACCTCGAAACGCGAACATGTATAACCGTATAAAATGTTGGAATTGTGATCGTTTGGGGCATCATTTTAATTCCTGCCGTGCGCCCTCTCGTGTGTTTTGTCACACATGCGGTCTTCGTGACGTGACGCACATAGCCTGTCCTAGATGTGCTTCGCGTCAGGGAAACGAGCATGGGTCCCCGGTTTAGACCCGCCGGAGTGGCCATGCAATGAAGTTCGCCGGGAAATGAACATTTCCACGACTGGAAACTTCTGTCCTTGGGTCCCTGTAAGTGTTAAGAAATTGTCGATACCCGCTTTACTGGATTCTGGTGCTTCACGTTCATTTATTCAGCGCTCCATCGCGGAACAGCTTCCTGTTACTCAGATTTGTCCACAAGATGGGGGTTTAAAATTTTATTCTGCGGTGAAGTCATCTATTTCCGTTTCTAGCGTTGTAACATGTCATATTAAGATATGTGGTTATTCTTGGGATTGGAACTTCCATGTGGTGGATGACTTATCTACGCCTATGATCTTAGGTTCTGATTTTATGCACAAAGCAGGGTTGAGGCTTGATTTTTCGGATCATTCCTTCAGTTTTTTGTTTAAATCCAAGGAGCGGTTTCATTTTAATACTTGTGAAGCGAGTGTTCCTTGTAATTTTTCTGGTATTTCTGCTGTTCTAATCCCTCCTACTTTACTCACGAGTCAACGTGACGCTTTATCTGATTTGGTGAATGCATTTCCTGATGTTCTCACGTCGGAACTGGGTTCCGCTATCGGCTACGAGTGTCATATTGATTTAACTGATGAGGTTCCAGTTAGGTCGGCGCCATTTTCTTGCTCTCCACCCAAACTCATTGCCATGAGAGAATATATTCGTGATCTTAAGGCACGCGGTGTTGTGAGCCCTTCTAAGTCTTCTTATGGTAGTCCAGCATTCCTGGTGCCTAAGAAAGAGGGTACTTTTCGTTTAGTAGTTGATTATCGTCGACTCAATTCTAAGGTGGTGTTCGACAACTTTCCCCTTCCAACTCTGGAGAGCGCTTTTCAGCATTTTCACGGGGCGAAGTACTATTCCGTCCTAGATTTGAACTGTGCATATTATCAAATTCCTCTCGATCCCGAGAGCCGTAAGGTAACTGCGTTCTCCACTCCGTTCGGCCTTTTTGAGTTCAATAAGTTACCCATGGGCATTTCTATCGGCGGACAAGTATTGAGTAGGGTTTTGGATGAGTTATTTGGAGATTTAAAGTATTCATCTGTGTTTAACTATCTTGATGACCTCGTGATTTACAGTCAGTCTTTTGAGGATCACCTGATCCATTTACGTGAAGTCCTATGTCGTCTTCGCAGAGCCGGACTCACTGTTAACCCGGACAAAATCTCTTTGGCTTCGAAGCAAATCAAATTTTTAGGTCACATTCTTTCGGATGTGGGCATAGAAGTGAACCCTGAGCGTGTGCAATGTATCCAAGAGTTCCCTACTCCCACGAATGTGAAAGCAGTCCGACGTTTTTTGGGAATGGCAGGCTTTTACAGTAGATTCATTAAGGGCTTTTCGGACATTTCAGCGCCCCTGAATTATTTGAAGAAGAAGAATGTACGATTCGTGTGGGGCCCCGACCAGTGTCTCGCCTTTGAGAAATTGAAAGAATGTCTTTCTTCTGCTCCCGTCCTTCGAACTCCGGATTTTGGGAAAGATTTTATGTTACATTGTGATGCGAGTGATGTCGCAGTTTCTTGTGTGCTTAGTCAGCAGGTGAATGGTAATTTGGCACCCATCGCTTTTGCCAGTCGGATGCTTAATGATTGCGAACGCCGGTATTCCACTTTCGAGAAAGAAAGTCTGGCTGTCGTATTCGGCTGTGAACGTTTCAGATCTTTTCTAGAACATCGGCATTTCATAGTGTATACCGACAATGAAGCTCTGTCCTGGATGCGCTCGCATGTCAAAAAATTGGGACGTATCAATCGTTGGATTCTTCGTCTATCCTCTTTCAGCTTTGACATCATTCACGTCAGAGGCAGTGAAAATGTTGTAGCGGATTGTTTGTCACGCATGTTTGAGGAACCTCCTCCCATTGTTGAGATCCCCGAGCCAGTGAATCTTCTCCAACACATTCCATGGTCTTTTACTGACATCCGTACGTACCAAGCAGATGACCCATTTTGTGTCACATTGCGTGAAAAAATTCTCGGGAAAGATCCTGGTGTATCTGAGTTTTCATTGCGCAATGATGTTATAGTGCATACCGCTCCTCGATCTTCGAAATGTAGGATTTTCGTGCCAGAGAATATACGAAGTATGCTCTTGGCGTATTTCCATGAATCCTGTTTTGGATTACATTTAGGTATGACGAAGACTTTCCATAAAATCTCTCAGGAATTCTTCTGGCCTCATTTGAAAGCGGATGCTTTTGCTTTCGTCCGAAAATGTGTTACGTGTCAACGTTCTAAGCCAGCAAAGAATTCTCGCATTGGACTTCACCACGCTGACACGATGTCATATCCTAATGAGCGCCTGTTTATAGATTATTTTGGTCCCCTAGTTAGGTCATCTTCTGGTCATCAAGCTATACTTACTGTCGTTGATGGATTTTCAAAATTTGTATGGTTATTTCCTGTCAGGGAAATCACGACACGTACCACTGTTAGGCTTTTGACCAATCATATTTTTGGTGTTTTTGGTCCTCCAAAGTTTTTAGTGTCCGATAACGCGAGCGTTTTCCGGTCGAAGTCTTTTAGATCAATGTGTTTTTCTTGGGGAATTGATCATGTCTTTTTGGCACCCTACCACCCTCAGCCAAATCACGTTGAAAGGTTTCATCGTAACTTGAAGGCTTGCTTGAGTGCGTTCCACAACGCAGATCAGTCACGTTGGGACGCAAATCTTCAGTTTTTCTCCTTAGGATTTAACACTGCTCTTCATGAATCGACGAATTCTACCCCTTCGGAATTGTTTTTAGGAAGGCGTATTGTTGATCCACTTCAGCTTCAGTGGAAAATAGATTATCTGGCTGCGCCATCCCGCCGTACCTCAGTCAAAGAAAAATGGGAAGTTGCTGTACGGCATCTGAAAAGGGCACGAGATCGCGTGGCGTCTCGCTATAACAAGGGTAGGCAACCTGTTTGTTTTCAGGTGAATGACGACGTGCTAGTGCGCCTGCACCCACAGAGTTCGGCCAAGAATAAGGAGTCAGCTAAGTTAATGCTTCGCTGGAGCACGCCCAAAACTATAACTAGATTTTTAACACCTGTCACTGTTGAATTGATCTCCAAGGAGAATCCCACCGACGTATCCAGAGCTCACATATCTCAATTGAAACCATTTATTGTGTAACCTTCTTATTTTCTGTGATTAATGTTGTCCTTTTTCTGCGTAGGTTAGCCAATCATAATTTGCTTATGTTATCCAAGGAAGCTAGTATTCATATGGCGTCTCCTTGACCTGCCTATTATTGAACCAATTTTGACCGAGGCAGAGTCAAGTACAAATTTACGAGCTCAAGAAAGAAAATAATACAAGAAGAAATAGGCCTACATACTCTGTGTAACTTAATATTTATTGTAAAAATATGTATTTTTGCGAATTCGGCCAGTAGAGAATTTATATTCTATAAATAATGGACACATTATATCGCTTCTTTGTTATTTTAATACGTCACTTTCATGATGGGTATAAGGAGAATGGCAGACTTCGGCGTCAAAGGGCGAAAGTCTTTTGTTTATGATTTTCGTCCGTGTCTCTATCTACTTTTCTTGTCATTGTAACGCTCAGGCGAACCGTAATACCATTATGACAAGCCCAGGGATCGTCAAAGGAACGCGCGCCTTTGGGGACCCCGAAGGAGTTCTGTCCTGATATTGCGATCGCCGAAGCGATCTGATTATTTTTATATATTACTTCATTTTATAACTGTATTCTTTCTGATATGGCTCAATTGCTTAAGTGATTGTTATATCGATCACCCTCCCCCCTCATATTTTGTGTACTGTTATTGTTGTTGACAAACCACCTGTGTGATAAGGATGTTGTGTATTTTGGAACACTTGGGACATGATTGATTTCAAAGCGGTGGTGCTCAGTGATGTAAAAAGAAAAATCTTTTATTATTATAAATAATTTTTCTTTTGGGGGGTGGTGTGGATCCTGAGCCATGTTTAACATCTCTCATTTCTTTATTTTCTTTGGCGGCCGTCCCGGTAGACTCAGACGCCATGTGAGATACTTTTTGTCCGGACGTGCCTTGAGGCTCTCCGCCTTATTATTTCAAATGTAATGTTTTTCCTTTTTATTTAACATTGTTATTATGCCGAAGCCTTCCATTTACTCATGTAAGTAATACATCTAACCTAGTGTCCACTATGCTCATTTCCTAAATTTAACTGTTCTTTTTGGTCTTCGTCGTGTGCTTGGATTTGCTGTGGAACCAATCGAAATGGCGGTCTCCTGTTTTATTTTGTTTGAGTCTTCGTTTAACCTTTTATTTGTGCCGTGAAATATATCTGCGAGTGATTTTGTGAGTGTATGTTTTTCTTGCTGCCAGGTGCATTGATGCTGTTTTGATTGGGCATATCTTCGAATGGGTCTCCCGTGGTTTGTGGACGTTGGCGTTTCGACCATTCTCCCAACACGAGGCATGACACCATATATTTTAGCCCTTATGTTTTCCCTTCATTCCATGCTTCGGGCAACTGGATCACGGCGGTAACTTTAAGTAGGCCTTACCGTATTCAGCTCGAACTCGGAACGTAAGTTGGGGACCATATAGGTTTAGCATGTTTTGCTAGACTACCTACAAGCACGAGTTGCTTTGTGTTTTATTACTGCATCGACGGCTGGCATTTTGTGTGTTTGATTGCGTGCATGTATCATGATATATTTCACGGACATTTGACGTCATTTGTTTCTCCTTGTAGTATCTTTGGTGTTTGCATTTTTTTTCTCTGGAGACTGCCAGCTCGATCGCATCCCCATTGCTCGCCACAGCCTTTGCGACACGCACACAGCCTCTTGTTTTATCTTTGCTATGCTTGTTATTTGTGGTCGTCATGACAACCATCCATCTCTAGGCTGAGAAGTGATTGTTGTTGACCAGCGACCGGCTCGATTGCCTCTTGATCTTTTACTTCCTCCCTTTTTACATCGTTTTCACCGAAGTGAGCACAGGTATGAATTTAATTTGTTAACGTTATTTACTATCGTAAGTTATTTATTGTTATTTATATTTATCTTCCCCGTTTGAAAGTGACTTTATTTGACCCCTAGGTGAAGGGTATTCTTTTTTGTGTGTGTTATTCTGGCCGGGTTTCTTTGTGTGTTCGGTTTCAATTCATTAAATTTCCATTTCTTTACCCATGTGTCTTATTTAGTAGTGTTTGGCGATCGGGCTGCTCGCTCTCTCTCTCTCTCTCTTCAAACCTAGGCCTAACTTATTCTAGCTTTCTAGCACCAGGAGGGTATTCCTACCACTCGTCGTGGGACCACCTTCACGGAGTCTGGAGTCACTCGGCACATCTGGCCTGCAAGTACGGGCCCAGCACAGGTCAGAAATTAACATCCATTTCCACTGCGTACTCCTTTCTTTTCTAGTTGGTTCCAGTGATGCAGCTAGGAGGCACGCCAAGAATATGTTTATTTTAAGAGGGCGGTGCAAGAGATAGGTTGGTAGGACACATACTAAGACACCCAGGAATAGCAAGCTTAGTTATGGAAGGAAGGGTCGAGGACAAGAACTGTAGGGGTAGATCAAGGTTAGAATATGTTAAACAGATTGCCTCGGATGTAGGGTGTGGTAGCTATGTAGAGATGAAACGATTAGCTCAGGACAGGGAGGCATGGAAAGCTGCATCAAACCAGTCAAAAGACTGAAGACTCAAACAACAACAACAAAGGAATTTCATATCATTCACTTGCCTTCGAGACTCCAAACTATTCATGCCGAAATTCAACAAAAGTTTACCGTATGGGTAATTGCCCGTTATTTTGAGGTGTAAATATCTGAGGAATTTATTTTGAACTTGCTCAATGGATTTAATACAGGTTTTCTGCCAGGGACTCCATACTTGGCTGGCGTACTCGAGCTTGGATCTCACCATGGCAATATAAAGGTTTATGCAGGTACTGGCCCTAATGAATGGCTTAGTGTTTCTTATTAGAAACCCTGACATGCGGTAAGCATCCCCGACTGTATTTTACACATGGCAAGTGAAAGCAAGCTCTCGGTCAAACAGGATTCCTAGATCTTTCTTCTCGCGTACTGTTTGCAATGACTGAGGTCCAATTCCATAAAGAAATGTCATTGGGTTCTTCTTATGTGTGAAGGCCAAAACAACCCACTTCGGTAAGTTTAAATATAATTTGTTTTCTACACTCCATTTGTGTATATTATTTAGGTAATTTTGTAGTAGAGTGCAGTCATTAGTCGAAGAAATTGATTATAAAATTTTGAAGTCATCTGCTTATAAAAGACTATTTGAGCGTACTTTATAACCTGGCAAATGGTATATCATTGCTAGAAAAATCAGGGGTTCAAGGTTCAAGCCTTAGGGTATTCCGGAATGAACTATTAATTCCTTTGAGACAATTTTCTGGTACAAAACGAATTGTTTCCTGTTTCTGAGGTAGCAGCTGAATAATTGGAGTAATGGGTGGGAAAATCCCAAAATACACAATTTGTTAAGAAGGATATCATGATTTATTTTGCCGAACGTTTCCTCGAAATCTGTAAATATGACACCCATTTGCCCTCCTTTATCTAACTCTTTAGATATAATTGAGTAAAGTTAGTTGGAATAGTCACTGTGGATTTCCGAGAAAGGAAACCATCTTGGTTATCTCTTACGAGCGGTCTGAGAAATACTGATATTCTTCCGTGCAATATGAATACAAATACCTTGGCTACTGCAGATAAAATAGATATATGACGGTAGATATTAATTAGTGATTGATCCCCAAATTTAGTATTGGGCAAACGCGAGTGATTATCCAGGCGTCAGGAAATGTACAAGTTTGTATGGCCAAGTTAAATACATGTACTGTATAAAGTGTAACGGGTCCCTGAGACTTTCAGCACATCCTTTCATTACATACGGTGGAGTATTATCAGGACCTGCCGACGACTTGGGTTTTAATTTTTCAAAGCTATTTCAACCTCTTCCTTTGAGACAAGTTTTATGTGAAGGGTGTTGGGAGTATTCGAATTGCAGGCTGGGACTTTGTATTGGGCTGACTGAGAGTCGTACACTGATTTGAAATATGTCGCAAAACCTTCTACAATGGAATCACCCCTGTCCAATTCTTCATTATTATAATTAAGAGTGTCACATGTGTTCCTGTTTCATTTCTTGTTTTTAATAAACGTCCGAAATTTCTTTGAGTCCCTGCTAATATTTTGTTTCATAATATGAAAGATAATTAAATGCACTTTTTAATTTTTTATATTAATTCTTCAAAACGTAGTCTATAACGATCTGAGTAATATTTTCTCTTCCTATGGTTTCTTTAGAAAACCAGACAGGATATTTTCTGCCCGTTTGTGGGTTACAGGAACGGTTTCGCCGAGTGCTGTGCTAAAAATCTCATAAAGCAGGTCTACTGCAGTATTTTCATCAGTGCACTCTTATATTTGACCCTAGACACCATCCCTCAACCGAGTGTACAGCTGCTCAAAATTGGCTTCCCGGAAGTTCAAGGTAGCCTATAATTAGGCTGGATCTTGACTTGGTTTCGACATATTGTTAGAGATATTTCCACATCCAGAGCAGGGTGGTAGCGATCAAGAGTTTTTTTTATCGTGTGGCCTCCGGAGAGGCTGAGTGCAATTCTATCTAGTAGACGCCCGTGGGCAACCTGCGTGCCGTAATGAGGATGAAGTGATGATGAAGACGTCACATACACCCAGTCCCCGAGCCACGGGAATCAACCCCAGGAGATTAAAATCCCTGATGGCTCAGCCGGGAATCGAACCCGTGCACTTCGGGGCAAAGCCTAGCGCACTAACCATTTAGCCACGGAGCCGGACGATCTAGCTGCAAGAGCGTGTCAGTGTTTTCAGTTACATTTGTGTTGGATTTGTTGGATATAACTAGGTCCAGCGTCCTCCTGTTACGGTTCAGTACTGAATTATAAGATTTTAACTGAAGATAATTGATGTTGCGTGCATTGTAATCATAT
Organism: Meconema thalassinum; assembly: GCA_946902985.2. Classification (NCBI taxonomy): domain Eukaryota; kingdom Metazoa; phylum Arthropoda; class Insecta; order Orthoptera; family Tettigoniidae; genus Meconema; species Meconema thalassinum. The sequence continues at coordinate 1,491,571,695 of OX336389.2, read as the reverse complement.
ATCCCCGTATAAGTTAACTTGGTTGTGTGTGTGGGATGTTTGTGTTAACCTACGTCATTGTGCACTAGGGCTAGACTTGACTAGGCAAGTAAAACAACTTAAGAAGACGAAACCTTGCGATTTCGATACACAAAAGACGATTCTACATATACTGTAGGCCTGGTGTGCCAGGGGCCAGAAGGATCTCCGCTGTCTCTCAACCGGAAGTGATGTTCGGTTAAGGGAGAGTGTAATATCCTTGCGGGAACCAAACAACCGTCTGATGAAAGCGAGAAAAAGAGAGAATGTATCGAGCCTTCGTTCCTGCATTTTCTTTTAAGCCAAGTTGACTTCTGACGATACTAAACCGTTCTGTCAGACTATTTGTCACACGTGACAAATTCATGTCAGATAGATAATTCGTAGTATCAAAGCCTGTAATTAATTAGCATCATTTGTTTACATGCACTTGACAAATTACAGTCCCAGGGGCGAAGTGAGTCGGCTTGGCGTTGCGTTGGCATACACTGTGGCAGGCTGGTGCCTGTACCTCAACACGCCAGCGCAGTCAAACGGGCGAAGCCAAGCTCCATTAATAGAGTCGGGAGATCATGTTGGGATATCCCAGGTTCGAATCCCAAAGTGGACACAAACTTTCCTCACTCACTCCAAGGAGGCACCTTATTTACAACCTTTGCATTAGGCCCAACACTATTACACATTACTCCAGGCACTAAGCCTACAATTAAAACAAGATGTTCAGATATTTAACTTCATTAATAATAATTATTTTAAGGTTCGGAACAGCAAGGTCATCTGTCCCGATACTTACTTTGAAAATCATGATTTCCTTTGTATCTTGTGTTCTCGTTGAGAAGTAAGATTGAAGATGGATAGAGTGGTCAATTTTCGGCGTCATATGCCAATACCACGCTGCCAAACGTAATGTGTTGTTATCTCGTTTTGCGGGTTTGGGACACCTTGGTCATCAGCCATCAGTAGTGTGAGCTCATAGTTTCAGGGCGACAGGGAAAAAGCGAATAACTAAACAAACACCTGTGTGTAGTGTAGGACCGTGTCCTCCCATGAGTTCCGATTCCCCCCAGTTACAAATTCTTTAGCGGATTAGCCATCTGCCAATTACACTACCTGACCGAGTCTCATCAGTTTCGAACACCACCCGAGCGAGTTCCAGCTTAGTTTTCTACAGCAATATTGTATTGATTTGTTTATTACTGAAACAAATAAGGTCCATTGTTAGCGCCAGCTGGCTTCTCTAAGAGATGGGGCGGACGCCATGGACCGGTAGCTCCCATAAGCAGCTTTCGCCTTGTCATTGTCTGCATCAGCATGTGCCTTCGTCAAAATAATCAGTTTTGAGTTATATTCACAAAGTTCTTAAATAGTATCAGCATGTCGCTTCATCTTTGAACTGTTTTTTTTAAATCTTATTTACAAGTCACTTAGTAATCAGCACGTAGTTTCGTCAAATTGATCATTTAACTGAATTCTTCTTCTCTTTATACTCTAATCAATATGTACAGCAAAAGATAACCTTGAGGTGAGAAATGCAAGTGCAGCAAACTGCCTGATGGTGTTTCTGATTTCCTGGCTAGTTTTACACATACCCGAAAGCCCAATTTCTTGCACTTTTCTCCAAATACTTTAGCTTAAGTGGAAAAAACAGCCTTGAACTTGGACTCGAGGAAATACTTCTTCTACCGCTTAGAGAGCTCCAACCTCAAAATCCATGTTTACTATTATTAGCCGGTCAGACCTCAGAACTGCCAGCTGGGTTTTCCAGAGACATACTTAACTAGTGGGACTCATTAGCTTATTTACTCGGGCGTGAATACGCGTTCGGAACTCATGGGACGTTTTTCCTAAGATTTTTTTTTTCGGAACTCGTGGGAATGGAACTCGTGGGAATGGAACTCGTGGGACGGAACCGTGTAGGACACCTCTGCACTCAGATGTAGCATTCTTACGGCAACTTTTCCCTGCCGTCTTAGAGCTCACATTGGTACGGAACGAAGTCAAACGTAATGTGTTGTTATCTCGTTTTGCGGGCTTGGGACACCTTGGTCATCAGCCTCACAATGTACAGTACTATCTAGCCAGCTTTTGTTCTTGTAGTATAAATAAAAGCTGAGTTTTCAAATATAATCCAGTATGTTGGACATTCGAGATGGTAGCTACACATAATGTTCGATATAACTGTCTTACAACTTTTAGAAGCAGTTTCCCTAATTTATGACTCCTCACTTGTCAAGTTTCGTAAATATTATACTTAGAAGTACTGAATTTATTTGAATACTTCCTCATAATAAACTATATCAAGAATCAAACAATCTTGATAGCATAAGTTGCACTTGTCCCCAATCACAACAGCCATATTGTACCCGATTGTCACCATGTGGACCATGTGTTCGTATCCCAACTAGCTCACGGTCTTTCGAGGTATGGGACGTTCCTGCCCACAATACGACCACATGCTCAGGATTTGAGTCTACCAGGTAACTACTTCTACAGGAAATACGCAACATTCCTACAAATAAAACATTTACTGGTCTAAAATCATGGCTATACAATAAATACAAATCAAAGGACAATTTACATTTAATTCCCACAAATAAAATAGGGTTATTCTGTGAGCTTTCTTCTTAAAAATAGTGCTACACTGCACTCAAACCTAATTCTAACATCCTGTCAATAATAGTTCAGATTACAAGGTTTCCATAGTGTTCATCATGTGACACAATCTTAGTTAATGGGAGTATCTTAACACAAAAATATCACCTGTCACATAAAAATGATATTATTAAGACATTATTCCGCCTCTTACGGCATTTACTTCAACTAGCAAAAATTCATTATATTCTGCATTTACTAACAAATATTTGTTGTGTCGTGCGAATCATCTTCCTTCTTTCTATCCCTATGAACGATCTAGGACAGTGGTACATGCTCCTTAATAAATAAACATGGATAGAATATTTTATAGTTTCACCATATAACGATTTTTCTGGGTCTTGTCGGGCTTACCATAGTTACAACTGTGTCATGTTCTGGGAAAAACACATACCCGTATGCATAAATTAGCATGAACTGGCAAAATGCATATTAAAGAAGATGCCTACATTATTTTGGTTCAGCTTTCCTCCTCAGAGGATAACTTCGCCAAATATTATCTGATTTTTATGATCCAACAACGTATGTGACTTGCCATACACCATTTAATTCAATTGGCATCATTATAACACTCATATCTTAATTGCATATTTAAATACCGAGATTCCTCAGTGTCCTACTGTGATTGTAAATGACAAGGGATCGGTCGACGGACCTTTCTCCCCCTCAGCAGGTCATAAAATTCGTTCCAGCTGGCTAACCAAGATGGCTGCCACGGAAGTGATCCACACCACCTTTCTCTCTCTATCGTCAAGGTCAAACTTGTTTACAATTATATAACAGTACAGATACGCTAGGCGTGATTCCTAAGTAATTGAGTCATTTGATTAATTAACACCTATCTTTATAGTGTATTTGGGCTCAAACTGGCTCCTTAATAAACATTCATGGCTGGGGTGGAATTCTAGTGATAGCCTTGCGGTTCTATGGTGATTATGTGGCTTTAAGACGCGCAACTTAGTGAAACCCCACGGTTGTCACCAGCAGCTGTCAGTAACAATATATCAGGAAATCTGCGTTCCTAGACGACGAATATGATCCTACCTATCAGGGTAGACCATTGGTACAAATGCTCACTGCGTCTCGACGGACGTCAATAGTGGCCATATATTCATGCAAGCTTTGGAAATAGACAGGATCTATCCAAATCGCTGCGTATAATACAGTATGCACAAAGGCGATACTCCTCGAAGATTCAGCCAACTCTTCACCTAACGCGCAAGCTATTCTAGTCAATCCCCGCGATTATCTTACGTAAATCACTGGATTCTACGTTAATCTGCACGCTATACATGCGGTTTAAACAATATTTCACATAGATGACTCCATTATTAAGGCACCTGCGTTCTCTCTGTTATACTACTTAAGCCAAAGCTTTACATAGCTCCTAACACAACGTATAAATTTACTGGCTTACTTTAATTTAATGGTCCTCAAACATAATCCTAAGGATTGACCATATCAAATATTCATTCAAAATTTTACTGACACTGAAAAAGCTCTCGTATTTCACTATATTCCACGTTACATTTTTACTGTTTACCAAATTACAGTATCTTTTAATTAGACATGACACTATTTGAACATTATTTAGGCCAAATTTGCCCATTACATTATTGTTGCCGACCCCAGTTATTATTATTATTCATTTACCGTTACCGTTAGATTCATCACTATTTTTGACCTAAAGGGTCCTAAACAAATCACCTTCCAAACCATACTTTATTCAAGACGAGTGGTGAAAACTCGTTCAGTAAGTGACTATTACATCTTTTAATCTCAAGGTGATAAATCGTTACATGGTGAACTATTCAGTTATAAGGATATAATTGCATGTGTACTCACTTTTTTCCTTCTTGCTGGAAAATGCCAGCTCCTCTGCTTAAGCGCTACCATGATGTTTGGTTTAAGCCATCATGATATCCTTAACACAACACTGAGATTCACACACTTGCCACATGACACACATATTTTTATAAGTGGCCTTTACCTCTGCTATACACTGATTATTAACCATTAGACACATGAACACTTTAAATCATTATTTCACAATTTATGTACACTTCATCCATGACTTCACATGTTGGTCCTTAATCCGGACTTCTCCTACGCTTGATCTCAGAGATGCGATGCTATTATGACAACCGCTGGTCTACGTGAAATCTAGTAGCGTTTTACGGATGTTCGATCCTAGTTCCCTGCACTCTCGTTCAGCTCACTATCCTGGTTAGGTGGCAATGACTTCCACGCTCCCATCACTGTAGTGATCCTGATGATAATGTCATACAATTCTGACAATACCTCCCGGTATAAGAACTGTTCGAAAACATTATAAGTTCCTTTTCGCTGTAGCGAATTTATATCTGCGTCAGGTAATAGATAAATATCTGCATTACTTTACTTTTGACGCACTTCATGATGATTTACGAAGCTTATACTTGCTTCCATTGTCTTCAACGGCGGCGCGTTGATATTTTAATACTTGGCGTGCTTACTGCAGAGCGAATGTAGACAAAGGACTAACTTCCAACTGCTGTAGGTCAACTAACAACTTTCAACTCGAGCGACTGTAGATCAACTGCTTCTGACTACTTTCAACTGGCTCTTTCAACTGCTTTCAACTGACCTCAACCGACGCTTGGCGCGGGCTGCTCCCCCTTATAAAGGTTTCTTGCACAAAATAGTTCACGGGACAAGTGAGAGCGACTCCCTTCTTGAAATAATCCCTCTTCAGCCGAAATGACATCTGCATCTTGTTTATTTAGGTGTGGAGGTTTCAAAAACATTCGCGTGCCGGCGATCGCTTCGGCCAATTAATTACAATTAATTGCCTTAGTTCAGCGCATTATGACGCCACGGTGGGGTTCCCCGTTGGCTGGTTACAATATCCCTGCTCTTGAGTTAGGTTGTAATGCGGTCATTTGGAGATATGGGCATCAATTTAGGTGAAAAACCACTCCTAAATTACTTCTCCGTGAATATATTCATCTGTGTGTATATTTCAATGCATTACAATGTTCCATTTTGCTGGAATTAATTAATTTCCTTGTGCATGCAGCTTGCCCCGTTGTTGAATGGTGGATACCCGGGTCATTAATTTTGAGCTGTCTCTCCGCCCCAGACGTAAGTAGTTCGGTTGGCGCCTAGGCTACTCCGCCCACTCGCTAAGGGTCATTTGTAAAATGCCAAACTCGCCTCTCTCGTTTTCGTATGCTCTGAAAACGTATATTTCCTATGCATTTGGCTACAATTCCTCCTTTAAATTGCTATGATTTTCACGTATAATTCGTGAAATCACGCTAGACTATTATATGTCAGTATATCTCTCATTGCTCTGTGGGTTCCCTATAATTGCTCCCCCTTAGAGACCAATGGTTCGACCCTAGGCATAACCATGTGCCTGGTCTTCTCTGATGAGACCTGAGTTCGATGCCAGACTGCCGTGAATAATTGGGCACATCTTTCTCCTGCTAAGTTCGAAAAATTCATTTCATAAGTGAATTTTTCGGGCCTATCAGCTGGCATCAACTCCATGCTGTATTTACTTTAAGCGGTCATTGCTCTCGGCAATGGGCTTTCTCGTTCCCCACTCCATTCTGTCTGGTGTCTCGTAGACTCTCGTTCTCCCTTCTCAATTGTTCATTCATCCCCCTCAGCTTCACAGCGGCTTCCCTCAACTGGTCATAAAGTTCTTGCAGTAGACAGCTGCATTCTTCCTTCGTGTCCGCTGGGTTGGCGAGCTGGTTGTTTCGCTGCGACCCTTCTTGAGCCTGCAAGCTTTCCTCCAGAATCTTTCCGTGCATACGTAATGATTCCCCGTTCACTTGGATGTGCATAGCTTGCTCCTCTCTCGCATCATAGTCTTCTGGTGGACTATATAATTTCAGGTTAGCTGCGTTTACCACAACTTCTCTACCCGTTGCTTCATCTTTGATCCGATATGCATTATTTTGCAAATCCCTTATAATCAGGTAGGGTCCGTGGTAAGCGTGCTGAAATTTCTTATATTTCCTGCTCTCTGGATCTGAACTGGCGGGTTTCTTCAATAAGACGTACTCTCCCACGAGTAACGGTCTGTGATAACGTTTCCTCCTGTTTCTTCGCTGCCGTCTATCAGCTTGTTTCTTGAGATACTCGAACGTCCTCTGGATCCTCAACTCACGTCCAAGTTGTGCATCAATGGGTGTCTGGATGACATTATTCCACGGCCTCTCTGGTCTTCTATCGAGATGTAGGCTCACTGGTACCTCTCCTGTCGCTTCGTGCACGGTATTGTTGATACAATATTCAATAATCTCAAGTACGTCAATCCATCTCCAATTCTCAGTAGAGCAATATAACTTCATGTATTTTTGCAGTTCCCTCATAACTCTCTCAGCGGAATTCGACTCTGGGTGTCGAACTGTGGACAAAATCTGTCTTATGCCCAGATTCTCCAACTTCCTGCGAAATTCTATGCTGGTAAAACAACTTCCATGATCAGATAAGATGTTTTCTGGCTGTCCTAATATAGGAATGATTCTTTCCTTCAGCCTCTTAAGTACCTGTTTTGTACTGGTTTTCTGAATTGGACACAGGACTACCATTTTGGAAAACACGTCTAGTGCAACTAGGATGTGTTTATTTCCTCTTCTAGCTCTAGGAAGGGGTCCAAAGTTGTCCAGCGCCAAGAGCTGACATGGCTTCTCTGGTAAGAGTGGTATAGCTTTTCTGCCTCATTAAGTACGAGTTAGGCTTTACTCGTTGGCACATATCACATGTCCTGATAGTATTTCTGACTGTTTCTCTAAGTTTTGGCCAAATAAATGCCTCTTTAAGCAGGGCAACAGTCTTATCTACACCGGAGTGTCCAAAAGCTCGGTGTGCTAGCCACACTAGCCTTCTCTGCAATGCTGGTGGTGCAACAATCCTGGGTTTGGTGTGGTCAGAGTCGCTCCATTTATGTAGCATCTGGTTAAACCATAGATATTCCGTTGATAGTGCTTCAGCTTCCACATACATCGGGGTTCCTCTATCCAGTTTTCCCTCGAAGTAATTAATCATCAACCGTATCCAGGGATCTTCACGTTGAAAAACGGTGATGTTCCTCAGATCATCTAAGGTCTTCTGATCTCTATCTTCTATCTCGATAGCTAGAGCTTCTTCTTCCTCTGCTGTAGGGTATCTGCTTAGCAAATCAGGTATGATATTGTCCTTCCCCGGGCAATATTCTATTTCCACTTGAAATTGTTGTATGTACAGGGACCACCTTGTCAGTCTTTGACTCGACAAGTCAGTTTTCAGCAGGAACGTTAGGGCTTTATGGTCTGTTCTCAATATAATTCTAAAACCATAAATCAGCTTGTGCCAATAGTGTAAGGCATACAGTATCGCAAGTAGTTCGATCTCCGTGACCGTATAATTCTTTTCATTAGGCTTCAACCTTCTACTGATAAATGCAATATAAGTTTTCTCCTCTGGCCTGTCCATATTTTCCTGATATAACATAGCTCCGATGCCTATGAAGGATGCGTCAGTCTGGATAATAAATTTCTGAGTGCAGTCAGGATATCCCAATTTTACATAATCTAACTGCATCTGTTTAGATTTCACGAAGGCTTCCTCGCATTGCTCCGTCCATCGCCATCTTCCTCCCTTCTTAAGTAAGTCTTGGAGTGGTGCTACAGTCTCGGTATACTTCGGACAATGGTTTGAAAAGAATCCAATAACGCCTAGATATTGCCTGACGTTCTTTACCTTCGTTGGTCTCGGGAAACGCTTAATGACTTCCAATTTTCCCGGATTAGGTCTGACTCCTTGGGCATCTATTACGTGACCTAGAAATTTAACTTCTCTCTGAGCAAAGTTAGACTTCTTTATATTGACCTTAAAGTTAGCCTGACTTAGGTCATATAACAACTTGCGTAGATCTCTGACATGTTCTTCCACTGTTTCAGAGGTCAGTAGTATATCATCTACGTAGCATATGGTTGTAGCTTTTACTTCTTCGGATAGGTTCCTATCTAGCGCTCGTATCAACGCTGAACCTGCTGTTTTTAATCCAAATGGAAGACGTACGTAAGAATACGTGTGCTGGTCAAATAAAAATCCAGTTAATAGACTTGTTTTCTCTTCCAGAGCAAGATGGTGAAAACTTGCAGTCAGGTCAAGATTTGAGAACACAGTCTTTCCTTTGAACCTCCTGAGTACCTCCTTAATGGGCGGCACTTTATCAAATTCCGGTATGACCTTGGAATTCAAATTTCGTAGGTCCAGGCATATCCTCACACTTCCATCCTGTTTCGGTACAACTACCAGTGGGCTGACATAAGGTGTGGCTGTCTTTACAATGACGCCTGCTTCTAGCATTTCCTGTATCGCTTCTTTGACCTTTAAGTAATGTTTCTCAGCTACCGGATACGGCTTCTGTTTGAATGGCGTCCAATCGCTGACTTGGAACGCATACTGGAAATTCTTGATCCGGCCAGGTCTCGAATCGAAGACTCCTTTATACTCGAATAGCAGTTCCCTTAGCATTTGTTTATATTCTGGACCAAATTTAGCTTCTTCAATCTTCTCTTCCAGGCATTCTTCAAATTTTGGTTCGAGATCCTTTTCAATGTCTGCGGCCAGTGTTGCCAACTCTTCCTCAATGTCTTCTATTGTCGACACTGCATCCCCAGTCATATCTCCGTATGTATGCCATACGTATTCTTCTTGTCTCGTTTCATTATGCCTTAATGAGAGTTCTAACTCTTCCTTTCCCTCACTTGCGCGAAACATCACAATGTCTTGCGAGAGATGTATAATAACTTTATACTCTCTTATGAAATCCATCCCAACAATGATGTTATACGGCAGCTTATTCACAAGTAGGAAGCTCTGTGAGAATGTAGAGTTCCCTATCTGCAAATCTAAAAATACTTGGTATTTGCATATCATAACCTTATCTGGTATGACCCCTTTTATTTTCACGCTTGAAATAGGTATTTTCAATACGTGGATTTTATTCTGGATTTCACTGTATAATGCCTGGGTTATCAAACTTACTGTTGACCCTGTATCAATGAGACTTCTTACTTTCATTCCCGCAATGTTCACAATAATAATAGGTAGTTCCCTTCTTACATTGACCGTTCTTTCATCGAGATCTTCGATAAGCTCCTCAGGTTTGGCAATCCAGTTAACAACATTCACTGCATTCCATCCTGAACCTATCTCCCTTTGGTCATTTAAAATTGGTTTTTTTTTTCAATTGCTCCATTCTTTGTGGAGTTTTTCTGCCTGTCTTCATGCTGTTGAAGTTCCAGACTTTTGGCACCGTCATCATTTTGATATATGTCGGGTGACCTTCTATTCCGAATCGCTTCATCCCAATGAACTCGCGATTGTCTCGGATCATCTCCGCGCTCTTCCATGTATCTTAAAGATGCGTGATAACGTTCTTCCGCCTCTTCATCGAACCCGCGACTCTGCTCTTGGGATCTCCATCCTTGGTTGTTCCCATTTCGGCCGTAATTTCTTCTGTTCTCCAGCTGCTGGTCTCTGGTACCACGCTGATTCCAGTTTTTCCTTCCTCGATTACCACGGTTCGAACCTCCTCGATACGCTGGCCTCCAATTTTGGTTTTCGCGTCCTTCGCGCTGCCAGTCGGATTTTTCTGTTTCGGTGCTTGTAGATTTGCTCTTCGTCTGCACCTTAGTTGGCTCAATCGGCGTATTCGTCATATTAACTTGTTCTACCTGTCGACTCTGTCTTGCGTGCTGTACTGTGGTTAGATCGAGTTGTCTCAGCACTTCCTCCATATCGATTGCAGTTTTGGCGTTTGCTGAGATTAGCAGACGCTGCACTTCATACGGCAGTTGCTTGGCTATTGCTATGCATAAATCTGACTCTTTAAGCCCTTCATCAAGCTCGCGAAAACGGCATAACTGATTCACAAAAAGCTCTCCGTACTTAGTCGGATTACTAGTACTGTAACGCCTGGAATACAAGTCCAGTCTGAGGTTTTGTTGTACGCTCGCGTTCCAATACCTGCTTAAAAATGCTTGGCGAAATTCATCAACGGTGTCGAACGTGTACCGAAAACTCCTAAACCATAGGGCGCACTCCCCTTCGGTTAGTTTTTCAATCGCTCTCAACCTGCGCTCTGGCGGTACTTTCGCATCATTCAAGTACTCGGAAACTTCTTTAAGCCAGTACTTGGGTGTCATATTAGAATTACTCCCAGAGTATTTCTTTGGTTTCTCATCACTAGCCCTTATAACTGTGACTATTTGGTTTTGTACAGCATTTTCATGCGGTGTTGACATGGCCATCGGCATACCAGGTGTGGCATACGGGCTGTCACTTGGCATGGCTGCATTCTTTGGAGTAGGCTGTATTTCTATCTCCGCCCATTTATTTCTCCTATTCTCGTCTATACTTCCTTCGCTAGACCTAGGATTCCGCAATATGGATTCCTCCTGCGCTATCATTCTAGTCTCAATTTGGCTGTGCCTGTTTTCCGCCCTTTCCAAACGAGCTAGTACCTCTCGTTCTATTTTCTCTAGGCGATCTCGGTTTCTTTCTGCCATAGAAAATACCTTTTCCTTATCATCCTTAAGGTTTTCCTTCAGGTGGATAATTTCCCCTGCTAGACTTTCTCTTACATCGGCAAGAGTCTTATCGCTAGCTTCAGTCTTTAAGCCTTCTCGAAGCTCTAATTCCTCGCGTAAGCCTGTAACTTCCCTTTGAATGTGACCTTGTATATGAGAGATTTCAGTCCTTATTTTCGTGATTTCCCCTTGGTCTTCGTCCTGTCTTTTATGGATAACTGCTAAGTCACTCTGAGTTTGTTCCAACTCTTTCTGCACTTTTCCGACTTGTCTCTTCATATTAGACATTATCTCCTTATTCTCTTGATCAGAAGTTTTTATTTCCTGAATTTCCTTACATTGGTCAAGGATATTCTGATCCTGTTTTCTTAAGGCTTCGTCTACTGCCTTGGCGTAACCTGCCATTCGCGTATTCCATTTTACATCATTATCCTCGAACCTATGATCCACGGTCTGAGTGAACGTGTTAAATTGCTCTAACTGACGTTTAGTATTAGCTTCATTCTGACTTTGAATGTCTTTAAGCTCCCTGGACATACTGTTTAAATTATCGTTAATTTCACGCTGTGACTCTCTGCACATTTGCAGATTGCTCTCTAATTTTAATTCAATAGACTCAAAGCGTTTATCATTATCATCTTGCATTTCTGAGATCACGCTAACAATATTCTTAGTTACCTCACGCTGGACAGACTCTTTAACGTCGTCCATTTTCTTATTAACCTCTATTAGGTTTAATTCTAACTGCGTGTTTACATTAGCTTGACTAGCCTCTAGTCTAGTATTTATTTCGGCTTGATTAGCCTCTAGTCTATTGTTTACTTCGGCTTGATTAGCCTCTAATCTAGTATTGACTGTAGCCAACATCTGGCTTACCTCAGTTTGATTAGCATCCAATCTATCCGCTATTTCATCTTTAAATGCCTTGGATTCTTCCTTACTCTTAGCATTAATAACATCGAAATGTTCCCTTAACTCAGCAATACACCTGAGTACTTCTTCCGTTCCGGCCATCCTGTACTATTTAATTTGAGATTCAGGTAGGCCGCAGCTGAGTATGCTGGCACGTTCTATTGGAAAGGAAAGATTCCGATCCCGCGACAACAACAACAACATATTATAAAATGTCAAAACTAACTATGGAATGGGTATTGATCCTCGTACCCGTCTGACAACAATGTCTGACACCTGAACATCATCTAGAAAGACTCACAATCGCTCAAACAAAGTTTGAGGAAAAATATTATTTCTATGGTTTTCCCCATGAAAACCATGCTATTATTATGGGGTTTTTCTGAATCCCATAAGCCATCCACGTACGGGCGCCATGTTAATAAAATATGTTGGGTAGTTATGGCTATGGTTATTGTAAGACATCGGCCATCTTCTAATTTATTATTAAAACTGTTCAGGGAGTGGTTATTTTTTTCTGCCGAATGCCCCACTTGGGCCATGCCATGTTAATAAAATGCTCATTGGGTAGTTACATGCTTAAGTGGAGGTTACCTGTATTTTAAACTGTCCCCACGTATTAGCGTCATGTTACATAATTTATAGTGACCTGATAATTAAAGGGGTTTGGTGAAAGTTACATATATATAAGCATGTCTTATGGAGGATTATCAACAATTATTTTTAAACGTGATGGCTTATTAACAATGGGACGCGGCCTTTCCTATTTTGTCCTAATATCTATGCTGTACTTGCTTCTACCATTAATATCTCGGCCGACTTTAAGCAATACCTGTGACTCAATCCAAGTACAGAGACAACTCCCCCATGTACCCGATTGTCACCATGTGGACCATGTGTTCGTATCCCAACTAGCTCACGGTCTTTCGAGGTATGGGACGTTCCTGCCCACAATACGACCACATGCTCAGGATTTGAGTCTACCAGGTAACTACTTCTACAGGAAATACACAACATTCCTACAAATAAAACATTTACTGGTCTAAAATCATGGCTATACAATAAATACAAATCAAAGGACAATTTACATTTAATTCCCACAAATAAAATAGGGTTATTCTGTGAGCTTTCTTCTTAAAAATAGTGCTACACTGCACTCAAACCTAATTCTAACATCCTGTCAATAATAGTTCAGATTACAAGGTTTCCATAGTGTTCATCATGTGACACAATCTTAGTTAATGGGAGTATCTTAACACAAAAAAATCACCTGTCACATAAAAATGATATTATTAAGACATTATTCCGCCTCTTACGGCATTTACTTCAACTAGCAAAAATTCATTATATTCTGCATTTACTAACAAATATTTGTTGTGTCGTGCGAATCATCTTCCTTCTTTCTATCCCTATGAACGATCTAGGACAGTGGTACATGCTCCTTAATAAATAAACATGGATAGAATATTTTATAGTTTCACCATATAACGATTTTTCTGGGTCTTGTCGGGCTTACCATAGTTACAACTGTGTCATGTTCTGGGAAAAACACATACCCGTATGCATAAATTAGCATGAACTGGCAAAATGCATATTAAAGAAGATGCCTACATTATTTTGGTTCAGCTTTCCTCCTCAGAGGATAACTTCGCCAAATATTATCTGATTTTTATGATCCAACAACGTATGTGACTTGCCATACACCATTTAATTCAATTGGCATCATTATAACACTCATATCTTAATTGCATATTTAAATACCGAGATTCCTCAGTGTCCTACTGTGATTGTAAATGACAAGGGATCGGTCGACGGACCTTTCTCCCCCTCAGCAGGTCATAAAATTCGTTCCAGCTGGCTAACCAAGATGGCTGCCACGGAAGTGATCCACACCACCTTTCTCTCTCTATCGTCAAGGTCAAACTTGTTTACAATTATATAACAGTACAGATACGCTAGGCGTGATTCCTAAGTAATTGAGTCATTTGATTAATTAACACCTATCTTTATAGTGTATTTGGGCTCAAACTGGCTCCTTAATAAACATTCATGGCTGGGGTGGAATTCTAGTGATAGCCTTGCGGTTCTATGGTGATTATGTGGCTTTAAGACGCGCATCATAGTGAAACCCCACGGTTGTCACCAGCAGCTGTCAGTAACAATATATCAGGAAATCTGCGTTCCTAGACGACGAATATGATCCTACCTATCAGGGTAGACCATTGGTACAAATGCTCACTGCGTCTCGACGGACGTCAATAGTGGCCATATATTCATGCAAGCGTTGGAAATAGACAGGATCTATCCAAATCGCTGCGTATAATACAGTATGCACAAAGGCGATACTCCTCGAAGATTCAGCCAACTCTTCACCTAATGCGCAAGCTATTCTAGTCAATCCCCGCGATTATCTTACGTAAATCACTGGATTCTACGTTAATCTGCACGCTATACATGCGGTTTAAACAATATTTCACATAGATGACTCCATTATTAAGGCACCTGCGTTCTCTCTGTTATACTACTTAAGCCAAAGCTTTACATAGCTCCTAACACAACGTATAAATTTACTGGCTTACTTTAATTTAATGGTCCTCAAACATAATCCTAAGGATTGACCATATCAAATATTCATTCAAAATTTTACTGACACTGAAAAAGCTCTCGTATTTCACTATATTCCACGTTACATTTTTACTGTTTACCAAATTACAGTATCTTTTAATTAGACATGACACTATTTGAACATTATTTAGGCCAAATTTGCCCATTACATTATTGTTGCCGACCCCAGTTATTATTATTATTCATTTACCGTTACCGTTAGATTCATCACTATTTTTGACCTAAAGGGTCCTAAACAAATCACCTTCCAAACCATACTTTATTCAAGACGAGTGGTGAAAACTCGTTCAGTAAGTGACTATTACATCTTTTAATCTCAAGGTGATAAATCGTTACATGGTGAACTATTCAGTTATAAGGATATAATTGCATGTGTACTCACTTTTTTCCTTCTTGCTGGAAAATGCCAGCTCCTCTGCTTAAGCGCTACCATGATGTTTGGTTTAAGCCATCATGATATCCTTAACACAACACTGAGATTCACACACTTGCCACATGACACACATATTTTTATAAGTGGCCTTTACCTCTGCTATACACTGATTATTAACCATTAGACACATGAACACTTTAAATCATTATTTCACAATTTATGTACACTTCATCCATGACTTCACATGTTGGTCCTTAATCCGGACTTCTCCTACGCTTGATCTCAGAGATGCGATGCTATTATGACAACCGCTGGTCTACGTGAAATCTAGTAGCGTTTTACGGATGTTCGATCCTAGTTCCCTGCACTCTCGTTCAGCTCACTATCCTGGTTAGGTGGCAATGACTTCCACGCTCCCATCACTGTAGTGATCCTGATGATAATGTCATACAATTCTGACAATACCTCCCGGTATAAGAACCTTTTCGAAAACATTATAAGTTCCTTTTCGCTGTAGCGAATTTATATCTGCGTCAGGTAATAGATAAATATCTGCATTACTTTACTTTTGACGCACTTCATGATGATTTACGAAGCTTATACTTGCTTCCATTGTCTTCAACGGCGGCGCGTTGATATTTTAATACTTGGCGTGCTTACTGCAGAGCGAATGTAGACAAAGGACTAACTTCCAACTGCTGTAGGTCAACTAACAACTTTCAACTCGAGCGACTGTAGATCAACTGCTTCTGACTACTTTCAACTGGCTCTTTCAACTGCTTTCAACTGACCTCAACCGACGCTTGGCGCGGGCTGCTCCCCCTTATAAAGGTTTCTTGCACAAAATAGTTCACGGGACAAGTGAGAGCGACTCCCTTCTTGAAATAATCCCTCTTCAGCCGAAATGACATCTGCATCTTGTTTATTTAGGTGTGGAGGTTTCAAAAACATTCGCGTGCCGGCGATCGCTTCGGCCAATTAATTACAATTAATTGCCTTAGTTCAGCGCATTATGACGCCACGGTGGGGTTCCCCGTTGGCTGGTTACAATATCCCTGCTCTTGAGTTAGGTTGTAATGCGGTCATTTGGAGATATGGGCATCAATTTAGGTGAAAAACCACTCCTAAATTACTTCTCCGTGAATATATTCATCTGTGTGTATATTTCAATGCATTACAATGTTCCATTTTGCTGGAATTAATTAATTTCCTTGTGCATGCAGCTTGCCCCGTTGTTGAATGGTGGATACCCGGGTCATTAATTTTGAGCTGTCTCTCCGCCCCAGACGTAAGTAGTTCGGTTGGCGCCTAGGCTACTCCGCCCACTCGCTAAGGGTCATTTGTAAAATGCCAAACTCGCCTCTCTCGTTTTCGTATGCTCTGAAAACGTATATTTCCTATGCATTTGGCTACAATTCCTCCTTTAAATTGCTATGATTTTCACGTATAATTCGTGAAATCACGCTAGACTATTATATGTCAGTATATCTCTCATTGCTCTGTGGGTTCCCTATAATTGCTCCCCCTTAGAGACCAATGGTTCGACCCTAGGCATAACCATGTGCCTGGTCTTCTCTGATGAGACCTGAGTTCGATGCCAGACTGCCGTGACTAATTGGGCACATCTTTCTCCTGCTAAGTTCGAAAAATTCATTTCATAAGTGAATTTTTCGGGCCTATCAGCTGGCATCAACTCCATGCAGTATTTACTTTAAGCGGTCATTGCTCTCGGCAATGGGCTTTCTCGTTCCCCACTCCATTCTGTCTGGTGTCTCGTAGACTCTCGTTCTCCCTTCTCAATTGTTCATTCATCCCCCTCAGCTTCACAGCGGCTTCCCTCAACTGGTCATAAAGTTCTTGCAGTAGACAGCTGCATTCTTCCTTCGTGTCCGCTGGGTTGGCGAGCTGGTTGTTTCGCTGCGACCCTTCTTGAGCCTGCAAGCTTTCCTCCAGAATCTTTCCGTGCATACGTAATGATTCCCCGTTCACTTGGATGTGCATAGCTTGCTCCTCTCTCGCATCATAGTCTTCTGGTGGACTATATAATTTCAGGTTAGCTGCGTTTACCACAACTTCTCTACCCGTTGCTTCATCTTTGATCCGATATGCATTATTTTGCAAATCCCTTATAATCAGGTAGGGTCCGTGGTAAGCGTGCTGAAATTTCTTATATTTCCTGCTCTCTGGATCTGAACTGGCGGGTTTCTTCAATAAGACGTACTCTCCCACGAGTAACGGTCTGTGATAACGTTTCCTCCTGTTTCTTCGCTGCCGTCTATCAGCTTGTTTCTTGAGATACTCGAACGTCCTCTGGATCCTCAACTCACGTCCAAGTTGTGCATCAATGGGTGTCTGGATGACATTATTCCACGGCCTCTCTGGTCTTCTATCGAGATGTAGGCTCACTGGTACCTCTCCTGTCGCTTCGTGCACGGTATTGTTGATACAATATTCAATAATCTCAAGTACGTCAATCCATCTCCAATTCTCAGTAGAGCAATATAACTTCATGTATTTTTGCAGTTCCCTCATAACTCTCTCAGCGGAATTCGACTCTGGGTGTCGAACTGTGGACAAAATCTGTCTTATGCCCAGATTCTCCAACTTCCTGCGAAATTCTATGCTGGTAAAACAACTTCCATGATCAGATAAGATGTTTTCTGGCTGTCCTAATATAGGAATGATTCTTTCCTTCAGCCTCTTAAGTACCTGTTTTGTACTGGTTTTCTGAATTGGACACAGGACTACCATTTTGGAAAACACGTCTAGTGCAACTAGGATGTGTTTATTTCCTCTTCTAGCTCTAGGAAGGGGTCCAAAGTTGTCCAGCGCCAAGAGCTGACATGGCTTCTCTGGTAAGAGTGGTATAGGTTTCTGCCTCATTAAGTACGAGTTAGGCTTTACTCGTTGGCACATATCACATGTCCTGATAGTATTTCTGACTGTTTCTCTAAGTTTTGGCCAAATAAATGCCTCTTTAAGCAGGGCAACAGTCTTATCTACACCGGAGTGTCCAAAAGCTCGGTGTGCTAGCCACACTAGCCTTCTCTGCAATGCTGGTGGTGCAACAATCCTGGGTTTGGTGTGGTCAGAGTCGCTCCATTTATGTAGCATCTGCTTAAACCATAGATATTCCGTTGATAGTGCTTCAGCTTCCACATACATCGGGGTTCCTCTATCCAGTTTTCCCTCGAAGTAATTAATCATCAACCGTATCCAGGGATCTTCACGTTGAAAAACGGTGATGTTCCTCAGATCATCTAAGGTCTTCTGATCTCTATCTTCTATCTCGATAGCTAGAGCTTCTTCTTTCTCTGCTGTAGGGTATCTGCTTAGCAAATCAGGTATGATATTGTCCTTCCCCGGGCAATATTCTATTTCCACTTGAAATTGTTGTATGTACAGGGACCACCTTGTCAGTCTTTGACTCGACAAGTCAGTTTTCAGCAGGAACGTTAGGGCTTTATGGTCTGTTCTCAATATAATTCTAAAACCATAAATCAGCTTGTGCCAATACTGTAAGGCATACAGTATCGCAAGTAGTTCGATCTCCGTGACCGTATAATTCTTTTCACTAGGCTTCAACCTTCTACTGATAAATGCAATATAAGTTTTCTCCTCTGGCCTGTCCATATTTTCCTGATATAACATAGCTCCAATGCCTATGAAGGATGCGTCAGTCTGGATAATAAATTTCTGACTGTAGTCAGGATATCCCAATTTTACCTAATCTAACAGCATCTGTTTAGATTTCACGAAGGCTTCCTCGCATTGCTCCGTCCATCGCCATCTTCCTCCCTTCTTAAGTAAGTCTTGGAGTGGTGCTACA
This sequence comes from Meconema thalassinum, assembly GCA_946902985.2. Classification (NCBI taxonomy): domain Eukaryota; kingdom Metazoa; phylum Arthropoda; class Insecta; order Orthoptera; family Tettigoniidae; genus Meconema; species Meconema thalassinum. The sequence goes on along the minus strand of OX336389.2, from coordinate 1,491,552,710 downwards.
GTCTCGGTATACTTCGGACAATGGTTTGAAAAGAATCCAATAACGCCTAGATATTGCCTGACGTTCTTTACCTTCGTTGGTCTCGGGAAACGCTTAATGACTTCCAATTTTCCCGGATTAGGTCTGACTCCTTGGGCATCTATTACGTGACCTAGAAATTTAACTTCTCTCTGAGCAAAGTTAGACTTCTTTATATTGACCTTAAAGTTAGCCTGACTTAGGTCATGTAACAACTTGCGTAGATCTCTGACATGTTCTTCCACTGTTTCAGAGGTCAGTAGTATATCATCTACGTAGCATATGGTTGTAGCTTTTACTTCTTCGGATAGGTTCCTATCTAGCGCTCGTATCAACGCTGAACCTGCTGTTTTTAATCCAAATGGAAGACGTACGTAAGAATACGTGTGCTGGTCAAATAAAAATCCAGTTAATAGACTTGTTTTCTCTTCCAGAGCAAGATGGTGAAAACTTGCAGTCAGGTCAAGATTTGAGAACACAGTCTTTCCTTTGAACCTCCTGAGTACCTCCTTAATGGGCGGCACTTTATCAAATTCCGGTATGACCTTGGAATTCAAATTTCGTAGGTCCAGGCATATCCTCACACTTCCATCCTGTTTCGGTACAACTACCAGTGGGCTGACATAAGGTGTGGCTGTCTTTACAATGACGCCTGCTTCTAGCATTTCCTGTATCGCTTCTTTGACCTTTAAGTAATGTTTCTCAGCTACCGGATACGGCTTCTGTTTGAATGGCGTCCAATCGCTGACTTGGAACGCATACTGGAAATTCTTGATCCGGCCAGGTCTCGAATCGAAGACTCCTTTATACTCGAATAGCAGTTCCCTTAGCATTTGTTTATATTCTGGACCAAATTTAGCTTCTTCAATCTTCTCTTCCAGGCATACTTCAAATTTTGGTTCGAGATCCTTTTCAATGTCTGCGGCCAGTGTTGCCAACTCTTCCTCAATGTCTTCTATTGTCGACACTGCATCCCCAGTCATATCTCCGTATGTATGCCATACGTATTCTTCTTGTCTCGTTTCATTATGCCTTAATGAGAGTTCTAACTCTTCCTTTCCCTCACTTGCGCGAAACATCACAATGTCTTGCGAGAGATCGATAATAACTTTATACTCTCTTATGAAATCCATCCCAACAATGAGGTTATACGGCAGCTTATTCACAAGTAGGAAGCTCTGTGAGAATGTAGAGTTCCCTATCTGCAAATCTAAAAATACTTGGTATTTGCATATCATAACCTTATCTGGTATGACCCCTTTTATTTTCACGCTTGAAATAGGTATTTTCAATACGTGGATTTTATTCTGGATTTCACTGTATAATGCCTGGGTTATCAAACTTACTGTTGACCCTGTATCAATGAGACTTCTTACTTTCATTCCCGCAATGTTCACAATAATAATAGGTAGTTCCCTTCTTACATTGACCGTTCTTTCATCGAGATCTTCGATAAGCTCCTCAGGTTTGGCAATCCAGTTAACAACATTCACTGCATTCCATCCTGAACCTATCTCTCTTTGGTCATTTAAAATTGGTTTTTTTTTTCAATTGCTCCATTCTTTGTGGAGTTTTTCTGCCTGTCTTCATGCTGTTGAAGTTCCAGACTTTTGGCACCGTCATCATTTTGATATATGTCGAGTGACCTTCTATTCCGAATCGCTTCATCCCAATGAACTCGCGATTGTCTCGGATCATCTCCGCGCTCTTCCATGTATCTTAAAGATGCGTGATAACGTTCTTCCGCCTCTTCATCGAACCCGCGACTCTGCTCTTGGGATCTCCATCCTTGGTTGTTCCCATTTCGGCCGTAATTTCTTCTGTTCTCCAGCTGCTGGTCTCTGGTACCACGCTGATTCCAGTTTTTCCTTCCTCGATTACCACGGTTCGAACCTCCTCGATACGCTGGCCTCCAATTTTGGTTTTCGCGTCCTTCGCGCTGCCAGTCGGATTTTTCTGTTTCGGTGCTTGTAGATTTGCTCTTCGTCTGCACCTTAGTTGGCTCAATCGGCGTATTCGTCATATTAACTTGTTCCACCTGTCGACTCTGTCTTGCGTGCTGTACTGTGGTTAGATCGAGTTGTCTCAGCACTTCCTCCATATCGATTGCAGTTTTGGCGTTTGCTGAGATTAGCAGACGCTGCACTTCATACGGCAGCTGCTTGGCTATTGCTATGCATAAATCTGACTCTTTAAGCCCTTCATCAAGCTCGCGAAAACGGCATAACTGATTCACAAAAAGCTCTCCGTACTTAGTCGGATTACTAGTACTGTAACGCCTGGAATACAAGTCCAGTCTGAGGTTTTGTTGTACGCTCGCGTTCCAATACCTGCTTAAAAATGCTTGGCGAAATTCATCAACGGTGTCGAACGTGTACCGAAAACTCCTAAACCATAGGGCGCACTCCCCTTCGGTTAGTTTTTCAATCGCTCTCAACCTGCGCTCTGGCGGTACTTTCGCATCATTCAAGTACTCGGAAACTTCTTTAAGCCAGTACTTGGGTGTCATATTAGAATTACTCCCAGAGTATTTCTTTGGTTTCTCATCACTAGCCCTTATAACTGTGACTATTTGGTTTTGTACAGCATTTTCATGCGGTGTTGACATGGCCATCGGCATACCAGGTGTGGCATACGGGCTGTCACTTGGCATGGCTGCATTCTTTGGAGTAGGCTGTATTTCTATCTCCGCCCATTTATTTCTCCTATTCTCGTCTATACTTCCTTCGCTAGACCTAGGATTCCGCAATATGGATTCCTCCTGCGCTATCATTCTAGTCTCAATTTGGCTGTGCCTGTTTTCCGCCCTTTCCAAACGAGCTAGTACCTCTCGTTCTATTTTCTCTAGGCGATCTCGGTTTCTTTCTGCCATAGAAAATACCTTTTCCTTATCATCCTTAAGGTTTTCCTTCAGGTGGATAATTTCCCCTGCTAGACTTTCTCTTACATCGGCAAGAGTCTTATCGCTAGCTTCAGTCTTTAAGCCTTCTCGAAGCTCTAATTCCTCGCGTAAGCCTGTAACTTCCCTTTGAATGTGACCTTGTATATGAGAGATTTCAGTCCTTATTTTCGTGATTTCCCCTTGGTCTTCGTCCTGTCTTTTATGGATAACTGCTAAGTCACTCTGAGTTTGTTCCAACTCTTTCTGCACTTTTCCGACTTGTCTCTTCATATTAGACATTATCTCCTTATTCTCTTGATCAGAAGTTTTTATTTCCTGAATTTCCTTACATTGGTCAAGGATATTCTGATCCTGTTTTCTTAAGGCTTCGTCTACTGCCTTGGCGTAACCTGCCATTCGCGTATTCCATTTTACATCATTATCCTCGAACCTATGATCCACGGTCTGAGTGAACGTGTTAAATTGCTCTAACTGACGTTTAGTATTAGCTTCATTCTGACTTTGAATGTCTTTAAGCTCCCTGGACATACTGTTTAAATTATCGTTAATTTCACGCTGTGACTCTCTGCACATTTGCAGATTGCTCTCTAATTTTAATTCAATAGACTCAAAGCGTTTATCATTATCATCTTGCATTTCTGAGATCACGCTAACAATATTCTTAGTTACCTCACGCTGGACAGACTCTTTAACGTCGTCCATTTTCTTATTAACCTCTATTAGGTTTAATTCTAACTGCGTGTTTACATTAGCTTGACTAGCCTCTAGTCTAGTATTTATTTCGGCTTGATTAGCCTCTAGTCTATTGTTTACTTCGGCTTGATTAGCCTCTAATCTAGTATTGACTGTAGCCAACATCTGGCTTACCTCAGTTTGATTAGCATCCAATCTATCCGCTATTTCATCTTTAAATGCCTTGGATTCTTCCTTACTCTTAGCATTAATAACATCGAAATGTTCCCTTAACTCAGCAATACACCTGAGTACTTCTTCCGTTCCGGCCATCCTGTACTATTTAATTTGAGATTCAGGTAGGCCGCAGCTGAGTATGCTGGCACGTTCTATTGGAAAGGAAAGATTCCGATCCCGCGACAACAACAACAACATATTATAAAATGTCAAAACTAACTATGGAATGGGTATTGATCCTCGTACCCGTCTGACAACAATGTCTGACACCTGAACATCATCTAGAAAGACTCACAATCGCTCAAACAAAGTTTGAGGAAAAATATTATTTCTATGGTTTTCCCCATGAAAACCATGCTATTATTATGGGGTTTTTCTGAATCCCATAAGCCATCCACGTACGGGCGCCATGTTAATAAAATATGTTGGGTAGTTATGGCTATGGTTATTGTAAGACATCGGCCATCTTCTAATTTATTATTAAAACTGTTCAGGGAGTGGTTATTTTTTTCTGCCGAATGCCCCACTTGGGCCATGCCATGTTAATAAAATGCTCATTGGGTAGTTACATGCTTAAGTGGAGGTTACCTGTATTTTAAACTGTCCCCACGTATTAGCGTCATGTTACATAATTTATAGTGACCTGATAATTAAAGGGGTTTGGTGAAAGTTACATATATATAAGCATGTCTTATGGAGGATTATCAACAATTATTTTTAAACGTGATGGCTTATTAACAATGGGACGCGGCCTTTCCTATTTTGTCCTAATATCTATGCTGTACTTGCTTCTACCATTAATATCTCGGCCGACTTTAAGCAATACCTGTGACTCAATCCAAGTACAGAGACAACTCCCCCATGTACCCGATTGTCACCATGTGGACCATGTGTTCGTATCCCAACTAGCTCACGGTCTTTCGAGGTATGGGACGTTCCTGCCCACAATACGACCACATGCTCAGGATTTGAGTCTACCAGGTAACTACTTCTACAGGAAATACACAACATTCCTACAAATAAAACATTTACTGGTCTAAAATCATGGCTATACAATAAATACAAATCAAAGGACAATTTACATTTAATTCCCACAAATAAAATAGGGTTATTCTGTGAGCTTTCTTCTTAAAAATAGTGCTACACTGCACTCAAACCTAATTCTAACATCCTGTCAATAATAGTTCAGATTACAAGGTTTCCATAGTGTTCATCATGTGACACAATCTTAGTTAATGGGAGTATCTTAACACAAAAAAATCACCTGTCACATAAAAATGATATTATTAAGACATTATTCCGCCTCTTACGGCATTTACTTCAACTAGCAAAAATTCATTATATTCTGCATTTACTAACAAATATTTGTTGTGTCGTGCGAATCATCTTCCTTCTTTCTATCCCTATGAACGATCTAGGACAGTGGTACATGCTCCTTAATAAATAAACATGGATAGAATATTTTATAGTTTCACCATATAACGATTTTTCTGGGTCTTGTCGGGCTTACCATAGTTACAACTGTGTCATGTTCTGGGAAAAACACATACCCGTATGCATAAATTAGCATGAACTGGCAAAATGCATATTAAAGAAGATGCCTACATTATTTTGGTTCAGCTTTCCTCCTCAGAGGATAACTTCGCCAAATATTATCTGATTTTTATGATCCAACAACGTATGTGACTTGCCATACACCATTTAATTCAATTGGCATCATTATAACACTCATATCTTAATTGCATATTTAAATACCGAGATTCCTCAGTGTCCTACTGTGATTGTAAATGACAAGGGATCGGTCGACGGACCTTTCTCCCCCTCAGCAGGTCATAAAATTCGTTCCAGCTGGCTAACCAAGATGGCTGCCACGGAAGTGATCCACACCACCTTTCTCTCTCTATCGTCAAGGTCAAACTTGTTTACAATTATATAACAGTACAGATACGCTAGGCGTGATTCCTAAGTAATTGAGTCATTTGATTAATTAACACCTATCTTTATAGTGTATTTGGGCTCAAACTGGCTCCTTAATAAACATTCATGGCTGGGGTGGAATTCTAGTGATAGCCTTGCGGTTCTATGGTGATTATGTGGCTTTAAGACGCGCATCATAGTGAAACCCCACGGTTGTCACCAGCAGCTGTCAGTAACAATATATCAGGAAATCTGCGTTCCTAGACGACGAATATGATCCTACCTATCAGGGTAGACCATTGGTACAAATGCTCACTGCGTCTCGACGGACGTCAATAGTGGCCATATATTCATGCAAGCGTTGGAAATAGACAGGATCTATCCAAATCGCTGCGTATAATACAGTATGCACAAAGGCGATACTCCTCGAAGATTCAGCCAACTCTTCACCTAACGCGCAAGCTATTCTAGTCAATCCCCGCGATTATCTTACGTAAATCACTGGATTCTACGTTAATCTGCACGCTATACATGCGGTTTAAACAATATTTCACATAGATGACTCCATTATTAAGGCACCTGCGTTCTCTCTGTTATACTACTTAAGCCAAAGCTTTACATAGCTCCTAACACAACGTATAAATTTACTGGCTTACTTTAATTTAATGGTCCTCAAACATAATCCTAAGGATTGACCATATCAAATATTCATTCAAAATTTTACTGACACTGAAAAAGCTCTCGTATTTCACTATATTCCACGTTACATTTTTACTGTTTACCAAATTACAGTATCTTTTAATTAGACATGACACTATTTGAACATTATTTAGGCCAAATTTGCCCATTACATTATTGTTGCCGACCCCAGTTATTATTATTATTCATTTACCGTTACCGTTAGATTCATCACTATTTTTGACCTAAAGGGTCCTAATCAAATCACCTTCCAAACCATACTTTATTCAAGACGAGTGGTGAAAACTCGTTCAGTAAGTGACTATTACATCTTTTAATCTCAAGGTGATAAATCGTTACATGGTGAACTATTCAGTTATAAGGATATAATTGCATGTGTACTCACTTTTTTCCTTCTTGCTGGAAAATGCCAGCTCCTCTGCTTAAGCGCTACCATGATGTTTGGTTTAAGCCATCATGATATCCTTAACACAACACTGAGATTCACACACTTGCCACATGACACACATATTTTTATAAGTGGCCTTTACCTCTGCTATACACTGATTATTAACCATTAGACACATGAACACTTTAAATCATTATTTCACAATTTATGTACACTTCATCCATGACTTCACATGTTGGTCCTTAATCCGGACTTCTCCTACGCTTGATCTCAGAGATGCGATGCTATTATGACAACCGCTGGTCTACGTGAAATCTAGTAGCGTTTTACGGATGTTCGATCCTAGTTCCCTGCACTCTCGTTCAGCTCACTATCCTGGTTAGGTGGCAATGACTTCCACGCTCCCATCACTGTAGTGATCCTGATGATAATGTCATACAATTCTGACAATACCTCCCGGTATAAGAACCTTTTCGAAAACATTATAAGTTCCTTTTCGCTGTAGCGAATTTATATCTGCGTCAGGTAATAGATAAATATCTGCATTACTTTACTTTTGACGCACTTCATGATGATTTACGAAGCTTATACTTGCTTCCATTGTCTTCAACGGCGGCGCGTTGATATTTTAATACTTGGCGTGCTTACTGCAGAGCGAATGTAGACAAAGGACTAACTTCCAACTGCTGTAGGTCAACTAACAACTTTCAACTCGAGCGACTGTAGATCAACTGCTTCTGACTACTTTCAACTGGCTCTTTCAACTGCTTTCAACTGACCTCAACCGACGCTTGGCGCGGGCTGCTCCCCCTTATAAAGGTTTCTTGCACAAAATAGTTCACGGGACAAGTGAGAGCGACTCCCTTCTTGAAATAATCCCTCTTCAGCCGAAATGACATCTGCATCTTGTTTATTTAGGTGTGGAGGTTTCAAAAACATTCGCGTGCCGGCGATCGCTTCGGCCAATTAATTACAATTAATTGCCTTAGTTCAGCGCATTATGACGCCACGGTGGGGTTCCCCGTTGGCTGGTTACAATATCCCTGCTCTTGAGTTAGGTTGTAATGCGGTCATTTGGAGATATGGGCATCAATTTAGGTGAAAAACCACTCCTAAATTACTTCTCCGTGAATATATTCATCTGTGTGTATATTTCAATGCATTACAATGTTCCATTTTGCTGGAATTAATTAATTTCCTTGTGCATGCAGCTTGCCCCGTTGTTGAATGGTGGATACCCGGGTCATTAATTTTGAGCTGTCTCTCCGCCCCAGACGTAAGTAGTTCGGTTGGCGCCTAGGCTACTCCGCCCACTCGCTAAGGGTCATTTGTAAAATGCCAAACTCGCCTCTCTCGTTTTCGTATGCTCTGAAAACGTATATTTCCTATGCATTTGGCTACAATTCCTCCTTTAAATTGCTATGATTTTCACGTATAATTCGTGAAATCACGCTAGACTATTATATGTCAGTATATCTCTCATTGCTCTGTGGGTTCCCTATAATTGCTCCCCCTTAGAGACCAATGGTTCAACCCTAGGCATAACCATGTGCCTGGTCTTCTCTGATGAGACCTGAGTTCGATGCCAGACTGCCGTGACTAATTGGGCACATCTTTCTCCTGCTAAGTTCGAAAAATTCATTTCATAAGTGAATTTTTCGGGCCTATCAGCTGGCATCAACTCCATGCAGTATTTACTTTAAGCGGTCATTGCTCTCGGCAATGGGCTTTCTCGTTCCCCACTCCATTCTGTCTGGTGTCTCGTAGACTCTCGTTCTCCCTTCTCAATTGTTCATTCATCCCCCTCAGCTTCACAGCGGCTTCCCTCAACTGGTCATAAAGTTCTTGCAGTAGACAGCTGCATTCTTCCTTCGTGTCCGCTGGGTTGGCGAGCTGGTTGTTTCGCTGCGACCCTTCTTGAGCCTGCAAGCTTTCCTCCAGAATCTTTCCGTGCATACGTAATGATTCCCCGTTCACTTGGATGTGCATAGCTTGCTCCTCTCTCGCATCATAGTCTTCTGGTGGACTATATAATTTCAGGTTAGCTGCGTTTACCACAACTTCTCTACCCGTTGCTTCATCTTTGATCCGATATGCATTATTTTGCAAATCCCTTATAATCAGGTAGGGTCCGTGGTAAGCGTGCTGAAATTTCTTATATTTCCTGCTCTCTGGATCTGAACTGGCGGGTTTCTTCAATAAGACGTACTCTCCCACGAGTAACGGTCTGTGATAACGTTTCCTCCTGTTTCTTCGCTGCCGTCTATCAGCTTGTTTCTTGAGATACTCGAACGTCCTCTGGATCCTCAACTCACGTCCAAGTTGTGCATCAATGGGTGTCTGGATGACATTATTCCACGGCCTCTCTGGTCTTCTATCGAGATGTAGGCTCACTGGTACCTCTCCTGTCGCTTCGTGCACGGTATTGTTGATACAATATTCAATAATCTCAAGTACGTCAATCCATCTCCAATTCTCAGTAGAGCAATATAACTTCATGTATTTTTGCAGTTCCCTCATAACTCTCTCAGCGGAATTCGACTCTGGGTGTCGAACTGTGGACAAAATCTGTCTTATGCCCAGATTCTCCAACTTCCTGCGAAATTCTATGCTGGTAAAACAACTTCCATGATCAGATAAGATGTTTTCTGGCTGTCCTAATATAGGAATGATTCTTTCCTTCAGCCTCTTAAGTACCTGTTTTGTACTGGTTTTCTGAATTGGACACAGGACTACCATTTTGGAAAACACGTCTAGTGCAACTAGGATGTGTTTATTTCCTCTTCTAGCTCTAGGAAGGGGTCCAAAGTTGTCCAGCGCCAAGAGCTGACATGGCTTCTCTGGTAAGAGTGGTATAGGTTTCTGCCTCATTAAGTACGAGTTAGGCTTTACTCGTTGGCACATATCACATGTCCTGATAGTATTTCTGACTGTTTCTCTAAGTTTTGGCCAAATAAATGCCTCTTTAAGCAGGGCAACAGTCTTATCTACACCGGAGTGTCCAAAAGCTCGGTGTGCTAGCCACACTAGCCTTCTCTGCAATGCTGGTGGTGCAACAATCCTGGGTTTGGTGTGGTCAGAGTCGCTCCATTTATGTAGCATCTGCTTAAACCATAGATATTCCGTTGATAGTGCTTCAGCTTCCACATACATCGGGGTTCCTCTATCCAGTTTTCCCTCGAAGTAATTAATCATCAACCGTATCCAGGGATCTTCACGTTGAAAAACGGTGATGTTCCTCAGATCATCTAAGGTCTTCTGATCTCTATCTTCTATCTCGATAGCTAGAGCTTCTTCTTCCTCTGCTGTAGGGTATCTGCTTAGCAAATCAGGTATGATATTGTCCTTCCCCGGGCAATATTCTATTTCCACTTGAAATTGTTGTATGTACAGGGACCACCTTGTCAGTCTTTGACTCGACAAGTCAGTTTTCAGCAGGAACGTTAGGGCTTTATGGTCTGTTCTCAATATAATTCTAAAACCATAAATCAGCTTGTGCCAATACTGTAAGGCATACAGTATCGCAAGTAGTTCGATCTCCGTGACCGTATAATTCTTTTCACTAGGCTTCAACCTTCTACTGATAAATGCAATATAAGTTTTCTCCTCTGGCCTGTCCATATTTTCCTGATATAACATAGCTCCAATGCCTATGAAGGATGCGTCAGTCTGGATAATAAATTTCTGACTGTAGTCAGGATATCCCAATTTTACCTAATCTAACAGCATCTGTTTAGATTTCACGAAGGCTTCCTCGCATTGCTCCGTCCATCGCCATCTTCCTCCCTTCTTAAGTAAGTCTTGGAGTGGTGCTACAGTCTCGGTATACTTCGGACAATGGTTTGAAAAGAATCCAATAACGCCTAGATATTGCCTGACGTTCTTTACCTTCGTTGGTCTCGGGAAACGCTTAATGACTTCCAATTTTCCCGGATTAGGTCTGACTCCTTGGGCATCTATTACGTGACCTAGAAATTTAACTTCTCTCTGAGCAAAGTTAGACTTCTTTATATTGACCTTAAAGTTAGCCTGACTTAGGTCATGTAACAACTTGCGTAGATCTCTGACATGTTCTTCCACTGTTTCAGAGGTCAGTAGTATATCATCTACGTAGCATATGGTTGTAGCTTTTACTTCTTCGGATAGGTTCCTATCTAGCGCTCGTATCAACGCTGAACCTGCTGTTTTTAATCCAAATGGAAGACGTACGTAAGAATACGTGTGCTGGTCAAATAAAAATCCAGTTAATAGACTTGTTTTCTCTTCCAGAGCAAGATGGTGAAAACTTGCAGTCAGGTCAAGATTTGAGAACACAGTCTTTCCTTTGAACCTCCTGAGTACCTCCTTAATGGGCGGCACTTTATCAAATTCCGGTATGACCTTGGAATTCAAATTTCGTAGGTCCAGGCATATCCTCACACTTCCATCCTGTTTCGGTACAACTACCAGTGGGCTGACATAAGGTGTGGCTGTCTTTACAATGACGCCTGCTTCTAGCATTTCCTGTATCGCTTCTTTGACCTTTAAGTAATGTTTCTCAGCTACCGGATACGGCTTCTGTTTGAATGGCGTCCAATCGCTGACTTGGAACGCATACTGGAAATTCTTGATCCGGCCAGGTCTCGAATCGAAGACTCCTTTATACTCGAATAGCAGTTCCCTTAGCATTTGTTTATATTCTGGACCAAATTTAGCTTCTTCAATCTTCTCTTCCAGGCATTCTTCAAATTTTGGTTCGAGATCCTTTTCAATGTCTGCGGCCAGTGTTGCCAACTCTTCCTCAATGTCTTCTATTGTCGACACTGCATCCCCAGTCATATCTCCGTATGTATGCCATACGTATTCTTCTTGTCTCGTTTCATTATGCCTTAATGAGAGTTCTAACTCTTCCTTTCCCTCACTTGCGCGAAACATCACAATGTCTTGCGAGAGATCTATAATAACTTTATACTCTCTTATGAAATCCATCCCAACAATGAGGTTATACGGCAGCTTATTCACAAGTAGGAAGCTCTGTGAGAATGTAGAGTTCCCTATCTGCAAATCTAAAAATACTTGGTATTTGCATATCATAACCTTATCTGGTATGACCCCTTTTATTTTCACGCTTGAAATAGGTATTTTCAATACGTGGATTTTATTCTGGATTTCACTGTATAATGCCTGGGTTATCAAACTTACTGTTGACCCTGTATCAATGAGACTTCTTACTTTCATTCCCGCAATGTTCACAATAATAATAGGTAGTTCCCTTCTTACATTGACCGTTCTTTCATCGAGATCTTCGATAAGCTCCTCAGGTTTGGCAATCCAGTTAACAACATTCACTGCATTCCATCCTGAACCTATCTCTCTTTGGTCATTTAAAATTGGTGTTTTTTTTTTTCAATTGCTCCATTCTTTGTGGAGTTTTTCTGCCTGTCTTCATGCTGTTGAAGTTCCAGACTTTTGGCACCGTCATCATTTTGATATATGTCGGGTGACCTTCTATTCCGAATCGCTTCATCCCAATGAACTCGCGATTGTCTCGGATCATCTCCGCGCTCTTCCATGTATCTTAAAGATGCGTGATAACGTTCTTCCGCCTCTTCATCGAACCCGCGACTCTGCTCTTGGGATCTCCATCCTTGGTTGTTCCCATTTCGGCCGTAATTTCTTCTGTTCTCCAGCTGCTGGTCTCTGGTACCACGCTGATTCCAGTTTTTCCTTCCTCAATTACCACGGTTCGAACCTCCTCGATACGCTGGCCTCCAATTTTGGTTTTCGCGTCCTTCGCGCTGCCAGTCGGATTTTTCTGTTTCGGTGCTTGTAGATTTGCTCTTCGTCTGCACCTTAGTTGGCTCAATCGGCGTATTCGTCATATTAACTTGTTCCACCTGTCGACTCTGTCTTGCGTGCTGTACTGTGGTTAGATCGAGTTGTCTCAGCACTTCCTCCATATCGATTGCAGTTTTGGCGTTTGCTGAGATTAGCAGACGCTGCACTTCATACGGCAGCTGCTTGGCTATTGCTATGCATAAATCTGACTCTTTAAGCCCTTCATCAAGCTCGCGAAAACGGCATAACTGATTCACAAAAAACTCTCCGTACTTAGTCGGATTACTAGTACTGTAACGCCTGGAATACAAGTCCAGTCTGAGGTTTTGTTGTACGCTCGCGTTCCAATACCTGCTTAAAAATGCTTGGCGAAATTCATCAACGGTGTCGAACGTGTACCGAAAACTCCTAAACCATAGGGCGCACTCCCCTTCGGTTAGTTTTTCAATCGCTCTCAACCTGCGCTCTGGCGGTACTTTCGCATCATTCAAGTACTCGGAAACTTCTTTAAGCCAGTACTTGGGTGTCATATTAGAATTACTCCCAGAGTATTTCTTTGGTTTCTCATCACTAGCCCTTATAACTGTGACTATTTGGTTTTGTACAGCATTTTCATGCGGTGTTGACATGGCCATCGGCATACCAGGTGTGGCATACGGGCTGTCACTTGGCATGGCTGCATTCTTTGGAGTAGGCTGTATTTCTATCTCCGCCCATTTATTTCTCCTATTCTCGTCTATACTTCCTTCGCTAGACCTAGGATTCCGCAATATGGATTCCTCCTGCGCTATCATTCTAGTCTCAATTTGGCTGTGCCTGTTTTCCGCCCTTTCCAAACGAGCTAGTACCTCTCGTTCTATTTTCTCTAGGCGATCTCGGTTTCTTTCTGCCATAGAAAATACCTTTTCCTTATCATCCTTAAGGTTTTCCTTCAGGTGGATAATTTCCCCTGCTAGACTTTCTCTTACATCGGCAAGAGTCTTATCGCTAGCTTCAGTCTTTAAGCCTTCTCGAAGCTCTAATTCCTCGCGTAAGCCTGTAACTTCCCTTTGAATGTGACCTTGTATATGAGAGATTTCAGTCCTTATTTTCGTGATTTCCCCTTGGTCTTCGTCCTGTCTTTTATGGATAACTGCTAAGTCACTCTGAGTTTGTTCCAACTCTTTCTGCACTTTTCCGACTTGTCTCTTCATATTAGACATTATCTCCTTATTCTCTTGATCAGAAGTTTTTATTTCCTGAATTTCCTTACATTGGTCAAGGATATTCTGATCCTGTTTTCTTAAGGCTTCGTCTACTGCCTTGGCGTAACCTGCCATTCGCGTATTCCATTTTACATCATTATCCTCGAACCTATGATCCACGGTCTGAGTGAACGTGTTAAATTGCTCTAACTGACGTTTAGTATTAGCTTCATTCTGACTTTGAATGTCTTTAAGCTCCCTGGACATACTGTTTAAATTATCGTTAATTTCACGCTGTGACTCTCTGCACATTTGCAGATTGCTCTCTAATTTTAATTCAATAGACTCAAAGCGTTTATCATTATCATCTTGCATTTCTGAGATCACGCTAACAATATTCTTAGTTACCTCACGCTGGACAGACTCTTTAACGTCGTCCATTTTCTTATTAACCTCTATTAGGTTTAATTCTAACTGCGTGTTTACATTAGCTTGACTAGCCTCTAGTCTAGTATTTATTTCGACTTGATTAGCCTCTAGTCTATTGTTTACTTCGGCTTGATTAGCCTCTAATCTAGTATTGACTGTAGCCAACATCTGGCTTACCTCAGTTTGATTAGCATCCAATCTATCCGCTATTTCATCTTTAAATGCCTTGGATTCTTCCTTACTCTTAGCATTAATAACATCGAAATGTTCCCTTAACTCAGCAATACACCTGAGTACTTCTTCCGTTCCGGCCATCCTGTACTATTTAATTTGAGATTCAGGTAGGCCGCAGCTGAGTATGCTGGCACGTTCTATTGGAAAGGAAAGATTCCGATCCCGCGACAACAACAACAACATATTATAAAATGTCAAAACTAACTATGGAATGGGTATTGACCCTCGTACCCGTCTGACAACAATGTCTGACACCTGAACATCATCTAGAAAGACTCACAATCGCTCAAACAAAGTTTGAGGAAAAATATTATTTCTATGGTTTTCCCCATGAAAACCATGCTATTATTATGGGGTTTTTCTGAATCCCATAAGCCATCCACGTACGGGCGCCATGTTAATAAAATATGTTGGGTAGTTATGGCTATGGTTATTGTAAGACATCGGCCATCTTCTAATTTATTATTAAAACTGTTCAGGGAGTGGTTATTTTTTTCTGCCGAATGCCCCACTTGGGCCATGCCATGTTAATAAAATGCTCATTGGGTAGTTACATGCTTAAGTGGAGGTTACCCGTATTTTAAACTGTCCCCACGTATCAGCGTCATGTTACATAATTTATAGTGACCTGATAATTAAAGGGGTTTGGTGAAAGTTACATATATATAAGCATGTCTTATGGAGGATTATCAACAATTATTTTTAAACGTGATGGCTTATTAACAAATGGGACGCGGCCTTTCCTATTTTGTCCTAATATCTATGCTGTACTTGCTTCTACCATTAATATCTCGGCCGACTTTAAGCAATACCTGTGACTCAATCCAAGTACAGAGACAACTCCCCCATGTACCCGATTGTCACCATGTGGACCATGTGTTCGTATCCCAACTAGCTCACGGTCTTTCGAGGTATGGGACGTTCCTGCCCACAATACGACCACATGCTCAGGATTTGAGTCTACCAGGTAACTACTTCTACAGGAAATACGCAACATTCCTACAAATAAAACATTTACTGGTATAAAATCATGGCTATACAATAAATACAAATCAAAGGACAATTTACATTTAATTCCCACAAATAAAATAGGGTTATTCTGTGAGCTTTCTTCTTAAAAATAGTGCTACACTGCACTCAAACCTAATTCTAACATCCTGTCAATAATAGTTCAGATTACAAGGTTTCCATAGTGTTCATCATGTGACACAATCTTAGTTAATGGGAGTATCTTAACACAAAAAAATCACCTGTCACATAAAAATGATATTATTAAGACATTATTCCGCCTCTTACGGCATTTACTTCAACTAGCAAAAATTCATTATATTCTGCATTTACTAACAAATATTTGTTGTGTCGTGCGAATCATCTTCCTTCTTTCTATCCCTATGAACGATCTAGGACAGTGGTACATGCTCCTTAATAAATAAACATGGATAGAATATTTTATAGTTTCACCATATAACGATTTTTCTGGGTCTTGTCGGGCTTACCATAGTTACAACTGTGTCATGTTCTGGGAAAAACACATACCCGTATGCATAAATTAGCATGAACTGGCAAAATGCATATTAAAGAAGATGCCTACATTATTTTGGTTCAGCTTTCCTCCTCAGAGGATAACTTCGCCAAATATTATCTGATTTTTATGATCCAACAACGTATGTGACTTGCCATACACCATTTAATTCAATTGGCATCATTATAACACTCATATCTTAATTGCATATTTAAATACCGAGATTCCTCAGTGTCCTACTGTGATTGTAAATGACAAGGGATCGGTCGACGGACCTTTCTCCCCCTCAGCAGGTCATAAAATTCGTTCCAGCTGGCTAACCAAGATGGCTGCCACGGAAGTGATCCACACCACCTTTCTCTCTCTATCGTCAAGGTCAAACTTGTTTACAATTATATAACAGTACAGATACGCTAGGCGTGATTCCTAAGTAATTGAGTCATTTGATTAATTAACACCTATCTTTATAGTGTATTTGGGCTCAAACTGGCTCCTTAATAAACATTCATGGCTGGGGTGGAATTCTAGTGATAGCCTTGCGGTTCTATGGTGATTATGTGGCTTTAAGACGCGCAACTTAGTGAAACCCCACGGTTGTCACCAGCAGCTGTCAGTAACAATATATCAGGAAATCTGCGTTCCTAGACGACGAATATGATCCTACCTATCAGGGTAGACCATTGGTACAAATGCTCACTGCGTCTCGACGGACGTCAATAGTGGCCATATATTCATGCAAGCTTTGGAAATAGACAGGATCTATCCAAATCGCTGCGTATAATACAGTATGCACAAAGGCGATACTCCTCGAAGATTCAGCCAACTCTTCACCTAACGCGCAAGCTATTCTAGTCAATCCCCGCGATTATCTTACGTAAATCACTGGATTCTACGTTAATCTGCACGCTATACATGCGGTTTAAACAATATTTCACATAGATGACTCCATTATTAAGGCACCTGCGTTCTCTCTGTTATACTACTTAAGCCAAAGCTTTACATAGCTCCTAACACAACGTATAAATTTACTGGCTTACTTTAATTTAATGGTCCTCAAACATAATCCTAAGGATTGACCATATCAAATATTCATTCAAAATTTTACTGACACTGAAAAAGCTCTCGTATTTCACTATATTCCACGTTACATTTTTACTGTTTACCAAATTACAGTATCTTTTAATTAGACATGACACTATTTGAACATTATTTAGGCCAAATTTGCCCATTACATTATTGTTGCCGACCCCAGTTATTATTATTATTCATTTACCGTTACCGTTAGATTCATCACTATTTTTGACCTAAAGGGTCCTAAACAAATCACCTTCCAAACCATACTTTATTCAAGACGAGTGGTGAAAACTCGTTCAGTAAGTGACTATTACATCTTTTAATCTCAAGGTGATAAATCGTTACATGGTGAACTATTCAGTTATAAGGATATAATTGCATGTGTACTCACTTTTTTCCTTCTTGCTGGAAAATGCCAGTTCCTCTGCTTAAGCGCTACTATGATGTTTGGTTTAAGCCATCATGATATCCTTAACACAACACTGAGATTCACACACTTGCCACATGACACACATATTTTTATAAGTGGCCTTTACCTCTGCTATACACTGATTATTAACCATTAGACACATGAACACTTTAAATCATTATTTCACAATTTATGTACACTTCATCCATGACTTCACATGTTGGTCCTTAATCCGGACTTCTCCTACGCTTGATCTCAGAGATGCGATGCTATTATGACAACCGCTGGTCTACGTGAAATCTAGTAGCGTTTTACGGATGTTCGATCCTAGTTCCCTGCACTCTCGTTCAGCTCACTATCCTGGTTAGGTGGCAATGACTTCCACGCTCCCATCACTGTAGTGATCCTGATGATAATGTCATACAATTCTGACAATACCTCCCGGTATAAGAACTGTTCGAAAACATTATAAGTTCCTTTTCGCTGTAGCGAATTTATATCTGCGTCAGGTAATAGATAAATATCTGCATTACTTTACTTTTGACGCACTTCATGATGATTTACGAAGCTTATACTTGCTTCCATTGTCTTCAACGGCGGCGCGTTGATATTTTAATACTTGGCGTGCTTACTGCAGAGCGAATGTAGACAAAGGACTAACTTCCAACTGCTGTAGGTCAACTAACAACTTTCAACTCGAGCGACTGTAGATCAACTGCTTCTGACTACTTTCAACTGGCTCTTTCAACTGCTTTCAACTGACCTCAACCGACGCTTGGCGCGGGCTGCTCCCCCTTATAAAGGTTTCTTGCACAAAATAGTTCACGGGACAAGTGAGAGCGACTCCCTTCTTGAAATAATCCCTCTTCAGCCGAAATGACATCTGCATCTTGTTTATTTAGGTGTGGAGGTTTCAAAAACATTCGCGTGCCGGCGATCGCTTCGGCCAATTAATTACAATTAATTGCCTTAGTTCAGCGCATTATGACGCCACGGTGGGGTTCCCCGTTGGCTGGTTACAATATCCCTGCTCTTGAGCGTGAGTTAGGTTGTAATGCGGTCATTTGGAGATATGGGCATAATTTAGGTGAAAAACCACTCCTAAATTACTTCTCCGTGAATATATTCATCTGTGTGTATATTTCAATGCATTACAATGTTCCATTTTGCTGGAATTAATTAATTTCCTTGTGCATGCAGCTTGCCCCGTTGTTGAATGGTGGATACCCGGGTCATTAATTTTGAGCTGTCTCTCCGCCCCAGACGTAAGTAGTTCGGTTGGCGCCTAGGCTACTCCGCCCACTCGCTAAGGGTCATTTGTAAAATGCCAAACTCGCCTCTCTCGTTTTCGTATGCTCTGAAAACGTATATTTCCTATGCATTTGGCTACAATTCCTCCTTTAAATTGCTATGATTTTCACGTATAATTCGTGAAATCACGCTAGACTATTATATGTCAGTATATCTCTCATTGCTCTGTGGGTTCCCTATAATTGCTCCCCCTTAGAGACCAATGGTTCGACCCTAGGCATAACCATGTGCCTGGTCTTCTCTGATGAGACCTGAGTTCGATGCCAGACTGCCGTGACTAATTGGGCACAATATTAGCTGGCGAGAGTCATATTAGTCCTCATTTCATTTAGATGAGTGAAGCTATCATTTGATACGAGCACAGAGAGAAATAAGAACTAATCATATGGCTTGATCCTACATTAATACAAATCTATACAAACATAATGTCGCGATGCAGGCCACCACAAATAAAACCAACAATAAAAGCAAAAGTCAATAAAATCATTAAAAATTAAATAAATAAACAAATGAAACACGTAAATACACCGTATTTGATCTCGGCTGCACGCATAATATTCATACCTGTAAAACATGGCCTAAACGGGACTCACACATTCTTCCGTTAAACATAAGTTTCTGGTTAACGGAGGTAGTTCTATGCTGAAATAAATAAACCATGGGCATGCACATAATGTACACTCTGCGGCCAATGGCCACAGCAGGGTATTTTAATTGAACGCCCGTAGGCTCCCAGCAAGTTTGATTTCAAGTAGTTCCAACTTTGGCTGCCACTGTCAGTGACATCTAGCGGCTATCATTGGAACTTGATAAAGAGTTTCTAACCTACTAAATATAACGTACAAATGCTAGCCCCTACATTTCGAGGGAGTATTTAGAAATTTCACACGTTGAATAATCAATTTGGGAAATTAATTACGATTTCCTCTCAGGTCTCACCATATTGGGGGACAGTGGTTGTCGTAGTGTGATTGGGTAGAGAGGATGTGGCGGGCATGTAACATCACATTTCTCTGAGGATGGGCCAACTGAAATAACACAATACTGTGCCCGTTTAGACCGGAGTCCGCACGACCACATATGCATTTTACCAATAATCAGTCAGCACGAGAATCAAAATATCCCGGAGCGCCAGATGGGTTAAAGCAAATCGCAAAAACGACATCAAATTTATAAAAATGCTTTGCTGATTTTTGGCTCAATGCAACAATAAGGATAGAAGGAGATTTAATTGGGTGAAACACATCTGGTAAAATTATCTCAGTTTATTTAAAGTTAAAATCTGACTGCAAGAATAATGCTCAAAGCAGCACCATCCACGTGTGGCGATCCACACTCTTATTTACACACAATATACAGAAATCTTCCAAACACATCTGACAATCTTTTTGAAAACACAAGTCCGATTGTTAGTCCTGTGGACTGTGTTCCAAAATTATTAACATTTTATTCCAGTGCAGAATGAATTGTCCATACTGGAAATAACGTAGATCACTGTTTGACTATTTACATGGTATTAACACTCGTAGAATAAATGTTTATAGAATTTCTTAGACTTTCATTTGTTTTCCAGTTTTCAAAAATATATCGTTGAAACTATTATTATCATCGTAGCAACACAAATTATTAACACATATTAACAACATTTGAAAAGTATTTGACCATTGAGCATAGCATCGAAGAACTGTGCGAAGCACAACAACAATTAATTGTTCTTCTGACATTAAACATTCGAGAAGTGACTCGATTATGAACTTCAAGTTCCAAACAAAACATATGATTTCTGAATCATCAACTTGATCAATAAATGGTTGAACCATTCAACTATTAGATTTTCCACTTGGAATTATTATGAGAAAAATATTTATATTTATGGCCATTTCTAGCAACTTTCACAACTTGCAATTCTTCGACAGAATGCGGAAATAAGAATTGTAGTCTTATAATGAATTCATTTAGTTCATGGCACTAGGATTGAAAATATCCTTCAAATTATTCGTGGTTAAAGAATTATTTTAAATTGGCAGTGGCCCATTCTACTATTTGTGTAAGAACACAATATTATAACAACAACAACAACGGCAAAGGTCTTCCTCTGAAGAAGAATAAACTACTATCATGACAAATCCGGGTTCTAGCAAAATCAAATTCTAAATGGAATTCGTAAACAAGGTTGAAATAAGAACTGATGGTTTCAAAGAAATAACCTTCGGGTTATTCATACGACGAAATGTGTGGCTCCAATACTCCAACTATAAACCTGAGCCATCGAACCTGCTATTTGATTGATGCTCGAAAAAACCTTCATTCCTGAGACTTAACACGCGCACCTGGGAATGGCATTACAACTACTCCACACACATAAATTATCTTCCCAAAATTTATACAATAAATCAAGCCTCTGCTTGTTATCAACACTGGAAGATTAATAAACTTACAAGTTTATTTTATTTTACCATTCAGTTCAACCCGTGAATTTACCATACTTATGAAAAGCTTCATTTCACTTTCGAAGTGTATTTACGTCATGATTTTATATAAATACAAAAATCCTATTTGATACAAATATCAATTGCTTCCCGTTTCATGCCTCTCCGTGTTATATGAAACATATACTTTGCTCATTGCAAATATCAACTGTTCAACCAGAACTGAAATGTTGGTTGAATGCGGGCATGCGCTAACCACTCTCCTTCGTAAAATCTCCTGTTCCAAACTAGAAATGTTTCAACTACTTCATAGGCTCTTTCTCAATACATATGATTATTATAAAATATAATATCCAAGAATTATTTAGAAAAATTATGAAAATTATTATTATTATTATTAGTGGATTATTATTATTATTATTATTTCAAATATGTTTAATTATCATCTCATTATGTGAGAATCCACATGTTCGAACCTTCGAATATGGAAAAAAATATCCATTCCTCAACAAGAATAAATTTAACTTTTACAGTTACATCGGCTGATTACCGTGATTTCCCAAAAATATGAAAAATTCAAATAAATGCTCAAAATGCTCGGTCATCGATCCTAAACTGTTCTGAGTACTGAAAATGCTCAGAATAAATCTAACTAGTCTTGCGTAAATCATTACAAGCTTTAAATACGACGAAAAAAATGTGTTGGTCATCTGCAGAAAAATAGTTTGTTCCAATTAGCTAAGCATAAAATAATTCAAATGTGGCTTACATTTCTTGATGTTCTTGAAGTGTAGTAAACCTGGTCTATACCAGATTTATCCGTAGACATGCCCTATCGGACAAGCACGTATAATCCTTGTATCGGCCGCCATTGTAGACCCACAAATCGTCTAGTCAGACATAGTGGTAGTATTCTTCGACGTTTTAAATGACTGTGGTTCCATTTTAATATGGGCTTCTAACAAAGCCATAACAATTTGTTGAAAAGGGTCAGATCTAAGCGATCTCTTCTTAAATGTGTCAGTTGTAACTTAACTCACTGTAATCTCATCAGTACAAGAAAAACGTTGACAGTCTAAGCAGTTAACGGCTGTTCTGAAGATCGTTCCCTGGGCATGGTTTGTATATCACCATCTGCCATGCGCTAGACAACTTGCAGTTTCCCTTGCGTAGACTAATGAACGCCACCGTTATAGACTATTCTTCACTGTACTGACGGATCGAAGTGGTTAGATAGTTACAAAATATGAAACTGACTTTAAATGGATTTAAACATCCAAGTATTAATTTACTATTGGACTGTGACAAATACTACTTTTCTAGACCAAGTCTAGCATATGTCCTTTAGGAAATATAAATATTTCCACCAATGTCTGTAGAAAAACAATCACCTCAGTGATTCTCCTCACCAGAAACTTACTAAGTTCCAACTCGTTTGCGCAGCACTTCTCGTGACTATCACGATTTGAAAAGTACTTCTTCGTAGACGTGGCAACCATGTGCCTTGGCTCAGCGTAGACGCAACTTGTTCGCCAAGTGCTTGTGATGAATTGAGCCAACTAAGCCTGCTCCAGCTTGCTTTTATACAAAAACGGTCAGGGTCACGCGTCATCGCCTGATATCTAAAAATCCTCATATCTCTTGAATCCCTGGTCCGATTTACTTGATACTAATTGCATTCTCTTTTATTTGGCCGTGCCAGTAATCTGATCCCAGTCTCAAGTCTCTGCTCCATAGTTAACTATTTAATCAATAAATAGTCTCCACCTCTGCTGTTACTCGCTACGTCATTTACCATCCAACTATCGGTAATTTCCTTCGAATGGCTTCGAGAAGCAATGTAGCGCGATATTCAAATATCCGAACTTTCAAACGCTGCTACAGCCTTTCCCTTGATATCTAGGTGTCTGAAACTTGGAATACCCATTCCTAGAGTTGGGCACAATACATGTTTTGCTCATAATCAGAAATTCCACGATCGTGATGTTCCCTTGTAAAAAGAAAAATGTCCACAAACTGGACCCGGCAGTAAATCCAAAGTCTCCTCCCGTCAATCAGGGGAAGTAGCAGCATCATGAACTGAGAAATGTGCAGTAAAATATTGTAGAGAAAAAGGATCGTTAATGGGGCCAATGTTAAGGCTTGTTGTTAATAGCCTTAAGTCTGCTGTACTCACAAACTCGATTTGTTAATAATTATCTATTTTATCAGTTACGGGGTCGGATCAAATTTTTGGGAATTATTTATACAGATGTTTAAAAAATAGTATCCGATATTTTAGGAAGTGAGAGTTTGCATCAAAATAAGAATGAAATGTCTAATAAACAGTGTGCTGGACATTTGATCTTCAGGTGATGTCGACGTTCTATAAACATAAACCAAGCAAACAGAAGACTTGGCGTTCGCCGGGTAACTTGAATGGTGAGAAACAGATTGACCATCATGCAATCTCAAAAAGAGCAATGAAAGAGATTATGAATGTTTAAGTTCAGAGAGGTGCAAGGTTTGACTCTGATCACTACCTTTCTACGGTAAAGATGAATTTCATTCCTCTCAGGAAGACTCCGGATACTGGAAATATAACTCGGAGATATGGTGTGTCGAAACTTAAAATCAGTCAGGAAGTTAAGGAGCAGTATCATCAGAACTTGACCTTTGAATCTAAGAATTGGACTGACATCGCTTTTAAGATCCAGCAGGCAGCTACCGCCACAATTCTGGCAGCTCCTAAACGAAAACATCGGTGGTGGAACGAAACCTGTGATAATGCACTGGCTCAGAGAACAGATGCATGGAGGAAATGGAATTCGACCAAGGGTCAGGAAGATTTTGATGCATTCCGTGATGCGAGGAAAGTTGCAGCCCGAGTGTTCCGATGTGCAAAGCGATCGTATGAGAGACAACAGATGGAACAGGTCGATCAGAATTTCCATAAGAACAACGTTAGGGACTTTTATCAAACCTTTAAATCTAATCTTAAATGTTATCATGCCCCTAGTCTGTGCTTTAGAGATGAAACAGGAAAGCTTGGTATGAACGACAGGGAAAATTGCGATATTTTGGCTCAGTATTTCAACAAGTTGCTCAACTGTGATGAGCCATCAGTAAGACTATCCAACTCCCTTCCCATTCAAGGTCTGCCCAATTCTCAGCCACCTTGTAAGACGGAAATTAAGCCGATCATAGACAGTCTGAAAGATAATAAAGCAGCTGGGGAAGATTCCATAGTGGCGGAACTACTGAAGCTAGCGAATGAGGGTACTCTGGACATATTAGTCTGCCTCTTCCAGGAGATTTGGAGAACGGGTACTATACCAGTTGAATGGCAATTAGCACTAATCCATCCTCTCCACAAAAAAGGAGACGAGAAGAACGTTGACAATTACAGAGGCATATCGATAGTTCCTGTTCCTTACAAGATTCTTTCTTAAGTACTCCTTAACAGAATCGAAGCTCATCTTGATCAACAGATTCGCGAATACCAGGCTGATTTCCGTAAGGGCCGATCGTGCCCAGAACAAATTTTCAATCTGAAGAACATCATCAGATACAAGAAAACTGGGAGGTTTGAATATGTGGTCGTATTCGTGGATTTCAAAAAAAGCATACGATTCGATTGATCGAGAGTCTTTATTGAATGTTCTGGAAGAGTTTGGGGTGGATGTTTCATCCAGAAACTTGATTAAACAGACTCTCACCAACACAATATCTAAGGTAAAATTCAAGAATGAAATCTCAGAGCCCTTCCAGATAAAAACTGGAGTCAGACAAGGAGATGGACTTTCTCCACTTCTTTTCAATTATATCTTAAAAAAGGTAATTCGAGAATGGAGAAAATCACTGAACAAAGAAGGAGGAAATGAAGATCAGTTTCGATTAGGCCCCAAACACAAAGGAGTGTATGTTGACTGTCTGGCTTTCACGGACGACGTAGCCATATTTGCAAACAACGTCAGTTCAGCAACCAGGAAGATAAACCTTCTTAAAGAAACAGCAGAGAAAGTAGGACTACAAATTTCGTTTGAGAAGACGAAATACATGATTAACATCAATGAAGGTCCAGAATGGTTGTTCACAGACCATGGAAAGATTCGAAGAGTCAAGAAGTTTAAATACCTGGGTGAAGTAATCCAAGAGAATCGGCTAGAACAAGAAGCGACCAATATCCGCATCTTGAAACTAGAGCGAACGTTCCAAATGACTAAAAACATCTACAATAAGAGATTCGACTTATATCAAATAAAGAAGTATACAGAAAGATGGAACCGATAACAACAACAATTAGAAAACGAAGATTGCTGTTTTATGGGCACATCTTCCGTATGAGCAATGACCGGCTCACAAAGATAATCTGGAATCTCCAAGTTGAAATGGTTCCAAGAGTGTGAGAAAGATATGAGACAGGTGGGCATTACGGAGGATAAAATCAAAGACAGGAATAGTTTCAGAAGGATGGTGAAAAGCTCTCAGGATTTTATGGTGGAGGCAGAACCCAGAAGACGGAGAGGCCATTTAACAGAGGAGCGAAAGAACAAGCTGATAGACGGGCTCAAGAGACACTGGCAAGATGTCAAAGCCGGCAAACGAACAAGACGCAGACACTGAAGTGAGGGTGGTTGTTAACAGGAAGTCCATAGAGGCTCAAGTCGACGGTTTAAATAAAAAGAACATGGGTCCAACAGTGCCTACTTTCCGTGATCTGAACACATGTTCACAGGAGGTGTTCAGTGTGATGTTCATTCACTGCAATGCATCCCTCTGCCTTCAAAGTAAGTCAGAGACAACTAATCTTGCTTGACGCAGCGCTAGGTTAACAACACATTCACAACCAGACATTAGTTTTCTTTATTCCTTAGGCGGACCGGGTTCGATTCCCGGTCAATGCATGTGAGATTTTCGATGTGAAATGCCATGTCCTGTGGTTCGGATTCCACGTAAAACGGAGGTCCCGTGGCTTATGATCGCGAGATTAACGGTCACGTTAAACTACAAGCTTCCCTTTTCTTTATTCCTTGTAATGATGAGGTGGATTCCTCCCCCTGTGGCTGCGTTCATCTTGTACTCTGTACCTCCTATATACAAGTGTTATTATCTCAGAAAGTAGGCGCTGTAGGACCCATGTTTATTAGACATTTTATTCATGTTTGGATCCATACTTTTACCTCCTAAAATATCGGAAACCTTTTTTAAAACACCCTATATGGTAATATAGAGTAATAAAGATTTTTTTAAATTGCATCAAATGTGTTGCCTTACACTACTAACGTTGTAAGTTTTACAAGCTGCTTCCCTAGCCTCGGGATATGCATCGGAACTATGGCCCTAAAGGCCTTGGGATCTATTTCTGAATCTGCTAAGAAATTAAATTCTGGTCTGTAGTGGAATAGGGTAAGACATAACTAAGAAATGTGGTTTCAGTTCCCAACTCAGTCATCCTAGAAGTGATTTTACCGATTTCTACTCCAGGCGAAAGCTGGGAAAGTAGCTTAATTAAGAATATGGCCGCCTTCTTCACCATCCTAGTCACGATTACCAATAAACAAACTACACAGCCACCACAATAACACTGATTGTCAGAGATATTCCTTACACAAACAACCTATGTGCATGGGGAAAAATGACCAAATGTCACAAGATCCTAAATTAAAACATAAAAAAAGCAACAACAAAGTTCTTTATTGACTTTCATTTTTTAGATTTCATTGCCACACTCTGTTTTCTTTTGAGATTTAACTTTCAAATATACTCCAGTTCATAACACCTTGAGATTTTCATGATTTGTAGCAATTTGCACACGTACGTTCAGTTTTCCTTGCGTACTTTGTCTCATAGACAACGTACTTAAGGTCCTGGGTTTGATTCCCGGCTCCGACAAGAAATATTATTCTGGTCTGAGGGTTGGAATGGGGAGCTCCGAGCCTCGTGAGGCATGGCCGAGAGGAGATTGGTTCTATTTCCACCTCAACTGTTCTAGAAGTGGTTTTCTGCGGTCCCCCCTTCTACTCCAGGCAAATATCGGGATGGTTCCTAACTTAAAGCCATGATCGCTTCATTCTAAAACCTAGGCTCAATTACAAATATGGCTGGCTGCGTGGCTCAGCGGTAACGTTCTCGCTTGCTGGGCCCAAGGTTGCAGATTCGTATCCTGGCACAGTCAGCAGGCATTTGAGGGTGCGCAAATGCGAAGGAGCTGTGTCAGTAGATTTACTGGCTCGTTCAAGATCCTCTTCGGGGCAAAATTCCGGCACCTCGGCGTCTCTAAAAGCCAGAGTAGTTAAGAGGGACGTAAAACCAACAGCCTAACATTATTATTACAATTACAAATACACACCCGATGACAGCCATCCCATTGACACACGTTATCAGACCAATTCCAAACGCATCCAAGCACACGGGGATAGCCTACCAGAAGACGATGTCGCAAAGCCCCTAAATGAATCAACAACAGAGAAAGTGCGAAGCAATGTAAAATAAATATCGCAAATGGACGTTGGGAACTAACTCGGAAATCTACTCCCCCCTCTTAATAGTCCCGAAGTATAGGCTATTTCATTTGTTGTGCCGAAGAACAGCTGTGCAAACAGCTCCGGAGCGCTACGTGGAACACGCCTCGTCCTGCACTGCTTACAGGGATGTGATGGTCTGATCAGTAGGCCCACGTCCAGCGTATGCTTCATCACAAGGAAACAGTGTCCCATTTAGATTTTACAACAGAAAATAAAGAATTATTTACAACTAGCAACGCGCCCCCGGCTTCGCCCGGGAACAGTTATGAATGCATTACGTGATAAGCGCTTTTTATCATTTCAAATGATCTTGTCGAATTCATCGGCATGCTTTGGTCTACCGTTATGCGTTACGGTTACGGCGTGTATGACGTCATCATGTTGTTCAGTGCATAGGCACCGAGTCTGAGTTTACTCCTGGGGTCTGGCGTTACGCGATACGGAGACGGCGAGTGCGTGACGTCATGCAGCAGAGTGCACCTCCCGCTCTCCGTTCCCCGCGCGGGAAGCCTAAGTTAATGGGTAATGGAGTCTGTTGAAAGAGTCCTGGGGCTTTGAGCGAAGCGAGAAGCCCTCCTGAGCCTTTCTAACATGTAGCATGCGTCATTTGAAATGATATAAAGTCTAGTCTCTCAGACTGACTGCATCTTTTATTTATCGATGTCAATGAACTGCCACCAATATCCGTTTTAGTCTCGGCCTGATGGGTTAAAATCACTGACTGGACTAATAATTATATTATCATGGAGATGCATGTGCAACGAATTCTTGTTAGACGTAATTTAAGAATGGCGAGGTGCATGGAACACAAATCTCCCTTCTGTCCAATTTTAACTTGATTGTGTATTCTGCGGAACGAAAAGTTCACAGGCGAAATGAAGAAAAGGCGAGTTGCACTTCCAGTGAAACTCCAAACACAACCACTCTTCTCCGAAGTCTTAACTCAACACGGCTCGACAGTTTGCTGCTGGCTGCTGGCTCGCCCGCTAGCTAGGCTGTAACTGGGGTGATAGGCTCGCCACTGGCTAGCTCGTAAACTGTTGAATGGAGATTGTTGGAAGAAATGAAAACGTAAAAATACTTACAGTGGGCGATGCAGTGAAGATAGAAATATGCTGTCGTGGACTTTTTTTTGTAGAACCTTTCGTGCTGAACAATTTGCCCAGCGTAAGCTTAAAAAGCGCACGGACGCCAACTTTTCTTTTTCGACTTTTTCACTGAAATCGTTACTGCTTGGCTTCCTTTCATCATAAATAAATTATTGTCTACCGAAACCTTCCACGAGGTATCCTTTACAGAATGGTGAAAACCGCATCAAAATCTATCCAGTGGTTCTCGAGATTACCCTTAACATCCAAGAATCGGGGACTTTGTTTTATACTAAGTAGAGATAACTGCACGGCACCTCTTGGCAATTACAGAACAGGAATCAAAAAGGTACTTTCAACACTTACCATGGCCAGGAGCGAACCTGCATTCTTGGGGTTGGCAGTCCGACTCGACAACCACTCACCCACCGTAGCAAGCAAGGGCTTTGCGAAATCGTGTTAATGTAGCCCGTTTACTTGGGTAGGCCTATGTGTAGTAATTGTCTGATAACCTGTATCATTGTGATGTCTGTACTAGTGTGTGCATTTGTAATTTCGGTAGGATTTGGGGAGAAAGCGACCATCCTGGCATTTTCCTGGAGTAGAAGTGGGAAACCATGGAAAACCACTTCCAGGATGACTGAGGTAGGGGTCGTGCTGATGCAGATAACAGTCGTGCGGATGCGGGGCGGATGCGGATAACAGTCGTGCGGATGCGGGGCGGATGCAGATAACAGTCGTGCGGATGCGGGGCGGATGCAGATAACAGTCGTGCGGATGCGGGGCGGATGCAGATAACTGTCGTGGGGATGTGGGGCGGATGCAGATAACTGTCGTGGGGATGCGGGGCGGATGCAGATAACAGTCGTGCGGATGCGGGGCGGATGCAGATAACTGTCGTGGGGATGCGGGGCGGATGCAGATAACTGTCGTGGGGATGCGGGGCGGATGCAGATAACAGTCGTGGGGATGCGGGGCGGATGCAGATAACAGTCGTGGGGATGCGGGGCGGATGCAGATAACAGTCGTGCGGATGCGGGGCGGATGCAGATAACAGTCGTGCGGATGCGGGGCGGATGCAGATAACTGTCGTGGGGATGTGGGGCGGATGCAGATAACTGTCGTGGGGATGCGGGGCGGATGCAGATAACAGTCGTGCGGATGCGGGGCGGATGCAGATAACTGTCGTGGGGGTGCGGGGCGGATGCAGATAACAGTCGTGCGGATGCGGGGCGGATGCAGATAACTGTCGTGGGGATGCGGGGCGGATGCAGATAACAGTCGTGGGGATGTGGGGCGGATGCAGATAACAGTCGTGCGGATGCGGGGCGGATGCAGATAACAGTCGTGCGGATGCGGGGCGGATGCGGATAACAGTCGTGCGAATGCGGAGCGGATGCGGGGCGGATGCGGATAAAGTTTTGTTTATCCGCGCCGCGCAGGGCTCTAGCACCTGCCCATATCCGGATGTCAACTGCCATAACCTTAGCTTGTTAGCCTATTCAATAGTGGCAAAATAAATCCGGCCCAATGCACGAGGATCTGAAGAGATAAGTGGTGGACAAATTCTGGCACTTTCAGCTTGAGTTTGCACTGTTTACTGTTCTGATTGCGGCTCGAATATGTTTGCAAGGCAAACGATCTTATTTGATTCAATATTTAGACTTTCTAACATGAGGCTTCAAAGGCGATAGATTAACCAGAGTTTACCCACGTTCAATATCAGGTGTAGGCCTATCACATTATGACTGCTTTTATTGCAATCCAGAGTAACGAAAATGGTCGTTACTTTCTAAAGTTTGAGCACTTCGGGGATTATCCTACATCCAGAGGCAGAGAGTGAGCACACATTTACTTGAAAGAACAGTTGTGAATAACCTTTATACATTCAGGGCTTGGGAATTCATTATCATCAGCCCGGATACAGGAATCTATCTGATAACCTGGGTTATTGCACTGACCAAACTAGTGCGTGTGCTTGTCACTAGGGGCTAGGATTCAGAAAGAGGCAGCCGTGTTATGAATTTACGCGTACTTCAGGGAATCACAGAAAGCCGCTTCTACGATACGAATAGGATACGAATCCTCTTCTCACCAATCTTCACAACTGCCCTTTAGAGGCAGACCAACCATAAACTATGTTATGAATTTACGCGTACTTCAGGGAATCACAGAAAGCCGCTTCTACGATACGAATAGGATACGAATCCTCTTCTCACCAATCTTCACAACTGCCCTTTAGAGGCAGACCAACCATAAACTAGGATTAAAACTCATGACAGAGCTGAGATTCGAACCCAGACCGTCTTCGGGGAAATCTGTTAGCCATTGCCAATTCCTTCAGTTTTCCCATGTTAATGAAATCCGATCAAATCAAGTTAGGTATAGTTTTTTTAGAAACGTAGTATTTAAATTAATTTGTGAGCTATTCTGTGTCCTTTGAGAAAAGCTGATTGTATTGTACACTTAATAAAATGGGACTATACTTTTCAACAGAAGTTACTTCAGTCATTGTGACTGTAAGTTCGTTACTTTCCGCTCAAACTGTAACACCATCCCCAGTTGTATCTGCTGAAAAAGTGTGTCCAGCTCCCTGACACTGTTGTTGCGACGGTAGAGGAATGATCCCGTAGGCGAAGCCGAGCTGCAAAGATAATCAATTGAAAGAAAGTCCAGGACCAATTAAGGTGGGTTAATGATGAACACCCTAGTGTTCGTATTCCCTGATACCGTCGGGCCCGAACCACAAAAAGAATTGACCAAGGAAAATTGATGGGAAAGATGACAGCCTGGCACAATTTAGTGGTAGCAAATGCCTGACTCAGCTGTTGTCTTGTGGTCTCACTAGTTGTGAGCCCCTGGGGACTAAGTACACAGGGTTGTCCACCACTATGGCCACGCTCCCGAATGAAACAATCACCCTGACATTTAATCCGAGATATAATTACAATCTTCCTCGTGGGGATTCGACTATATGGTACGAGAGGGCAAAAATGACTTGAATATGTCAAGCTCTTAAATATACTTCGCTAATTGATTTGTGGCCCAACCAGCGCTGCAGCATGCTTTCAGCTCCATCGCTAGACCCTACTTCTACTTATCTCCGTGCACCAGTCGTAAACAGGATCAAAGGGCAATAGTGACCAGGCCAACATATTTACTTGTCTCTTATCTGCAGTCTAAGAATATGTGGGGATGTTCCACTTGGCCACCACTTGCTGTATGTGTTTGAGTCATTCTCTACGCACCGCATTGCCTACGTCTCAGGACAGGATAGATAGCACACGAGTGACTCATTGCCATCGCCTTCCAAATGAATCTCATCTGTAGACTCTAGAATGCCCTGTCCTGTCCTAAATTCAAACAAGTGAAAGTAGGATACATAACTTCATAAAAGTTGTATTGGCTTAGCCTGTAGGAACCACCTCATGCCTGAGGAGGCTGAGTGAAACCCGTCCAAGCCCTCAGAACAGAATTAAATTTCTTGGTAGAGCCAGGAATCGAACTCGGACCACCGCCGCGACAGCCAAGAATGCTAGCCGCTACGCTATCTGAGTATTGGAACGTGTTGTAATCATCCTTGGGAGGCAGAACTGAGATTCCCATCTCGGCCATCCTAGAAGTGGTTTTCCGTGGTTTCCCACTTCTACTCCTGGTAAATACTGAGATGGATCTTAACTTAAGCCTCAGTTACACATAGGTACTAAAGACACCACAGTAACACATTTTACCCGTTTTATATCACCAGTCAAAAATGGCTCTGCCTTATTCGAAGTAATTGTTAGTGGTCCATACATCTACAGAAACAACATGAATCTGGTATTTTTATATCTGCGCTACGCTGAAGAGTAGATTTTGCTCCCTGAAGATAAATCCATAGCATTTCTATAGGAGATATCGCCACTAAAGATCTTGTAGTGGAGTTTGCTGGAATCAAATTACGGGCGTCTGGTCGGAACGTCAAGCTTCTTAGCCACTTAAACAAACTATTTCCATGTCGTAGGTCATTTTCGTAGCGACATCTGCTGTAGAACTTCTGTAAATTTAGGTTTGGGAGCAAAATTTACCTTTTAACGAAGTTTATGTTCGACATGAACTTGCTTTGAGACATTCAATAGACTAGGTGATGTCTTCTATTGCTGAATTCTATATGCCAATGCCAATTACTTCGCATAAGGGCCGAGCAATGCGCTTTTTCCGATAGGTTTTGCAGGTGGACCGGGACGTTATGGAGTGAGCCAGGCGGGGAATAGCCTAATGCATGCAGCTCTCATCATCGCATTTGGGCAACCATGAATTAGGCTAGTGGCTTGTATCTGAGGAACTATCTCAGCACCCGAGATTACTGTCGACCAAAATATTATGTGTACTCGAGTTTGAAGGTTGTTTGTCAAATAACCAATAGACCTACATAAAATCCAATAACATCATCATTTTCGTCGTTTTATTTTACGTTAGTTCAAGTAGGTTTGGAATTTTTAATTTATATTTTAATATTTTTTATCTCAGTTGGAACACAAAAAGTGCCCGTTGTTAAGCGTGTTTCAACCATGCGTCACATTTAAGAATTATTGTCTCACAAACCCGGCATCAGATCGAATCCAAATTTCAACACAATATACATTGGAATGTTGTATAACTGGTTATTAAATTTTAAAATTTTGTGTGTCCAAGAAACAAAGTTGTTATCATTTTTGTAAGGTAGCTTTTTCTCGACTCGGGGTGGTTTAAAAATGCAGTTCTTGGTCGCGTCGTAATCCTTATACATCAAAAAGGTATGCTGTATGATTGTGAAATACGTAAATTAATTCACTTATTTTATATCGGTTTGTAATTGTACGGGGAATTAAGACATGGTTCACCAGCTAGCCGCTCCGGTGAAAGCTCTACAGCGTTGCCAAGATGGGGTCCATCACGCGTCGTGGCGAGCTTCGCTCGGAAGTGATGGGCTCCATATCAGCAACGCTGTACAGCAATTCCCGGAGCGGCTGGCTGGTGAACCAGGTCTTAATTCCCCGTACAAATACAAACCGATATAAAATAAGTGAATTAATTTACGTATTTCACAGTCATACAGCCTAACCTTTTGATGTATAAGGATTACAGCGCAACCAAGAACTACATTTTCCAACGACCCCGAGCCGAGAAAAAGTTACCTTACAAAAATGATAACAACATTCGTTCTTGAACACACAAAATTTTGAAATTATCACACCAGTTATACAACATTCCAATGTATATTGTGTTGAAATTTGGATTCGATCTGATGACGGGTTTGTGAGATAATAATTCTTAAATGTGACGCATGGTTGAAACACGCTTAACAACGGGCACTTTTTGTGTTTCAACTGCGATAAAAATATTAAAATATAAATTAAAAATTCCAAACCTACATGAACTAACGTAAAATAGAACGACGAAAATGATTATGTTATTGGATTTTATGTAGGTCCATTGGTTACTTCACAAACAACCTTCAAACTCGAGTGCACATAATATTTTGGTCGACAGTAGGGGGCATGGGGTTTACTCCGGAGCTATCAGGATCATTCTTAACAACATGTTATTCGTTGCCTCATGAACGCAAACACATACTTTATTGAATGCACACATTGATGTAAAACTTGAACTTATCAATCTGATAGATGATGATAGTAATGAAGAAGAACATCGTTGCCTGAGTACATGGGTGAGATTTGACTGTTTGATAATTTTAAGGATTACAATCAAAGGTCTAAAGTCTCCTGTGACGGGGTATGATATACAGCAAGATATCATACAGCTTTCCTGCGATGGTTTAAAAACCATAATACCGTAGTTGAAACTTCACCGACAGAAGTAGCTATGCTCGCTAACGCGCAGCGCGTGGCCATGGGGCCAAGATACCTGAGGACTCTGTAGACCCGGGTTTGAACTTTGAAATGGTTTTCCGAGGTTTCCCATTTTCAACTCCAGACAAATGCTGGGACGGTACCTTCTAATAATCCACGGCCGCTCCCTTCCATCTCCTTGTCTAGTTTCATTCATCTTCATACATTCCATCTTTCATGAGGCTGGCGTCAGGAAGGGCATCTGGATCTTAAAACACCCACCGCATCTCATCCCCGACCCCACACACTGCAGCCCTGTTTAGTTTTAGTAGTTGTTGATTCGTTTAGAGGTTTAGATCAACGTTTACATCAGCCCTGTGTGTTCAATATTTGTCTGCCAACCTGTGTTTCTGCGGTGACTGTGCTTATTAGGGTCGGGGATATGGTAGGTGCCTGGAGGGAGTGTGAAGGAACACTCAGGATGGCTTTTCCAAAATTGGTTGTGATTCGAGGTTAAGTTAAGGCGTAATATGATTCAGTGTTTGAACATTTGGGTGGCCACTATTTTGATTTCGTTAAGATCGTGGCAATATAAAGCATGATATTGAGATAACTTTTGATAGTGCTACCTGTATACCAAATTTGGTTCAATTCGGTTTCGTCGTGTTTCAATTGATAGGGAGGGGGGGGGGGGGGGGGGGCTGACATACACACACAGACATACGGCCATTTTGCCCCGTCTACTTCCATTTTTTTTTTACAAAAATCGAAAGTAGGCTAAAAATGAAAGGACAAAGGAGAGACGAGAGTGTGTAAACTATTTGGAGCTTAATAATGGGGAAGAGGTAACTGAAGCACGGTAAATGTGCTCATGTGGTGGGTGCAGTGATAAGAGAGCCTCGTGTGATAAGGGTAGGGCGACTAAAGATAAACCACATACAGGGGGAAGATGGATGAAACTTAGCGCGAGTAAGAGTGATGAAGTGTTAGCTACAACTTGGGCTCACATTCTACCGGACCTGATGTGAAGAAGCAGTACAATAAACAATGAAAATTCTCCATCATTTCCCAAAAAAGTAATATTGTTTTGCAATTTTATGTTAGGGGATAAATTTAAGAACTTTATTATTTGAAAAATTCCAGAATCCTTAACGTAGACTAATATAAGGGTGGTATTCGATGATAATATGTTATAATTGCTTCCTTCCACAGGTCTACAATCTCGAATAAGCATCAACAGACTTTGTTACAAAACAAGAGAATGAAAGTCATGGCCAAAATATTGACGAGCTGTTTTGTGTTGCTAATGCCTATGGACTATGGACGAGGCGGTCACGTGCTTCGTGGTATTCATAGGTTATTATTCCAAAATATGGACCCCTAAATTGCGCGTATCAAAAGTCACTGTATTCTAGAGCGGAACTCAGACCAGCGTAAAGTGTACTTATTGTTAGTAGAGTGGGAAGTCAACTGAATGCTACTTTTGACATTGCATGAGAACCCGACTGTTTATTCATTCTGAAAAATGACAAAGAATCCAGGTTCGAGTCTCGTTCAAGTCATGCCATACTCTCACTGAAAATATAGGTTCTACTTCAATAAAAAATACGACCTAAAGTGTCTTTGGACCAGGGGCGGTCGCAGCCAGACCTTTGGGGGGGGCTAATCCCATAAGGAGGGGGGGGGGTCGCATCCGTCCTATTTTTATATACAGTAGGCTATATTTAATTTTTACTGGTAGCATGTCGCATAATATGATAAGGATTGAAATTCGTATAATAACCTATTAGTTTTATAAAAATCGAGGAGAGGGTCGAATAGACTCTAGAAAGAGAACACACATAATAAAATTTAAATCTGTTTATTGTAGGTATCTGATCAAAGAACAAAATCCAATCGCCTTGTCTTCATTTTGGCAAACCGGTCAATTACTTTCTCCACACTGACTTTCGTTGACCGATGGCAATGTAACAGAGCCAGTCCTTCAGCCGTCGCAATGTCGGGAGTGGCGTTACTCACAGGAGAGTTTTGACTGTACGTGTCAAGCTTTGAGAAGCAACTACCATTGACTCAATTGCAGTTGATGGCAATTTCTTCCCTGCCGACTTCAATCTCAACCATCGCTGCCTCCATACTGTGCCCAACTCTAGGAATGGGTATTCCAAGATTCAGACACCTAGATATCAAGGGAAAGGCTACAGCCGCTTTTGAAAGTTGAGATATTTGAATATCGCGCTCCATTACTTCTAGAAGGGAATGGAAATTTTATGCAGCCAAGAGCATGTCAAGTGACGTAACGAGTAGTAGCAGAGGTCGAGACTATTTGTTGATTAAATAGTTAGCCATGGAGTAGAGACTTGAGACTTGGATCAGATTACTGGCACGGCCAAATGAAAGAGAATGCACTTAGTATCAAGTAAATCGGACCAGGGATACCAGAGATATGAGGATTTCCAGATTTCAGCGTGATGCAGAGTGGACCTGACCGTTTTGAATAAAAGCCGGCCGGCCCAAGCAACATCAGCTCACTTCGAACCAAGCTCTTGCATGACAAGGTGCTGCCACGCTGAGCCAAGGCACATGGTTGCCGGATCTACGCAGAAGATATCTTTAAATTGTGATATTCACAAAAGTGCTGCGATACATGTGGAACTTAGTAAGTTTCCGGCAGAGAGAATCACTAAGGTGATTGTTATTTTTCTACGGACACTGGTGAAATATTTTATTTCTATATGGACATATGCTAGACTTTGTCTAGAAAGTACTTTGTCACAGTCCAGTAATAATAATTCAATACTTGGATATTTTAGTCCAATTAGTCAGTTTCATAATTGTAACTTGATAACCACTCCGATCTTTCAGTATATTGAAGGCCAGTCTATCACGGTGTTGTTCATTAGCCGACAAAGGGAAACTATATGTTGCTTCGCGCATGATAGATGGTGATAAGCCATGCCCAGGGAACGATCTTCAGAACAGCCGTTGATTGACTTAGACTGTCAGTGTTTTCTTGTACTGAAAAGATTACCGTGAGTTATGTTACAACTGACATATTTGAGAATAGATCACTTGGATCTGACCCCATTTAAGCAAACTGCTATGGCTTTAACAGAAGTCAACATTAAAATGGATCAGCAGTTACTTCAAACTTCAAGAAATATTTCCACTATGTCGTGTTAGACAGATTGTGGGTATATAATGGCGGCCGATACAAGGATTAGACGTGCGTGTCCGATAGGGCATGTATCTGGATAAATCTGGTACAGACCAGGTTCACTACGCTTCAAGACCAACGAGAAATGTAAGCCACATTTTGACTTTATACTATGACTAGCTAATTGGAATAAACTCTTTTTCTGCAGATGACCAACACATTTGTTTTTCTTCGTATTTAAATCTTGCAATGATTTACGCAAGACATATTAGAGTTATTCTGAGTATTTTCAGCACTCAGAACAGTTTAGGATCGATGACCGAGCATAATGAGCATTTATTTGAATGTTTCATATTTTTTGATAATCACGGTAATCAGCCGATGTAACTGTAAAAGTTAATAATTATTTTTGTTGAGAAATGGATATTTTATCCATATTCGAAGAATCGAACATGTGGATTCTCACATAATGAAATGATAAATAAATATATTTAAAATAATATAACTAATAATAATAATAATCCACTAATAATAATAATAATAATGATTTTCATAACTTTTCTAAATAATTCTTGGATCTTATATTTTCTAATAATCACATTTATTGAGAGAGAGCCTATGAAGTAGTTTAATCATTTCTAATTTGGAACAGGTGATTTTCCGAAGGAGAGTGGTTAACGCAAGCCCGCATTCAACCAACATTACAGTTCTGGTTGAACAGTTAATATTTGCAATGAGCAAAGTATATTTTTCAGATAACACGGAGAGGCATGAAACTGGAAGCAAATGATATTTGTATCAATTAGGATATTTTTGTATTTATATAAAATCATGACGTAAATACACATTCGAAAGTGAAATAAAGATTATCATAAGTATGGTAACTTCACGGGTTGAACTGAATGGTAAAATAAAATAAACTTGTAAGTTTATTAATCTTCCAGTGTTGATAACAAGCAGAGGCTTGATTTATTGTATACATTTTGGGAAGAAAATTTATGTGTGTGGAGTAGTTGAAATGCCATTCCCAGGTGCGCATGTTTAAGTCGCAGGAATGAGGAGGTTTTTATTAGAGCATCAATCAAATAGCAGGTTCGATGACTCAGTGTTAAAGAAGGAGTATTGGAATTACACATTGCGTCGTATGAATGACCCAAAAATTATTTCTTAAAAACCATCAGTTCTTATTTCAACCTTGTTTACGGATTCCATTAAGACTTTGATTTTGCTAGAACCCGGATTTGTCATGATAGTATTTTATTCTTCTTCAGAGGAAGACCTTTGCCGTTGTTGTTAGAATATTGTGTTCTTATATAAATAATAGAATGGGCCACTGCCAATTAAAAATAATTCTATAACCACGAATAATTTGAAGGATGTTTTCAATCCTAGTGCCATGAACTAAATGAATTTATTATGAAGCTACAATTCTTATTTCCGCATTCTGTCGAAGAATTGCAAGTTGTGAAAGTTACTAAAATGGCCACAAATATAAATATTTTTCTTAATAATGATTCCAAGTGGAAAATCGAATAGTTGAAGGGTCCAACAATTTATTGATCAAGTTGATGATTCAGAAATCATATATTTTGTTAGGAACTTGAAGTTCATAATCGAGTCACTTCTCGAAATGTTTAATGTCAGAAGAACAATTAATTTTGTTGTGCTTCGCACAGTTCTTCGATGCTATGCTCAATGGTCAAATACTTTTCAGATGTTATTAATATGTGTACATAATTTGTGTTGATTCAGAGATAATAATATTTTTTGACAATATTTTTTTTGAAACTGGAAAAATAAGTGAAAGTTAAAAATTCTATGAACAATTATTCTACGAGTGTTAATATTATGTAAAAATTCAACCAGTGAACTACGGTATTTCCAGTAAAGACAATTAAATTTGAACTGGATTTAATCATAAATAATGGATATAGTTTTGGAACACAGTCTACAGGACTGATAATCAGACTTGTGTTTCCAAAGATAATTGTCCAATGTGTTGGAAAATTTCTGTACATTGTGTAAATAGTAATGTGGGTCGCCACACGTGAATGATGCTGCTTTGAGCATTTTATTTTTGCAGTCAATTTTAAATTCAGAATAAAATGAGATAATTTTACATGATGTGTTATGCCCAGTTGAATCTCCTTCTATCCTTATTGTTGCATTGAGCCAAAAATCAGTAAAGCATTTTTTTCATTTGATGTCGTTTTTGCGATTAGCTTTAACCCATCTGGCGCCCCGGGATATTTTGACTCTCGTGCTGACTGATTCTTGGTAAAATGCATATGTGGTCGTGCGGACTCCGGTCTAAACGGGCACATAAAATAAGATAGAGAGAGAAATGGCTTCAAACGTGGGGCTCGAGTTAGACACGGTCAATCGCATGCCGATTTAAATTGTGATAATTTTTATATAGATATTTTGGGAGTTGAGAGATGTCTGGTTTGGATGAATAAATTAGTAGGAAACCCAATTAGTGGGGAAAATTAAAAATTTAACTGGATTAATAATTAGAATGGGTTTGATTATTTTTGATAATGGCTTAACCATTAGGGCGTCAAGTAAATTCAGTAGTAAACGTTCGATGAC
Source organism: Meconema thalassinum (assembly GCA_946902985.2). Lineage (NCBI taxonomy): Eukaryota > Metazoa > Arthropoda > Insecta > Orthoptera > Tettigoniidae > Meconema > Meconema thalassinum. The sequence goes on along the minus strand of OX336389.2, from coordinate 1,491,512,318 downwards.
TGGACATACGCATTATTAGAATCCAGGTGGAGGATATTTGAGAACTTGCATATTTTTTTTTGTGATATTATGGTAAATGTAATTCGTAAAAGTAGAGAATTTTGTTTTTCCATCACGTCGACATTAGGACAAATCTCATTTTATTAGAGTGTTCCAATTAGCTATTCATATTTCTTGTTCTAGTTATAAGCTTGTGTCTGCCAACATGTATACCCCTAAGTTTTGAATAATAATTGAAAATTATGGAAGAGATGATGAGGATGATGAGGAGTTTGGAAGAGAGTTCCAAAGAGGCTGGACGGCGTGTAGCAGCCATTATGAAAGAAAATACAGAGGCTTTGGAAAAGAAACTTAAAGAAAATTCTGATTCTTTAGAAAATAAACTTAAAGAAAATTCTGATTCTTTAGAAAATATACTTAAAGAAAGTTTAAATGATAAACTTAAAGAAAGTTCTGATTCTTTAAAAGATAAGTTGAAAGAAAATTTAAATAGTAAATTTAATTCTATGGAAAATAAATTTAAAGAGAATTCCGAAATTTTGAAAATGTCACTTGAGAGTAAAATGACTAAATTATGCGAAAAAACACATGAGCTCGAAACTTCATTAGCCACTAACGCAAGTTTAATGGACGATAAATTTCGCGATGCCGATCTAAGATCCCAAAGCTTAGCTGATAGGATAGAACATGGTCTTAGGAAAGTTGGTGAAGACATGATCAACCTAGAAGTCAGAGTAAAGAAAGAGAGCAATGAGATGGCAATTCTAGTTGTTCAACGTTTGACAGAACAATTCAAAGAACTCGTAATGGGAGAAATAAGAGAAGGTGTGATTAATGAATTACAAACTGAAATTAAAACCACAGTTATCGATGAAATTAAAGACACACTCAAGCTGGAGAACCAAGAGGGAGTCAAGGAAATTAGGGAATCTTTGTCATCCCATATTCAAGTAATTTCCAAAGATATCCAAGCAACTCAGAAGGACATATCAGATGTGACAGGGTCGTTGAAAAGTCACGAGGCTGTTATGAACCAGATATCCACTGATGTCAAGGAGAACTGTAAGGAAACCGAAGCAATTTAAAAAATGGCAGAAGAAAACCATAAGGAAATTGAGGCTATGAAAACCCAAATCAAGGACGAGAAACAGTCTGACCATCTGTTGAAAATGCCAAGTATAAGGGGAGAAGAACAGATACAGATAAACCTAGGAGCAGCTAGAGAAACTGATAGTCAAAGACAGGAGGAGGTCAGGACAGTATTTCAATCCAACCCCATAACTGTATTCAAGAATGTAGAGGATAAGCCTTCTAAATTTTCAGGGCGAGATTCTGTGACACCCGTAGAATTCTTGAGAGAAGCAGGTGATTACCTAAAAGATTCCAAAATCCCTAAGGAAAGACAGATCCGAGTGATAGGGAAATTTTTGGAAGGTCCCGCACTTCTTTGGTTTAGAGCTTTTTGGTCCACTCTCACCAATTTTGAGGAGTTTTCCCGTGGGTTATTAAAAAAGTTTTGGTCCCCGGAAACCCAACAGCAAGTCAGAGCAGAATTATATTCAAAGAGATTCTCGACGTCACAACCTACTCGATACTCTACGTACTTTTCTGGACAGCTTTCTAAACTACAACATTTAGATCCACCGATGCCAGATAATGAATTAATTACCGCATTAATACGTCAGTTTCCAGCAGACGTCCAAAGAACTTTGATCGCTGCTGACATTTATAATATGGAGCAATTTAACGAGGTATTGCTGAAACTTGATCACACAAACGCTCAATTCTTCCATCAGAAGGGAGGAAAGAATAACAACGCTGTGTACGCTGTTATGGCCGACAGTTATTCCCAAACACCTCGAGAGATTCGAGAGGGGCGAGAAGAGAAAACGCCGAGGGAAGAGTCCGATAAAAAAGGATGGAATCAGTACAATAACCGATACAGTTACAAGCCTTATGCGAGACCGGATGGTGGATATCGATATAATACTCGATGGAGAAGGCCAAGGGATAATCAAGGAAGGTACCAGGAAAGAAGGTACTATGGTAGAAACAATAACTACAATAACAGAGGGAATGTGAATACGCGTCAGTCCAATGAAGAGTTCAATAAGGAGACGAGGAAGAACTTGGAAGAAAGACACCAAGAAAACTTGCAGTTCTTGGAACAGAAGCTCAATGAACCAGGTCCATCGGGAACACAACAATCCCGGGGGAATGGAAAAGAAAAAAAAACTTCGAATTCACAGTAGAAGATAGAATTTTAAACACTTTCACTTCCAGGATTATTAAATGGCAAGCAGAGGATGATGACTTAATTCAACATAATGACGAACGGAAGGAAATGGGTACAAGAATTAAAACGCCAATCATATCATGCGAAGTATTCGGTATGTCTGTCGATACTTTAATTGATACTGGGGCTATGCTTTGTCTTGTGAGCGAGAAGCTTTATATTCTGTGGAAGCTCAAAGAGAATTTACAGGAGATTCCAGTATCAGGAATTAAAATCCAAGGAATAATACCCAACAAAATATCTCTGTGTAAAACACAATTATACTTATGTGTTACTATTGGAGGACGTGATTTCCGACATGTGTTTGTAGTAATGAAGGACATGGCTTTTGACATGATATTGGGAGCGGATTTCATTCAGAAATATCAAGCAGTGATAGACATGAAGACAGAGACGATCAGATTCAAGAATACCGAAGAGATAAACTTCGAGGGAAAAGAAGAGGAAGACATCGAGGGAAATGCTCAATGGTCTCTGATTTTTCATGAAGCTGAAGGAAGAGAAGTCTACACTGAGAAGGAGTCCCCAGAGCTAGGAAAAATTTTGGAAGAGTACCACGATATTTTTGATATTAAACCTGGTGAAATTAAAGATTTTGAATATCGTATTCGTGTAAATGATGATGCACCTTTTCATGCTAAATTGTATCCGGTAGCGGAAAAGCATCGGGAAAGGGTAAAAGTGCTTATCAAAGAGATGGAAAGTAACAATGTGATTGAAAAGTACACTACCTCTTATGTCAATCCATTAGCAGTAGTGTCTAAGCAAGATGGAAGTCTGAGACTATGTTTAGACGCGCGAAATTTGAATTCAAGATTGCTGCCAGAGTATGACAGACCACCAATCATTAGGGAACTGTTAAGGAAATTCCAAGGCAAGGTCTGGTTCTCTAACATTGATCTCACTTCGTCCTACCACCACATTAGGCTTAGTGAAGATTCCAAAAAGTTTACAGGATTTATGTTTGACCAGCAGACATATGTATTCCGCCGTCTACCATTTGGAATCAAAACATCTGGATCTGTTTTGATCAGAGCACTGGAACAAAACTTGAGTCCTGAAGTAAAAGAGATAGCAATTCGTTACATAGATGATATCTTAATTGCATCTGAGACTAAGGAGGAACATTTATTACATCTTCAGATGTTATTCGCAGATTTGAGAAAAGCGAACTTTAAAGTAAACCTTCGAAAATGTCAGTTCTTTCGGAAGGAAATAAAAATTTTGGGCCACATTTTGGATGGTGAAGGATACCGTCCCAATGAGACAAAGATACAGGTGATTGCAAATTTCCCTAGACCTACTAGAGTGAAGAATGTCCGCAGTTTTCTCGGGACATGCCAATTCTTTGCAGGGCATTGTCCGAGCTTCACCAAGACGGTTGCTCCATTGCAAGAATTATTAAAAAAAGGAAACAAATGGAAATGGAATGAAGATTGTGAACAATCATTTCAAGATGCCAAGAGGTTATTGGTAAACAGCGTGAAATTAGAGTATCCTGACTTTACCAAGAATTTCATCATAGAATCCGATGCATCCACCGTAGGGATTGGAGCTATTCTTCTTCAAGAAGATGACGATCACAAGAGACGCTACCTGGCGTTCATAAGCAGGAAACTTCGTCCATCAGAAAGGAATTATTACACCACAGAGTTAGAAGCACTTGCTGTAATCTTCGCGTTGGAGTCGTGGAAGAAAATGTTAATTGGACATTCAGTAATTGTGAGGACTGATCACCATGCATTGGAGTTTATCTTGAGAACAAACTTTGCCAGTGATAGGATAACTAGATGGTCACTTTTTATTCAACAATTCAACCTAGTTATTGAACACACTCCTGGAAAGTTGAACGTTGGAGCCGATTTATTGAGTAGAGCAGTGGAGTCTACATCTAAGGTTTTTCAAGTTAACCTGACGCAGGAGGATGAGGATACCTTGAGAAGGTTAAGATTGTTGCATTTATCCCAGAGGAGAGACCGACGTTTTAGAAACATTTTTCGTTTTCTACAGGGAGACATGGATCCAAATGATGATGATTTTGTGGAAGTAAACAACAATGGAAGCTATGAAATCGCCAATACACGAACTGGTAACATCGTGGGAACTTATAATGCAGCGAATTTGAAGATTTATTATTTAAGAACCAGATGATTTAATGTGTAGATAGGAAAAATAAAAATTTTTCAATTTTTATTTTTTGCTAGGTGTGGGGTGGATGTGCCCAACTCTAGGAATGGGTATTCCAAGATTCAGACACCTAGATATCAAGGGAAAGGCTACAGCCGCTTTTGAAAGTTGAGATATTTGAATATCGCGCTCCATTACTTCTAGAAGGGAATGGAAATTTTATGCAGCCAAGAGCATGTCAAGTGACGTAACGAGTAGTAGCAGAGGTCGAGACTATTTGTTGATTAAATAGTTAGCCATGGAGTAGAGACTTGAGACTTGGATCAGATTACTGGCACGGCCAAATGAAAGAGAATGCACTTAGTATCAAGTAAATCGGACCAGGGATACCAGAGATATGAGGATTTCCAGATTTCAGCGTGATGCAGCGTGGACCTGACCGTTTTGAATAAAAGCCGGCCGGCCCAAGCAAAATCAGCTCACTTCGAACCAAGCTCTTGCATGACAAGGTGCTGCCACGCTGAGCCAAGGCACATGGTTGCCGGATCTACGCAGAAGATATCTTTAAATTGTGATATTCACAAAAGTGCTGCGATACATGTGGAACTTAGTAAGTTTCCGGCAGAGAGAATCACTAAGGTGATTGTTATTTTTCTACGGACACTGGTGAAATATTTTATTTCTATATGGACATATGCTAGACTTTGTCTAGAAAGTACTTTGTCACAGTCCAGTAATAATAATTCAATACTTGGATATTTTAGTCCAATTAGTCAGTTTCATAATTGTAACTTGATAACCACTCCGATCTTTCAGTATATTGAAGGCCAGTCTATCACGGTGTTGTTCATTAGCCGACAAAGGGAAACTATATGTTGCTTCGCGCATAATAGATGGTGATAAGCCATGCCCAGGGAACGATCTTCAGAACAGCCGTTGATTGACTTAGACTGTCAGTGTTTTCTTGTACTGAAAAGATTACCGTGAGTTATGTTACAACTGACATATTTGAGAATAGATCACTTGGATCTGACCCCATTTAAGCAAACTGCTATGGCTTTAACAGAAGTCAACATTAAAATGGATCAGCAGTTACTTCAAACTTCAAGAAATATTTCCACTATGTCGTGTTAGACAGATTGTGGGTATATAATGGCGGCCGATACAAGGATTAGACGTGCGTGTCCGATAGGGCATGTTTCTGGATAAATCTGGTACAGACCAGGTTCATTACGCTTCAAGACCAACGAGAAATGTAAGCCACTTTTGACTTTATATTATGCCTAGCTAATTGGAACAAACTCTTTTTCTGCAGATGACCAACACATTTGTTTTTCTTCGTATTTAAATCTTGCAATGATTTACTCAAGACATATTAGAGTTATTCTGAGTATTTTCAGCACTCAGAACAGTTTAGGATCGATGACCGAGCATAACAAGCATTTATTTGAATGTTTCATATTTTTTGATAATCACGGTAATCAGCCGATGTGACTGTAAAAGTTAATAATTATTTTTGTTGAGAAATGGATATTTTATCCATATTCGAAGAATCGAACATGTGGATTCTCACATAATGAAATGATAAATAAATAAATTTAAAATAATATAACTAATAATAATAATAATAATCAACTAATAATAATAATAATAATGATTTTCATAACTTTTCTAAATAATTCTTGGATCTTATATTTTCTAATAATCACATTTATTGAGAGAGAGCCTATGAAGTAGTTTAATCATTTCTAATTTGGAACAGGTGATTTTCCGAAGGAGAGTGGTTAGCGCAAGCCCGCATTCAACCAACATTACAGTTCTGGTTGAACAGTTAATATTTGCAATGAGCAAAGTATATTTTTCAGATAACACGGAGAGGCATGAAACGGGAAGCAAATGATATTTGTATCAATTAGGATATTTTTGTATTTATATAAAATCATGACGTAAATACACATTCGAAAGTGAAATAAAGATTATCATAAGTATGGTAACTTCACGGGTTGAACTGAATGGTAAAATAAAATAAACTTGTAAGTTTATTAATCTTCCAGTGTTGATAACAAGCAGAGGCTTGATTTATTGTATAAATTTTGGGAAGAAAATTTATGTGTGTGGAGTAGTTGAAATGCCATTCCCAGGTGCGCATGTTTAAGTCGCAGGAATGAGGAGATTTTTATTAGAGCATCAATCAAATAGCAGGTTCGATGACTCAGTGTTAAAGAAGGAGTATTGGAACTACACATTGCGTCGTATGAATGACCCAAAGGTTATTTCTTAAAAACCATCAGTTCTTATTTCAACCTTGTTTACGGATTCCATTAAGACTTTGATTTTGCTAGAACCCGGATTTGTCATGATAGTATTTTATTCTTCTTCAGAGGAAGACCTTTGCCGTTGTTGTTAGAATATTGTGTTCTTATATAAATAATAGAATGGGCCACTGCCAATTAAAAATAATTCTATAACCACGAATAATTTGAAGGATGTTTTCAATCCTAGTGCCATGAACTAAATGAATTTATTATGAAGCTACAATTCTTATTTCCGCATTCTGTCGAAGAATTGCAAGTTGTGAAAGTTACTAAAATGGCCACAAATATAAATATTTTTCTTAATAATGATTCCAAGTGGAAAATCGAATAGTTGAAGGGTCCAACAATTTATTGATCAAGTTGATGATTCAGAAATCATATATTTTGTTAGGAACTTGAAGTTCATAATCGAGTCACTTCTCGAAATGTTTAATGTCAGAAGAACAATTAATTTTGTTGTGCTTCGCACAGTTCTTCGATGCTATGCTCAATGGTCAAATACTTTTCAGATGTTATTAATATGTGTACATAATTTGTGTTGATTCAGAGATAATAATATTTTTTGACAATATTTTTTTTGAAACTGGAAAAATAAGTGAAAGTTAAAAATTCTATGAACAATTATTCTACGAGTGTTAATATTATGTAAAAATTCAACCAGTGAACTACGGTATTTCCAGTAAAGACAATTAAATTTGAACTGGAATTAATCATAAATAAAGGATATAGTTTTGGAACACAGTCTACAGGACTGATAATCAGACGTGTGTTTCCAAAGATAATTGTCCAATGTGTTGGAAAATTTCTGTACATTGTGTAAATAGTAATGTGGGTCGCCACACGTGAATGATGCTGCTTTGAGCATTTTATTTTTGCAGTCAATTTTAAATTCAGAATAAAATGAGATAATTTTACATGATGTGTTATGCCCAGTTGAATCTCCTTCTATCCTTATTGTTGCATTGAGCCAAAAATCAGTAAAGCATTTTTTTTTCATTTGATGTCGTTTTTGCGATTAGCTTTAACCCATCTGGCGCCCCGGGATATTTTGACTCTCGTGCTGACTGATTCTTGGTAAAATGCATATGTGGTCGTGCGTACTCCGGTCTAAACGGGCACAATACAGCATACTCTCCCTGCAAGTGGCGCCCGTCGGAAATTAGCAAAGGTTGATACTTGATACGAAGAGCCTCCAAACATTGCACCACTGTTGGGTCTTCAGTCGGTTTGTCAACGCAGATTGCAGGCATCAAGTCGAATGCGGCCAAAGATTCATTTGGAAATTGTTCCTTGAGAACCTGCACCAGATGCTCGATCAGCTGATTGAAGCCAGTTCGGCGGTAGAACTCTTCGGGTGCGTCAATGTCAGCTGGAACGTTGGACCGCTTCCTCCTGCCTGCTCTTCGGGGCAACGCCACCTCAAACTCCAGTTCTTCCGTAAAATATTATCTCGAAGTACGGTTCAGCATTCTCACGTGCAGTCGAAAGCACCTCGATGGTGTCCATGACACCCGCGGAAGCCACCACCAAGTCCAATGAGTCGTCCTGAAGAAGAAGTCTCAAAGGCCGGGTTTTACCTAGGACGTCGCACAGACACAACATTGAAACCACAAATTGCGTATCACACAATGATTGAATGAGGGATTCGGCTACACTCAATGTGTCGCTGTCCTCCCATTCTGCTATGATTTCTAAAGCTCGAATTACTGTATCTCAACTAAGAGTCTCTCGAACTGTAAATGGCCATCATGTTTTTCACTCCACCTCGTTTCACACAGTTTGCCAAAGTCTTCGCCCAAAACTGACAAAAATAACTTTGTATCTTTTAGGAGATGATCTAGCAAAATTAATTGTATTTTTCAACAATGCTGTACCATTACGAGTGGGCACTACTTTTGAAGTTTTCGCTAAGCTGCTGTTAAGGGCGTGATTGTAGCATGGACACCTACTGTCGACCAAAGTAATGTGTGTACTCGAGTGTGAAGGTTGTTTGTGAAGTAACCAATAGACCTACATAAAATCCAATAACATCATCATTTTCGTCGTTCTATTTTACGTTAGCCCATGTAGGTTTGAAATTTTAAATTTATATTTTAATATTTTTTGTCGCAGTTGGAACACAAAAAGTGCACGTTTTTAACCGTGTTTCAACCATGCGTCACATTTAAGAATTATTATCTCAAACACCCGTCATCAGATCGAATCCAAATTTTAACACAATATACATTGGAATGTTGTATAACTGGTTTATTAATTTCATAATTTTAGTTGTCCAAGAAAAAAAGTTGTTATCATTTTTGTAAGGTAACTTTTTCTCGGCTCAGGGTGGTTGGAAAATGTAGTTCTTGATCGCAATGTAATCCTTATACATCAGAAAGTTATGCTGTATGACTGTGAAATACGTAAATTAACTCACTTATTTTATATCGGTTTGTATTTGTAGGCGGAAATAACACATCGTTCACCAGCTACCCGCTCGAGGAAAAGCTGTACAGAGTTGCTGTGATGGAGCCCATCACTTCTGAGCGAGGCACGCCATGATGCGTGATGGGCTCCATTTCGGCAACGCTGTACAGCTGTACATCGCGATCAAGAACTACATTTTCCAACCCCCCCCCCCCCCCCCCCAAGCCGAGAAAAAGTTACCTTACAAAAATGATAACAACTTTTTTTCTTGGACATGTAAAATTTTGAAATTAATAAGCCAGTTATACAACATTCCAATGTATATTGTGTTAAAATTTGGATTCGATCTGATGACGGGTTTTTGAGATAATAATTCTTAAATGTGACGCATGGTTCAAACACGCTTAAAAACGTGCACTTTTTGTGCTCCAACTGCGACAAAAAATATTAAAATATAAATTAAAAATTCCAAACCTACATGAGCTAACGTACAATAGAACGACGAAAATAATGATGTTATTGGATTTTATGTAGGTCTATTGGTTACTTCACAAACAACCTTCAAACTCGAGTGCACATAATACTTTGGTCGACAGTAGAACCGCAAGGTGCCGCTTTCAAAAGTTCCTGTACTGCACCTTTTGTTTCCGATGACATCACCGAACAGTTATCCGTGCCTACCCCAACACAAAGCTTAAGATCGAGTGAGAGCTTTGTAGTGAGATTCTTGTACAACGTGACCAAGAGCAAAGCCTGACGAATTTGGTTCCCCGCCTTGAATATCGTCCTCCCTAATAGACTCGTAGGCGTCCGCAAATGTCAACAAGAAGTTCCGTGAAGAACTATACAGCCTACTTTTCATGCCAATGATTATTCTACAGTATATGAACCTATCTAGAATAATGACGAAATTAAGTTGGTAATATCGAAATATCTAATTAGTTCAAAATATACCTGGTATAATGTAGCCTAATAGAGCACTACAGTTGGCAGCCCTGGTGACTGAATATATTCTTTGTTCCATCTCTTAAGGTACAGAATACAAAATTTGGTTGAAGTCCAATGGACGTTACATGCAGTTAGACACTGGATCTATCAGTACGCGTAAAAGCATGTTGCCAACAATACCATTCGTGTGCTGGTCAGAAATAATCTGAAATATTATGATATCTTGTTGTGCCAATTTTGGATGAAATCCATTTGTTAGTATAGAAGTTACATGTATTTTAAAATTGGATATATCAGCAGGCATAGAATCATGTTGGCAGCACTGCCTTGTATTAATTACTCCAAATTAATCTAGAATGTCAGGTACTATACGTGTGCAAAGTATAGAGCTGTTGGCTTGCATACTTTCTGATGTATTGATATTAGGGTTAAAAAAAATATATACAGCATTTATTAACAGTTGGCAGCCCTGATTGCTCTTAACAATACTTATAGTCATATCTGTTATGGTACACATAGCACATACGAAATTTGGTTGAAATCCAACTGATAGTATAGAAGTTACATGTATTTAAAAATTGGTACTATCAGCAGGCTTATAATCATGTTGGTAGGACTGACGTATATAAGTTACTCCAAATTAATCTAAAATGTCAGAATATACGTGTGCATAGTTTAAAGCTGTTGGCTTGCATACTTTCTGATATATTGGTATTTGAATAAAAAAATAGAGAGAGCAATTATTAACAGTTGGCAGCCCTGGTGGCTCGTAAGAATACGCCTAATCATATCCGTTTATGTACAGATATTACATACAAAATTTGAAATCCAATTGATAGTGTAAAAGTTATATGCATTTAAACATTGGACCTATCAGGAGGCTTAAAATTATTTTGGTAACACTGTCATGGTTGGCCTCCTGGAAATTAAACTGAAATGGTATTATCTACATGTGTGCCAATTTTGGAATAGCTCCCATGTATACCTTGCAAGATATCCAACATTGAGCTCAAATTTCTAGTGCGTTTTTTCAGCAGTTGGTAGCACTGACATCATTTTCAAATATGGACGTGAGGTATTCCGGTGCACATCTTTACTCATACTAAATTTGGTTTTGATTGCTGCAGCCGTTTAGGAGTTGATAGGGGGGGACACACACACAGCCAGACAGACAGACAGAAGGACAGACAGACAGACAGACAGACAGACCGACACACATTTGCCCGATCTCATAAGACTACTTTTTCCTCATTTTTGCAAAATGTGAAAAGTAGGCTAAAAAATCTTCGTGCACCTTCTCTTCGTGGACGTAGCGTAGTGACAATGCAAGCTGTTCTTTTAGGGAAATGTCTGATGTCTCATCGAACATGACGGAAAACATGCCTGCTACTTTCACCTTCCGAACATGTGTTCTATTACTAATATACGTAGCCCGGGCTGATGCATTTTCAAGGTGGCTACGAACAGTTTCGTCGCCGCTTTCGACTCGAAACTGAAGGAGTTCACGGAAGTTTCCTTCATTTTCTAAGGGGTCTGGAGGGCTGGTCCTCTCACAGGCAGGTCCTGTGATGTCAAAATTGGAACTGTCAAGTCAAACCCTTGCTCTCTTTCCTCTCTCTCCTCTGCTTTTCTCTTTCTCATTTTCTTTCTATTTTAAAGACCGTTGGGGGGGCATGGCCCCCCTGCCCCCCCCCCCTTGGGACCGCCCCTGCTTTGGACAGTAGTTATTTTTAGTTATCTAAATTACACTCAAACTTACTTTAGGGAGACTTAATAAAATTCATGAATTAATAGGAAAATGGTAATAACCAATGAGGATTTTTGTTGTTGTTAATTGATATTGTCAATGAGGTAACGCTGAAATATGGCTTCAAAGCTATTACCGATGTTGTTTGCTCAACTGGAGGCTCGGGCTACTTACAGCAGTCATTCTAGGTCTACTTTGTGGGTAATTAGCCTGTGTGATTGCTCATTCCGGAGGGATTATCCACATACAGTATGTCACACAAACAGTAAGAAATTTGGTGTGACACACATCCTGCAGATGCAAAAGATGTATACGTGCATCACCGTCTACAATTATCAAGCCGTGTCCTAAGGTTTGGCAACACCGCCCATCCGTCATCTAGGAGGCCTAGCGCAAGCACATGGTAATTGCTAACACTGCGTAGACACATAGATTTTGACGCCAATTTGTGTCCGAAAATACAACAGAACATTACGTCCGCTAAATCTACACACAAATATCACAAATAAAGGATACATATTATCATGGTATGTATTGACGATTCCCGATAAGGTAGTCTATTAATAATAGGCTGTACTGTACCTCAATGTCCCAATATCTGAAGTTTCCATTTCTTGCTGATATGTTCACTGCCGTCATTGGCGCGCTCAGAAAATACATTTAAGACTATTCTTACGAACTTAGAGACTGCCTTTGATAATAAATTCTTCACTGTTTGCCCACAGATGCACTCATCATAGTCACAATAGGCCTCCAAAGCTTAATGTTGAGTCTAACAATAATGCTCCACTGTGTAATATGTTGAACTTGCGTATTATAATTATCAACGAGTCTCGTTGAATTATTATTATTATTAGTAGTAGAGCTTTCACATATTGGCTCACATGTCAGGTGACATACCTTGATTCACTTATTATTATTATTATTATTATTACCTATATTATTATCATTTTGATTATTAGCTTTTTTAAAGATATTTAGCCGTCATTTCAATACATAGGAATTCATTTCATTTGGCTGGAGGAACATAGCGATGGGAAGTGTGGTATTATTTAAAGATTTTAGGGTTCGAAGGCTGACACCAAGAGGATTACTGGGACGACAATTCACAGCATGAGTTGTCCCAACCATAGCTTCGATCAGGGGAGTGCTCGTTCCTGGAAACTCGACGGGGAGACAGGCCTTTTGTCCCAGGTCTATCGCTGCTCGTTGGGACATGGATACAAAGCACTGACGTGAGTGCTTTGTCTCGAGATTGGGTGTGACGAAGAGACGATTGGAAGAGGGTGAACTCGCTGGTGGAAGGTGTGGCGCAGTTTGAAATACCAAGGACAAGGGGGGAGGCAGGCTGCTGGACATTACAAGAGCGACTTCTTCGACTAGAGGACACAACAGAGAGGGTTCTCTATGAGCTCGGAAGTAAGACAGTATATCGGTCGAGTGTGGTAGGCGAATTCATGCCTATATGCACCAATGGGGATAGTCGTGTCTGGGCTATCACCATAAGAGTGATTTTAGGGATTATATCCCATCACTAACCATACATCAGAGCAGATATCAAATCACTGTTAAATGCAATAAACATAATTCAGCGCATCATGACGAGCAGAGGAGGGACGACAACGAACCAGCCCAACATCACATCACTGCCGTGAACCACGAGGACGAGAGATGATCTACATCGGTAAGCCAAATGACGCGAATTACGCAATGTCTCTATTTGCAGTAAATTCATCGGCACGTAAATTCCAGCTTTTGCTTTTTAACTTTAACTTATAGACCACCTCCAGCTGCTATTTTCACCGAGCCTTATTAAATTCAGTAGAGTCATTTAATTTTTATCATTTATTATTTATCTTTTATCGTCATTTTCTTGTTTTTAACTTTATTAAATCTTCTATATTATTTGATGCAGGTCCTTTCTTCCTTAGTAGTTAGAAATAGCTTTAAGTCATCCCTTATTCCCAAAACAAATACTATCTCGGTTAAAGACGGAGTCTTACCACGTCCTTGAGAAGAAGAGAACTCAGCTGCTCTACAAATTGTGTAAGTGACTATATGTTTGGTCATATGTTACATGACCATGGCGCCCACCGAGTAATTAATTTGTCCATTTTCAATATCTTACAATCAATTATTATTTCAAATTATCAATTCAAATGTCATTCATCAGTCTAGACTCTAGAGGGAGAGTTGCCGTGTAATTTACTCAGACCAACCAGTAATACTGTTACATTTGTTCGCTCAATGTGGAGCAAAACGGTTACATTTGGCACCACAACGTAAGGCCGAAAACCGGATGGTATTTGTGGAGGGAAGAAGTGATATTTCTGTGCAAGTGTTTTTTTTTTTGGGGGGTTTTACAGTGAGTGATACTATATCAGCATGGCTGATGGCAGCGATATGCTGTTGAGATGCGGGCAACAGTTAGGCGGTGGTATGGCGGAGGAGAGCGTAGATGAGCATGATCAGTTGGCAGGGGGAGTGAGAATAGTAGAGGGTTAGCGGAGGTAGTCCTTGATACTGACATGAAGGGAGAAAGTCAGGAAGGTTTTCAAAACCTAATGTTGAAACTCACGCAGGACTTAAGCGGCAAAATGGAGGCCACAAATAGCAAAATAGAAGCCACAATTAACAAGATAGATGCAAACAATCAGGAGATGGCGGAAAAATTGGATAAAAATAGCAGGGAGATGAAGGATAGGTTGGACAGCGTGGTCAAAGTGAATGAGGAGTTGAACCGGAAGTATGGAACACTGCAGGAAAGCATTAAGTGGGTAGAACCACAGCTTAGGGGAGAAATTAAAGGGGTGGTGGAAGAAGAGGCTAGGAAAATTATAGAAATTGTAGATCAGAAATTGGCAAAGGAAAGAGAGGAAAGTCAGGAGAGGAGTGGTACTCAGACGGAAATTTTCAAGGAATTAGTGCAGGTGGAGACAAGACAGGTGAAGGAACAGCTGGGGGGAGAAATTAGTAAAGTTCAGAAAGATTTAAGTAAGAAGGTAGAGGATTGCAATCAGAAGAATCGTGAGAGCATTCTAGAGATTAGGGAGAAACAGGGTGTGCTGACGGAGATGGGCAAAGAGAGAGATGGAAATATGAAAGAGAGATTTGAGGATATAGAAAGAAAAACAGACAGGAATATAGCTGAGAAGGTAGCTGAGGCGGAAGCCAGAATAAGGGTCAAAATGAGACAAGAGGCGGGGAGGGAGAGAACAGGTTTTTCCGGCAGCTGTAATTACAAGGAAATAGAGCTGGCCAAGTTCAGTAATCGGCAAGGTTGCCCGATGGAATTTCTGGGAGCTGTGGAGAACAAATTTAAAGAAAGATTGGATGAGGGCAGTATCGAATGGGGACAGGTGTTAGAAATTTTAGAGCAAGCTTTTGTAGGAGAAACAAAAAGCTGGTATGCGGTTTACAAAAACACTCTAGAAAGCTTAGACGACTTCAAAGTTAAATTTCACGAAACGTTTTGGAATGAAGCCATTCAGTCACAACACAGAGAGGCAGTGGCGTGCGGGAAATACAATGCGAGGGGGAGCCAAAATATGACCAAATACTTTCTGAGCCAGGTGTTGGTATGTAAGCATTTGGACGGGTTATCGAGGGAAGGAGACGTGGTCAGGTTGTTGTTGCGACACTTTCCTTATAGGGTGAAGGAGGCGGCCTATATTCAAATAGTCGGAAGTATACAGGAACTCGAGAAATTATTAGGGACGTTTGATACTTTGGGTAGGGGGAACGGCGAAGAGCAAAATGCAAATTATGCCAGAAACCAGGACGTCAGGAGCCAAGGCTCACAAGGCAGAGGCAGTGGTGGCGGCCAGAATTTCCAGAATAGGGGTGGTGGAAATCCTAGTTTCCAAAACCGTGGGAAAATGATGAATCCACAGTACAGTAGAAACAATAACGCTCAGGGTCCCAATTACAATCAAAGGAGTAATCAGGGTCAAGGTAATGGTCCACAGGGGGGTCAAAGGACCGGTGGCTACCAGAACTCCAACTACAACCAGAACAACCGAGGTTTTGGAAGGGGAAACCCTGGAGGCAATAGCGGCAACCAGAGAGAGGAGAGGGAACCAAATGACAATAACCAGACCAGTGGCGTGAACAATGAGGGGGGGGGGGGGAACGACCGAAGCCGTAATTTAAACGAGCGCCAGGCTGCGATGTGAGGCCAGAATCACAGTCTGCGCTGATCCCTGTTATAATGCTAGTACAGGAACCCTATGACCTGAATGTCAGAGATGATTTGTTAAGAGAATTTATTGAGGAGGCAACTGTAGCTAAAACATTAGATGTAAGCCCTGTCGTAGAATTATGCGTGTTGCGGGCGCGACACGCAGTTTTAATCGATACTGGTTGTGGAGCGTCTTGCGTTAGCCAGAAATTTTATTATGAAATAAGAGAAGCAGGGGTGGAGCTTGAAGAAATGCCAATTAAGACTACGTACGTTATAACTGCAGTTGGAAAGAAGTCGCAATTAATTAGCAAGCAGGTTATAGTAGAAATCAATATTAACGGTTATATAGAGAACCAGGTGTGCCTAGTTATTCCAAATTTAATTTATGCAATGATACTTGGGTGTGACTGGTTAACCAAAGTTCAGGGTAAAATATGTTATGACGAAGGGAGCATTAGACTCAAGTGGGGTGAAGAGGAAGTAATCATGGAATTCGTAAATCAGAATAAGGGGAGTTATATTTCTAGTTGTTTATGTACGATAAACGAAGTGTCGAGAGCAAGAGATGTAGGGGATATAGAACAGGTGTCTGAGAACATAGAGCCTGTGTCTTTAAATTTTGTGGGCAGTGTGCTGACCAACAGAGACCTTGAGGACTCGTTACGTCAGGCTGCGGATCAGGGGAATATAAAAGAAGATGAGTGTAATCTCTTTTACGAAGTTTTGTTGAAGAATTAGAGAGTTTTTGAAAACCGGATTGGCAAGGCCAATTGCTATGTGCACTCTTTAAACGTCCATGATTACTCAGTCTTTACTGGCCACAGGTATCCCATATCATTTAAATACCAACAGGCAGTTGAAGCACAGATTAAACAAATGCTCGAGGATGGCATAATAGAGTATTCCAGTAGTCCCTACGTAAATTCTTTAATTACTGTCCCGAAAGCCGATGGAAAAGTCAGAATTTGTCTGGACGCACGACTGGTAAATGCATACATCTCTTTTGACCAATTAAAATCCATGTCCATTGAAGAGCTCATGCAGAGTTTTGAAGGAAAAAAGTATTTTACGTGCGTGGACTTAAGTTCTAGCTTCTGGCAGGTTCCTCTAAGGGAAGAAGACCGTCCATTTACTGCATTTAGCCACAAGTACAACCTCTTTCAATTTCAGAGAGTTCCATATGGTCTTAAAAGTAGCTCAGCCGCACTTATCCGTGCACTAAACATAGCGCTAGGGGATGATACAGGAGATTACGTCACGATCTACGTAGTCGATCAAGTGATCAGTTCTAGAACATTTGCAGAACACTTAGACCACTTAAACATAGTTTTCCAGAAGTTAGACAGAGCAGGCTTTACTTTAAAATTATCGAAGTCATCTTTCCGAAGAACAGAAGTCACGTTCCTGGGTCATAGGGTGTCCCGATTAGGAGTTACGCCGGAAGCAAGCAGGGTGGAAAAATTCTCGATGCAAGTGCACCAACAAACGTTAAGGAGCTTAAAAGTTATCTGGGGGTCTGTAATTTTTTTCGTCGTTTCGTGTTAAGGTATTCAGGTCTGGTTGAACCATTTAGGGAGCTCCTTCAATCAGGAAGCAGATGGAGGTGGGATGAAAGTCATGACAAAGCGTTCCGTGCTCTGAAACGTGGTTTCGAGCAAGCAGTAGTATTGAAGTATCCGCTCAGAGACCTAGAGTATGTATTGATGACCGATGCGTCACATATTGGGGTTGCGGGTGTATTATGTCAGAGGGACACGGAGGGAAAGTTAGGTATTGTATCTCTAGCCTCGCGTGGACTTTCAGCCGCCGAGAAGAAGTATACGATAACAGAATTGGAACTGCTCGGAATAGTTTTCAGCCTAAGTAAATTTCGAATGTATGTGCTAGGGAGTAAATTTCAAATCTACACAGACCACCACGCTCTACTTTTTATGCAAACTTGTAAGCTAAGCTCAAACCGTGTAAGCAGATGGATTCTTGTTCTCCAAGAATACGATTTTGAGGTAAAGCACATCAAGGGTAAAGAAAATGTCTTAGCAGATATGCTATCTAGGGATTCGAATTTAAATAAGGACAATTCACTTGTAAAAGCAGAAGGGGGAATTTTGCTCTGCTCGTGAGTGGATCCGAGCAACAGGAGATCGCTTGAAACCTTGAGTAAGATGTTGGTTGAGCAGCGGGATGACGCAACCTTGGGTGAGGCACTGGTGAGGTTGGAGACGGGTGAGTCACAGGTTGTGAAGGTCGGGTGGTTTGCATATAGAATGCAGGACGGGCTTCTCGCACGAAAGTGTAAGAATGACCGCTGGGCAATATGCGTGCCGGCCACCCTAAGGGAAGAACTTATACGGTTCATACACAAGGAGCTAGGACATTTTGGAGCGACCAAAGTGTTCTATGAACTTTCACGTGATTTTATATGGGAAAAATGGGAAGGGATGTTAGAAAAACACTCGCTAGGTGTGACCTCTGTCAGAAGAGTAAATATCCTGTTAAGTATTTAAAAGGGGAAATGCAGGCGATCCTCACCAGTAGTCCCGGGGAACTACTGTGTGTGGACCTATTTGGACCTGTAGTTAAAGGTCAGTACGGCTACGAATACATCTTTGTTGTGATTGATGCATTCAGTAAATACATCAAACTTTATGCGCTAAGGAAAGCCACGGGACTCGCATGTAGCCGACTGATTATTGAAAAGTACATTCCTGAGTTTGGCACTCCACTCAGGATTTTATATGATAGTGGGCCGCAGTTCACTGCAAAGAAATGGAAAACCAATATGCAGAAAGCCGGCATTTCACACGTTCACTCATCGGTAAGATTCTCACAAGGTAATCCTTCGGAACGACCGATGCGAGAGGTGGGCCGTCTATTCCAAGCTCTCGTGCACGATAAGCATACGGCGTGGGTCGCTCAACTTCCCAAAGTTGAGACCTGGCTAAACTCTGTCCAGCATGATAGCACGACGTTGACGCCCCATGAAATTCATTTTGGAAGGAGACCCCAAAATGAGCTAGCGAGAGTACTGGGTTTATCTGTGGGAAAACAACCAGGGATGGACTATTTTGTCCAGTTGGCGAAACAAATTTTAAGGAAATCAGCAGCTAAGAGAATTCGCCAACAAAAACAGACCAAATTCGACCTTTTCAATCAGGGAGATCGCGTATTATTGAGAGTCCCAAAACAGTCGAATGCCTCCGATAAAGTCACGAGGAAGTTCTTTTTATTGTTTTCTGGACCATATATAGTGTCCAGGAGGATTGGTAACACCGCGTATGTTCTGGAAAATGAACTAGGAGAGAAACTTTATGGAACATACAATATACAAAGCTTGCGAAAATATATTTCGTAAAGTAAGGCAGGCAATGAGAGGTCAAAACCATGTCTTTTGGTGTTAAGACTGTTCTTAACGATTATCATACATGGAGAGTATACGCACCTTAGCACGTGGTCAGTTGCGTACCATTTACGTGGTGAGGAAGTCAACAGACCGACAGGTGAGTGACATAGCGTGACGTTGCGTGTTATGTATTTAATGGAATACTAGGCAGGTCATTGTCACGAAGGTCGACTGGTCTGGAAGATTGCCATTTAAGGTATTTAAAGGAACGAGACAGAGAGAGAAGGGTGAGTGGTGCTGTCTACAGATGGTCAGATAAGATAAGCATAGCGGGAAGTGGAGCTCGCTTAGGTCTGTTATGTGATCAGGCTCGAAGAGAACTTAATTGTGACGACAATTGCACAGAAATATCTTGACTTTAAGGATATTTCTATATTTGTGTATTATTTTCGTAGCATCAAAAATGTAAAACTTACAGAGATTTTGAGTAACTCAGTCAGGAGGCACCTTCTCCGACGTGTGATCTGTGAGCGTATGAAGTGTGTCATGAATGGGTGGAGTATCATATACCAACATGGCGTGTGTTTTGAGTTCGGCCAACCAGGTCGACACCGGTAGCGACCGAGTGTGATAAATGTCATGCAGTGGCATGGAAGTTACGTGACGGAACAATAAGGTCACTAAATGAAGCTAGGTGAAGTGAAATAATGAATGCATACATAGTGTGACACATAAATGTATCTCTCTCCTAACACATAGGAAATAAAGACAATGAAAAGCGAATATATCGTTATGAAATGATGTAACTATAAACAATTTACGCTCAATCCACGCTGTTAGACAGAAAAAGACTATAACGTGAGGCGTCGAAGATGATGAAATTGTACAGATCTAAGGGTATACTGGAATGTTTGTATTGCTTTATATGTATGTATATATTTTAGGGTTTTTTGTTTCTTTTATGCGTGTTCTTGGGATATAGCGGGAATGTAGGGATTCTATATGTCACGCGATCTCCCAGGGCGAATGTAATATGTTGAACATGCGTATTATAATTATCAACGAGTCTCGTTGAATTATTATTATTAGTAGTAGTAGTGCTTTCACATATTGGCTCACATGTCAGGTGACATACCTTGATTCACTTATTATTATTATTATTACCTATATTATTATCATTTTGATTATTAGCTTTTTTTAAGACATTTAGCCGTCATTTCAATACATAGGAATTCATTTCATTTGGCTGGAGGAACATAGCGATGGGAAGTGTGGTATTATTTAAAGATTTTAGGGTTCAAGGGCTGACACCAAGAGGATTACTGGGACGACAATTCACAGCATGAATTGTCCCAACCATAGCTTCGATCAGGGGAGTGCTCGTTCCTGGAAACTCGCCGGGGAGACAGGCCTTTTGTCCCAGGTCTATCGCTGCTCGTTGGGACATGGATACAAAGCACTGGCGTGAGTGCTTTGTCTCGAGATTGGGTGTGACGAAGAGACGATTGGAAGAGGGTGAACTCGCTGGTGGAAGGTGTGGCGCAGTTTCAAATACCAAGGACAAGGGGGGAGGCAGGCTGCTGGACATTACAAGAGCGACTTCTTCGACTAGAGGACACAACAGAGAGGGTTCTCTATGAGCTCGGAAGTAAGACAGTATATCGGTCGAGTGTGGTAGGCGAATTCACGCCTATATGCACCAATGGGGATAGTCGTGTCTGGGCTATCACCATAAGAGTGATTTTAGGGATTATATCCCATCACTAACCATACATCCGAGCAGATATCAAATCACTGTTAAATGCAATAAACATAATTCAACGCATCATGACGAGCAGAGGAGGGACGACAACGAACCAGCCCAACATCACATCACTGCCGTGAACCACGAGGACGAGAGATGATCTACATCGGTAAGCCAAATGACGCGAATTACGCAAAGTCTCTATTTGCAGTAAATTCATCGGCACGTAAATTCCAGCTTTTGTTTTTTTTAACTTTAACTTATAGACCACCTCCAGTTGCTATTTTCGCCGAGCCTTAGTAAATTCAGTAGAGTCATTTAATTTTTATCATTTATCATTTATCTTTTATCGTCATTTTCTTGTTTATAACTTTATTAAATCTTCTATATTATTTGATGCAGGTCTTTTCTTCCTTAGTAGTTAGAAATAGCTTTAAGTCATCCCTTATTCCCAAAACAAATACTATCTCGGTTAAAGACGGAGTCTTACCACGTCCTTGAGAAGAAGAGAACTCAGCTGCTCTACAAATTGTGTAAGTGACTATATGTTTGGTCATATGTTACATGACCATGGCGCCCACCGAGTAATTAATTTGTCCATTTTCAATATCTTACAATCAATTATTATTTCAAATTATCAATTCAAATGTCATTCATCAGTGTAGAGGGAGAGTTGCCGTGTAATTTCCTCAGACCAACCAGTAATACTGTTACATTTGTTCGCTCAACGTGGAGCAAAACGGTTACAACTGGTCACTTAATTTAAAAATAGTTAGCTTTCTAATGAAATCTACCGAAAGACACTTGCTAACTGAGTACAGTTCATAATGTGCTGGAAGAAGATACATACCAAAACTAAATTGCTAGGCACTGAAAGTCCACCTCGCTGTAGTGATCAAAACGTACTGATATAACCAGTTATTTTAATAGTGCTGCCATAAATTAACTTACAGTCAGGCACACAACACTTCCTAGGCATCTGAAATAGTTTAATGAAATATTAGTGAAGAATTTGTTGGTTAAATTCATTAGCAGGTATTTGATACACATGCACCTTAATACGGGAAATACTCACTTCTACAACTTTCAGCAGGTCTGATTTACCGCGAGGAATTTCACGGATGTTGAAATAGTTAGTACGAACTGCTTTTAGATGCTGTCATATCAAAATAGACTATATTTATGAATAAAACTTAGCGTGTGGTCTTACGTGTTTATAGAACTTTAGGAGTCTACTCAGTGCTGCCAATTCTACCAACAGCACGGCTTGAGAACTATAAACGGCGATGTTGCGTGTAATAGAGGTGACAAGTCATTCGACATTCTGACAGTCATTCCAGAAGAACTCACCATTGATGTATGTCTTAAGTGCAAAGAGTCTTTCTGAACTGTAGCCAAACATCCAAAGGGGGAAGAAGGGACTACCGGAAACCATCCCGAGGAATAGTCTGTGCACCAACGGGAATGGTCAGACTCCTCAGGACACGCTTACCTGATGAGTAAAAACTGAGCACTGTTCTTATGGCGGGGGTTCTCAACTGTTTTCTGTCGCGCCCCCCTTCTGAAACATGAACCCCCCTGTTATTCTTCTTTCCTTTCTTAGCACTTCTCATGGGCTACTTCACACACACACACACACACACACACACACACACACACACACACACACACACACACACACACACACACACACACACACACACACACACACACACACACACAAACGGACCAAAAGATGTGCAGTATTTGCTTCTGTCTGATTACTGCAACTACCAGTTACAACAATAATAGACTAATAACACACAATTTACTATTCTTAGAGCACATGAGAGTTTCAACTTTTTGTAAAACATTTGTATCAAATTATGGTCTTTGAAGTCATTTTCCTTTGTAAAAGAAAGTTTGATGCTTTTCAGTCGGTCAACATGGTTGTACCCAAATGAGAAGAGATCCTGAAACAACATTTACATGAGATTAATATTTTTCTTTTCTTTTCAGGATTAGGGAATAACCCATCTCATTTTTGTACAGTCGTGTTGACCGACTGAAAAGCACCAAACTTTCATTGGTATTTCTCCAAGGTGTTGAAAGTTAACTATTTCTCCTTGCTTATAAAATAAACAACTGCTGCATGTGCAATTATTGAAGTAATATTGAACAAATTTTGTTTATTTCACTAATTTGCTCTTTAGCTGTGACCTGTGTTGCTAATAGTTCAATAATTCTGGTCAGTTGTTGCGAAATAAGACAGCAAGAGTATGAGTTTTTTAGTGTTGAATGGTCGTGGGAGCCTCCTGCCTATGATAGGTTCATGGATATGAGGATAGTAATATTTGCTACAGAATGAAAATGAAAATGAAAATCCACAGCCTCCTTCCAGTCGTCCGACCGGGTCAGAGAATGGAATGAATGAAGACCCCACCTAGCGGCGAGGATATGAACTGTGCCGGCTGCCGAAGCCTGTAGCACTCCCCTGGGGCAATGATTAAATGAATGACAGATGAAATGAAATGATAGTGAAGAGTGTTGCTGGAATGAAATTTTGACAGGGATAACCGGAGTACCCGGAGAAAAACCTGTCTGCCTCTGGTTTGTCCAGCACAGATCTCACATGGAGTGACCGGGATTTGAACCTCGGACCCAGCGGTGAGAGGCCGGCGTGCTGCCGCCTAAGCCACGGAGGCTTCTATTTGTTACAGAATATGGAATATAAATATTTCAATCAGAGCCGGTGCCCCCTTTATTCTCTGCGCCTCCCTTAGGGGGCGCGGCCCCCACTTTGTAACCTCTGCCTTATGGGACTATATTATTTAAAATTTTATTTTTTATTTATAATTTATTCATTAATTTATTTATTTATTTATTTATAATTGTGTCTGCATTATATTATTACCGTACGATCCAAGTGGCATTGTGGTGCTGTGCGGTAAATGCTCGTTAGCGAGGCAACAGAACCAGTGGCTTAATGAACTATTTTATTCCACGCTTGCCGCACATTCTATTTAGTTCCAGCCCACTTAACCCGGTGGTAATAACTTTTTTCAAAATAATCTGCTGTTTGCTGGTATTTGCTATCTGGTAGCTATCGGAGTACTTGCGTGAGTAAGCTAATGCCATGGGGTTAGCACATTTAGTCAATATTTAACTATGACGCACACCAGCCCCTTTGTATGAAACGTAAAAGGAGCATTTGTGTAATGTGTCAGGAGAATTGAGTGATCTGACAGCAAGATCATCAGCCTCATATTGCAGCCCTAATGCAAAACCAACATTATATTAAAAGAGATCGAGAAAATTGCATATGAATGTTTGTACCCATAGACTCGTTCACAGTCACTCAAACTGTCCGCCTCGTTGCGTAGTGGCTAGCACTCTTGGTTGTCGCCGTGGAGGCCCGGGTTCGATTCCCACCTCAGCCTTCCTGGAAGTGGTTTTCCCACTTCTACTCCAGGCGAATGCGGGGATGGTACCTAAATTAAGACCATGGCCGCTTTCTCCCAATCCTTATCTGAATTACAATTACACACACTAATACAGCCATTACAATAACACAGGTTATCAGGTGAATTAAGCAAACACGCCCAAATAAACGAGGCTACATGACCACGATGTCGCACATTCATTTGTTCACGCACTCCCAAGAGGCAGATGACATAGATGTTTTGCCTCTTTAAACAACTCTCACCGCCACTACCACGTACTCCCAGAAGTCATCTTCCTTGTCTGTCATAACCCCTGAAGCAACTAATATCTATATCCTATAGAACACCAGCCTCCGTGGCTTAAGCGGCAGCACGCCAGCCTCTCACTGCTGAGGTCCGTCGTTCGAATCCCGGTCACTCCATGTGATATTTGTGCTGGACAAAGTAGAGGCAGACAGGTTTTTTCTCCGGGTACTCCGGTTGGTGTCGTGCCGGATACGACCCGTGCCACTAGCGACCCAAGCACTGATGCATCGATGGAATCTGGGAATTTATATCACATCTGTCTCTGCTAAAATTCCGCTTAGGTAAAAATTGAAGATCTTATTTCCAGTTTCAGTTTTTTCTTTCATAAGCAAGTTTATAGGTTCTCTCAACGTATAGCAAAGGTTTTAAGTCGCAACACGTCGAATATCCCATATTAACTACTGTCGACCAAAATATTATGTGTACTCGAGTTTGAAGGTTGTTTGTGAAGTAACCAATAGACCTACATAAAATCCAATAACATCATCATTTTCGTCGTTCTATTGTACGTTAGCTCATGCAGTTTTGGGGATTTTAATTTATATTTTAATATTTTTTGTCGCAGTTGGAGCAAAAAAAGTGCACGTTTTAAAGCGTGTTTCAACCATGCGTCACATTTAAGAATTATGATCTCAAAAACCCGTCATCAGATCGAATCCAAATTTTAACACAATATACATTGGAATGTTGTATAACTGGTTTATTAATTTCAAAATTTTACGTGTCCAAGAAAAATAGTTGTTATCATTATTGTAAGGTAACTTTTTCTCGGTTCGGGGTGGTTGGAAAATGTAGTTCTTGGACGCGATGTAATCCTTATACATCAAAACGTTATGCTGTATGACTGTGGAATACGTAAATTAACTCACTTATTTTATATCGGTTTGTATTTGTAGGTGGAAATAACACATCGTTCACCAGCTACCCGCTCCCGGAAAAGCTGTACAGCGTTGCCGAAATGGAGCCCATCACGCATCATGGCGTGCCTCGCTCGGAAATTAATAAACCAGTTATACAACATTCCAATGTATATTGTGTTAAAATTTGGATTCGATCTGATGACCGGTTTTTGAGATAATAATTCTTAAATGTGACGCGTGGTTGAAACACGCTTAAAAACGTGAATTTTTTGTGTTCTAACTGCGACAAAAAAATATTAAAATATAAATTAAAAATTCCAAACCTACATGAGCTAACGTAAAATAGAACGACGAAAATGATGATGTTATTGGATTTTATGTAGGTCTATTGGTTACTTCACAAACAACCTTCAAACTCGAGTACACATAATACTTTGGTCGACAGTAAGTTTAATTGCAAAGTGATGTAACTCCAACGGGTATTTATTTCCAATGTGTGTTACATCCTTGTTGACCAATCCGATGGCTCTCTGGACGTCACATGATATGACGTGATAAATCAAGGCCATCAATTTGTGTTTGTTGTGTTTAAACCATTTAATTGTTCATAAATGCCACTCAAAGCGTATGTCAACATATGATTTATTTCCAAAACGGCCTAACTCCAACTTACAGGAGACTATTACCACAATATTTCCTTTGATAGGAGATCTTTAAAACACAGTGTCAGGATGTGCATAAAAGTAATGAATGGAAATTACATTATATTCATAATCATATCTGAATTTAATTATACGAAGACTCAAAAACGCGATTTCTGAAGTTTTGCATTTCATGGATTTACGTCACGTTGGAAATAAGATCTTCAATTCTTCTGTCGAACAATGGGTCGCATGGGGCACTGTAAGCTACTAGCAGGGTCGCATGGGGCACTGTAAGCTACTAGCAGGGTCGCATGGGGCACTGTAAGCTACTAGCAGGGTCGCATGGGGCACTGTAAGCTACTAGCAGGGTCGCATGGGGCACTGTAAGCTACTAGCAGGGCCGCATGGGGCACTGGAAGCTACTAGCAGGGTCGCATGGGGCACTGTAAGCTACTAGCAGGGCCGCATGGGGCATTGTAAGCTACTAGCAGGGTCGCATGGGGCACTGTAAGCTACTAGCAGGATCGCATGGGGCACTGTAAGCTACTAGCAGGGTCGCATGGGGCACTGTAAGCTACTAGCAGGGTCGCATGGGGCACTGTAAGCTACTAGCAGGGCCGCATGGGGCACTGTAAGCTACTAGCAGGGTCGCATAGGGCACTGTGGGCTACTAGCAGGGTCGCATGGGGCACTGTAAGCTACTAGCAGGGTCGCATGGGGCACTGTAAGCTACTAGCAGGGCCGCATGGGGCACTGTAAGCTACTAGCAGGGTCGCATAGGGCACTGTAAGCTACTAGCAGGGCCGCATGGGGCACTGTAAGCTACTAGCAAGGTCGCATAGGGCACTGTAAGCTACTAGCAGGGTCGCATGGGGCACTGTAACCTACTAGCAGGGTCGCATGGGGCACTGTAAGCTACTAGCAGGGTCGCATGGGGCACTGTAAGCTACTAGCAGGGTCGCATGGGGCACTGTAAGCTACTAGCAGGGTCGCATGGGGCACTGTAAGCTACTAGCAGGGCCGCATGGGGCACTGTAAGCTACTAGCAGGGTCGCATAGGGCACTGTAAGCTACTAGCAGGGCCGCATGGGGCACTGTAAGCTACTAGCAAGGTCGCATAGGGCACTGTAAGCTACTAGCAGGGCCGCATGGGGCACTGTAAGCTACTAGCAGGGCCGCATGGGGCACTGTAAGCTACTAGCAGGGTCGCATAGGGCACTGTAAGCTACTAGCAAGGTCGCATAGGGCACTGTAAGCTACTAGCAGGGCCGCATAGGGCACTGTAAGCTACTAGCGGGGCCGCATAGGGCACTGTAAGCTACTAGCAGGGCCGCATGGGGCACTTTAAGCTACTAGCAGGGTCGCATGGGGCACTGTAAGCTACTAGCAGGGTCGCATGGGGCACTGTAAGCTACTAGCAGGGCCGCATGGGGCACTGTAAGCTACTAGCAGGGTCGCATGGGGCACTGTAAGCTACTAGCAGGGTCGCATGGGGCACTGTAAGCTACTAGCAGGGTCGCATAGGGCACTGTAAGCTACTAGCAGGGTCGCATGGGGCACTGTAAGCTACTAGCAGGGTCGCATGGGGCACTGTAAGCTACTAGCAGGGTCGCACGGGGCACTGTAAGCTACTAGCAGGGTCGCATAGGGCACTGTAAGCTACTAGCAGGGCCGCATGGGGCACTGTAAGCTACTAGCAAGGTCGCATAGGGCACTGTAAGCTACTAGCAGGGCCGCATGGGGCACTGTAAGCTACTAGCAGGGCCGCATGGGGCACTGTAAGCTACTAGCAGGGTCGCATAGGGCACTGTAAGCTACTAGCAAGGTCGCATAGGGCACTGTAAGCTACTAGCAGGGCCGCATAGGGCACTGTAAGCTACTAGCGGTGCCGCATGGGGCACTGTAAGCTACTAGCAGGGCCGCATGGGGCACTGTAAGCTACTAGCAGGGTCGCATGGGGCACTGTAAGCTACTAGCAGGGTCGCATGGGGCACTGTAAGCTACTAGCAGGGTCGCATGGGGCACTGTAAGCTACTAGCAGGGCCGCATGGGGCACTGTAAGCTACTAGCAGGGTCGCATGGGGCACTGTAAGCTACTAGCAGGGTCGCATGGGGCACTGTAAGCTACTAGCAAGGTCGCATAGGGCACTGTAAGCTACTAGCGGTGCCGCATAGGGCACTGTAAGCTACTAGCAGGGCCGCATGGGGCACTGTAAGCTACTAGCAGGGTCGCATGGGGCACTGTAAGCTACTAGCAGGGTCGCATGGGGCACTGTAAGCTACTAGCAGGGTTGCATGGGGCACTGTAAGCTACTAGCAGGGTCGCATGGGGCACTGTAAGCTACTAGCAGGGTCGCATGGGGCACTGTAAGCTACTAGCGGGGCCGCATGGGGCACTGTAAGCTACTAGCAGGGCCGCATGGGGCACTGTAAGCTACTAGCAGGGCCGCATGGGGCACTGTAAGCTACTAGCAGGGTCGCATGGGGCACTGTAAGCTACTAGCAGGGTCGCATGGGGCACTGTAAGCTACTAGCAGGGTCGCATGGGGCACTGTAAGCTACTAGCAGGGTCGCATGGGGCACTGTAAGCTACTAGCAGGGTCGCATGGGGCACTGTAAGCTACTAGCAGGGCCGCATGGGGCACTGTAAGCTACTAGCAGGGCCGCAT
This sequence comes from Meconema thalassinum, assembly GCA_946902985.2. Lineage (NCBI taxonomy): Eukaryota > Metazoa > Arthropoda > Insecta > Orthoptera > Tettigoniidae > Meconema > Meconema thalassinum. The sequence goes on along the minus strand of OX336389.2, from coordinate 1,491,483,311 downwards.
GGGGCACTGTAAGCTACTAGCAGGGTCGCATGGGGCACTGAAAGCTACTAGCGGGGCCGCATGGGGCACTGTAAGCTACTAGCAGGGTCGCATGGGGCACTAAAAGCTACTAGCAGGGTCGCAAGGGGCACTGTAAGCTACTAGCAGGGTCGCATGGGGCACTGTAAGCTACTAGCAGGGTCGCATGGGGCACTGTAAGCTACTAGCAGGGTGGCATGGGGCACTGTAAGCTACTAGCAGGGTCGCATGGGGCACTGTAAGCTACTAGCAGGGTCGCATGGGGCACTGTAAGCTACTAGCAGGGTCGCATGGGGCACTGTAAGCTACTAGCAGGGTCGCATGGGGCACTGTAAGCTACTAGCAGGGTGGCATGGGGCACTGTAAGCTACTAGCAGGGTCGCATGGGGCACTGTAAGCTACTAGCAGGGTCGCATGGGGCACTGTAAGCTACTAGCAGGGTCGCATGGGGCACTGTAAGCTCCTAGCAGGGTCGCATGGGGCACTGTAAGCTACTAGCAGGGCCGCATGGGGCACTGTAAGCTACTAGCAGGGTCGCATGGGACACTGTAAGCTACTAGCAGGGTCGCATGGGGCACTGTAAGCTACTAGCAGGGCCGCATGGGGCACTGTAAGCTACTAGCAGGGCCGCATGGGGCACTGTAAGCTACTAGCAGGGTCGCATGGGGCACTGTAAGCTACTAGCAGGGTCGCATGGGGCACTGTAAGCTACTAGCAGGGTCGCATAGGGCACTGTAAGCTACTAGCAGGGTCGCATGGGGCACTGTAAGCTACTAGCAGGGTCGCATGGGGCACTGTAAGCTACTAGCAGGGTCGCATGGGGCACTGTAAGCTACTAGCAGGGCCACATGGGGCACTGTAAGCTACTAGCAGGGTCGCATGGGGCACTGTAAGCTACTAGCAGGGCCGCATGGGGCACTGTAAGCTACTAGCGGGGCCGCATAGGGCACTGTAAGCTACTAGCGGGGTCGCATGGGGCACTGTAAGCTACTAGCGGGGTCGCATGGGGCACTGGAAGCTACTAACAGGGTCGCATGGGGCACTGTAAGCTAGTAGCAGGGTCGCATGGGGCACTGTAAGCTACTAGCAGGGTCGCATGGGGCACTGTAAGCTACTAGCAGGGCCGCATGGGGCACTGTAAGCTACTAGCAGGGTCGCATGGGGCACTGTAAGCTACTAGCAGGGTCGCATGGGGCACTGTAAGCTACTAGCAGGGTCGCATGGGGCACTGTAAGCTACTAGCAGGGTCGCATGGGGCACTGTAAGCTACTAGCAGGGTCGCATGGGGCACTGTAAGCTACTAGCAGGGTCGCATGGGGCACTGTAAGCTACTAGCAGGGTCGCATAGGGCACTGTAAGCTACTAGCAGGGTCGCATGGGGCACTGTAAGCTACTAGCAGGGTCGCATGGGGCACTGTAAGCTACTAGCAGGGCCGCATGGGGCACTGTAAGCTACTAGCAGGGTCGCATGGGGCACTGTAAGCTACTAGCAGGGTCGCATGGGGCACTGTAAGCTACTAGCAGGGTCGCATGGGGCACTGTAAGTTACTAGCAGGGTCGCATGGGGCACTGTAAGCTACTAGCAGGGTCGCATGGGGCACCGTAAGCTACTAGCAGGGTCGCATGGGGCACTGTAAGCTACTAGCAGGGTCGCATGGGACACTGTAAGCTACTAGCAGGGTCGCATGGGGCACTGTAAGCTACTAGCAGGGCCGCATGGGGCACTGTAAGCTACTAGCAGGGCCGCATGGGGCACTGTAAGCTACTAGCAGGGTCGCATGGGGCACTGTAAGCTACTAGCAGGGTCGCATGGGGCACTGTAAGCTACTAGCAGGGTCGCATGGGGCACTGTAAGCTACTAGCAGGGTCGCATGGGGCACTGTAAGCTACTAGCAGGGTCGCATGGGGCACTGTAAGCTACTAGCAGGGCCGCATGGGGCACTGTAAGCTACTAGCAGGGCCGCATAGGGCACTGTAAGCTACTAGCAGGGCCGCATGGGGCACTGTAAGCTACTAGCAGGGCCGCATGGGGCAATGTAAGCTACTATCAGGGTCGCATGGGGCACTGTAAGCTACTAGCAGGGTCGCATGGGGCACTGTAAGCTACTAGCAGGGTCGCATGGGGCACTGTAAGCTACTAGCAGGGCCGCATGGGGCACTGTAAGCTACTAGCAGGGCCGCATGGGGCACTGTAAGCTACTAGCAGGGTCGCATGGGGCACTGTAAGCTACTAGCAGGGTCGCATGGGGCACTGTAAGCTACTAGCAGGGTCGCATGGGGCACTGTAAGCTACTAGCAGGGTCGCATGGGGCACTGTAAGCTACTAGCAGGGCCGCATGGGGCACTGTAAGCTACTAGCAGGGCCGCATGGGGCACTGTAAGCTACTAGCAGGGTCGCATGGGGCACTGTAAGCTACTAGCAGGGTCGCATGGGGCACTGTAAGCTACTAGCAGGGTCGCATGGGGCACTGTAAGCTACTAGCAGGGTCGCATGGGGCACTGTAAGCTACTAGCAGGGTCGCATGGGGCACTGTAAGCTACTAGCAGGGCCGCATGGGGCACTGTAAGCTACTAGCAGGGTCGCATGGGGCACTTTAAGCTACTAGCAGGGTCGCATGGGGCACTGTAAGCTACTAGCAGGGTCGCATGGGGCACTGTAAGCTACTAGCAGGGTCGCATGGGGCACTGTAAGCTACTAGCAGGGTCGCATGGGGCACTGTAAGCTACTAGCAGGGTCGCATGGGGCACTGTAAGCTACTAGCAGGGTCGCATGGGGCACTGTAAGCTACTAGCAGGGTCGCATGGGGCACTGTAAGCTACTAGCAGGGTCGCATGGGGCACTGTAAGCTACTAGCAGGACCGCATGGGGAACTGTAAGCTACTAGCAGGGCCGCATGGGGCACTGTAAGCTACTAGCAGGGCCGCATGGGGCACTGTAAGCTACTAGCAGGGCCGCATGGGGCACTGTAAGCTACTAGCAGGGCCGCATGGGGCACTGTAAGCTACTAGCAGGGTCGCATGGGGCACTGTAAGCTACTAGCAGGGTCGCATGGGCACTGTAAGCTACTAGCAGGGTCGCATGGGGCACTGTAAGCTACTAGCAGGGCCGCATGGGGCACTGTAAGCTACTAGCAGGGTCGCATGGGGCACTGTAAGCTACTAGCAGGGTCGCATGGGGCACTGTAAGCTACTAGCAGGGTCGCATGGGGCACTGTAAGCTACTAGCAGGGCAGCATGGGGCACTGTAAGCTACTAGCAGGGTCGCATGGGGCACTGTAAGCTACTAGCAGGGTCGCATGGGGCACTGTAAGCTACTAGCAGGGTCGCATGGGGCACCGTAAGCTACTAGCAGGACCGCATGGGGCACCGTAAGCTACTACCAGGGTCGCATGGGGCACTGTAAACTACTAGCAGGGCCGCATGGGGCACTGTAAGCTACTAGCAGGGTCGCATGGGGCACTGTAAGCTACTAGCAGGGTCGCATGGGGCACTGTAAGCTACTAGCAGGGTCGCATGGGGCACTCTAAGCTACTAGCAGGGTCGCATGGGGCACTCTAAGCTACTAGCAGGGTCGCATGGGGCACTGTAAGCTACTAGCAGGGTAGCATGGGGCACTGTAAGCTACTAGCAGGGTCGCATGGGGCACTGTAAGCTACTAGCAGGGTCGCATGGGGCACTGTAAGCTTCTAGCAGGGCCGCATGGGGCACTGTAAGCTACTAGCAGGGTCGCATGGGGCACTGTAAGCTACTAGCAGGGTCGCATGGGGCACTGTAAGCTACTAGCAGGGCCGCATGGGGCACTGTAAGCTACTAGCAGGGTCGCATGGGGCACTGTAAGCTACTAGCAGGGTCGCATGGGGCACTGTAAGCTACTAGCAGGGTCGCATGGGGCACTGTAAGCTACTAGCAGGGTCGCATGTGGCACTGTAAGCTACTAGCAGGGTCGCATGTGGCACTGTAAGCTACTAGCAGGGTCGCATGGGGCACTGTAAGCTACTAGCAGGGTCGCATGGGGCACTGTAAGCTCCTAGCAGGGTCGCATGGGGCACTGTAAGCTACTAGCAGGGCCGCATGGGGCACTGTAAGCTACTAGCAGGGTCGCATGGGACACTGTAAGCTACTAGCAGGGTCGCATGGGGCACTGTAAGCTACTAGCAGGGCCGCATGGGGCACTGTAAGCTACTAGCAGGGCCGCATGGGGCACTGTAAGCTACTAGCAGGGTCGCATGGGGCACTGTAAGCTACTAGCAGGGTCGCATGGGGCACTGTAAGCTACTAGCAGGGTCGCATAGGGCACTGTAAGCTACTAGCAGGGTCGCATGGGGCACTGTAAGCTACTAGCAGGGTCGCATGGGGCACTGTAAGGTACTAGCAGGGTCGCATGGGGCACTGTAAGGTACTAGCAGGGTCGCATGGGGCACTGTAAGCTACTAGCAGGGCCACATGGGGCACTGTAAGCTACTAGCAGGGTCGCATGGGGCACTGTAAGCTACTAGCGGGGCCGCATAGGGCACTGTAAGCTACTAGCGGGGTCGCATGGGGCACTGTAAGCTACTAGCAGGGTCGCATGGGGCACTGTAAGCTACTAACAGGGTCGCATGGGGCACTGTAAGCTAGTAGCAGGGTCGCATGGGGCACTGTAAGCTACTAGCAGGGTCGCATGGGGCACTGTAAGCTACTAGCAGGGCCGCATGGGGCACTGTAAGCTACTAGCAGGGTCGCATGGGGCACTTTAAGCTACTAGCAGGGTCGCATGGGGCACTGTAAGCTACTAGCAGGGTCGCATGGGGCACTGTAAGCTACTAGCAGGGTCGCATGGGGCACTGTAAGCTACTAGCAGGGTCGCATGGGGCACTGTAAGCTACTAGCAGGGTCGCATGGGGCACTGTAAGCTACTAGCAGGGTCGCATAGGGCACTGTAAGCTACTAGCAGGGTCGCATGGGGCACTGTAAGCTACTAGCAGGGTCGCATGGGGCACTGTAAGCTACTAGCAGGGCCGCATGGGGCACTGTAAGCTACTAGCAGGGTCGCATGGGGCACTGTAAGCTACTAGCAGGGTCGCATGGGGCACTGTAAGCTACTAGCAGGGTCGCATGGGGCACTGTAAGTTACTAGCAGGGTCGCATGGGGCACTGTAAGCTACTAGCAGGGTCGCATGGGGCACTGTAAGCTACTAGCAGGGTCGCATGGGGCACTGTAAGCTACTAGCAGGGTCGCATGGGACACTGTAAGCTACTAGCAGGGTCGCATGGGGCACTGTAAGCTACTAGCAGGGCCGCATGGGGCACTGTAAGCTACTAGCAGGGTCGCATGGGGCACTGTAAGCTACTAGCAGGGTCGCATGGGGCACTGTAAGCTACTAGCAGGGTCGCATGGGGCACTGTAAGCTACTAGCAGGGTCGCATGGGGCACTGTAAGCTACTAGCAGGGTCGCATGGGGCACTGTAAGCTACTAGCAGGGCCGCATAGGGCACTGTAAGCTACTAGCAGGGCCGCATGGGGCACTGTAAGCTACTAGCAGGGCCGCATAGGGCACTGTAAGCTACTAGCAGGGCCGCATGGGGCACTGTAAGCTACTAGCAGGGCCGCATGGGGCAATGTAAGCTACTAGCAGGGTCGCATGGGGCACTGTAAGCTACTAGCAGGGTCGCATGGGGCACTGTAAGCTACTAGCAGGGTCGCATGGGGCACTGTAAGCTACTAGCAGGGCCGCATGGGGCACTGTAAGCTACTAGCAGGGCCGCATGGGGCACTGTAAGCTACTAGCAGGGTCGCATGGGGCACTGTAAGCTACTAGCAGGGTCGCATGGGGCACTGTAAGCTACTAGCAGGGTCGCATGGGGCACTGTAAGCTACTAGCAGGGTCGCATGGGGCACTGTAAGCTACTAGCAGGGCCGCATGGGGCACTGTAAGCTACTAGCAGGGCCGCATGGGGCACTGTAAGCTACTAGCAGGGTCGCATGGGGCACTGTAAGCTACTAGCAGGGTCGCATGGGGCACTGTAAGCTACTAGCAGGGTCGCATGGGGCACTGTAAGCTACTAGCAGGGTCGCATGGGGCACTGTAAGCTACTAGCAGGGTCGCATGGGGCACTGTAAGCTACTAGCAGGGCCGCATGGGGCACTGTAAGCTACTAGCAGGGTCGCATGGGGCACTTTAAGCTACTAGCAGGGTCGCATGGGGCACTGTAAGCTACTAGCAGGGTCGCATGGGGCACTGTAAGCTACTAGCAGGGTCGCATGGGGCACTGTAAGCTACTAGCAGGGTCGCATGGGGCACTGTAAGCTACTAGCAGGGTCGCATGGGGCACTGTAAGCTACTAGCAGGGTCGCATGGGGCACTGTAAGCTACTAGCAGGGTCGCATGGGGCACTGTAAGCTACTAGCAGGGTCGCATGGGGCACTGTAAGCTACTAGCAGGGTCGCATGGGGCACTGTAAGCTACTAGCAGGACCGCATGGGGCACTGTAAGCTACTAGCAGGACGGCATGGGGCACTGTAAGCTACTAGCAGGGCCGCATGGGGCACTGTAAGCTACTAGCAGGGCCGCATGGGGCACTGTAAGCTACTAGCAGGGCCGCATGGGGCACTGTAAGCTACTAGCAGGGTCGCATGGGGCACTGTAAGCTACTAGCAGGGTCGCATGGGCACTGTAAGCTACTAGCAGGGTCGCATGGGGCACTGTAAGCTACTAGCAGGGCCGCATGGGGCACTGTAAGCTACTAGCAGGGTCGCATGGGGCACTGTAAGCTACTAGCAGGGTCGCATGGGGCACTGTAAGCTACTAGCAGGGTCGCATGGGGCACTGTAAGCTACTAGCAGGGCCGCATGGGGCACTGTAAGCTACTAGCAGGGTCGCATGGGGCACTGTAAGCTACTAGCAGGGTCGCATGGGGCACTGTAAGCTACTAGCAGGGTCGCATGGGGCACTGTAAGCTACTAGCAGGACCGCATGGGGCACCGTAAGCTACTACCAGGGTCGCATGGGGCACTGTAAACTACTAGCAGGGCCGCATGGGGCACTGTAAGCTACTAGCAGGGTCGCATGGGGCACTGTAAGCTACTAGCAGGGTCGCATGGGGCACTGTAAGCTACTAGCAGGGTCGCATGGGGCACTCTAAGCTACTAGCAGGGTCGCATGGGGCACTCTAAGCTACTAGCAGGGTCGCATGGGGCACTGTAAGCTACTAGCAGGGTAGCATGGGGCACTGTAAGCTACTAGCAGGGTCGCATGGGGCACTGTAAGCTACTAGCAGGGTCGCATGGGGCACTGTAAGCTTCTAGCAGGGCCGCATGGGGCACTGTAAGCTACTAGCAGGGTCGCATGGGGCACTGTAAGCTACTAGCAGGGTCGCATGGGGCACTGTAAGCTACTAGCAGGGCCGCATGGGGCACTGTAAGCTACTAGCAGGGTCGCATGGGGCACTGTAAGCTACTAGCAGGGTCGCATGGGGCACTGTAAGCTACTAGCAGGGTCGCATGGGGCACTGTAAGCTACTAGCAGGGTCGCATGTGGCACTGTAAGCTACTAGCAGGGTCGCATGTGGCACTGTAAGCTACTAGCAGGGTCGCATGGGGCACTGTAAGCTACTAGCAGGGTCGCATGGGGCACTGTAAGCTACTAGCAGGGTCGCATGGGGCACTGTAAGCTACTAGCAGGGCCGCATGGGGCACTGTAAGCTACTAGCAGGGCCGCATGGGGCACTGTAAGCTACTAGCAGGGTCGCATGGGGCACTGTAAGCTACTAGCGGGGCCGCATAGGGCACTGTAAGCTACTAGCAGGGTCGCATGGGGCACTGTAAGCTACTAGCAGGGTCGCATGGGGCACTGTAAGCTACTAGCAGTGTCGCATGGGGCACTGTAAGCTACTAGCAGGGTCGCATGGGGCACTGTAAGCTACTAGCAGGGTCGCATGGGGCACTGTAAGCTACTAGCAGGGTCGCATGGGGCACTGTAAGCTACTAGCAGGGCCGCATGGGGCACTGTAAGCTACTAGCAGGGTCGCATGGGGCACTGTAAGCTACTAGCAGGGTCGCATGGGGCACTGTAAGCTACTAGCAGGGCCGCATGGGGCACTGTAAGCTACTAGCAGGGCCGCATGGGGCACTGTAAGCTACTAGCAGGGTCGCATGGGGCACTGTAAGCTACTAGCAGGGTCGCATGGGGCACTGTAAGCTACTAGCAGGGTCTTTTGGGGCACTGTAAGCTACTAGCAGGGTCGCATGGGGCACTGTAAGCTACTAGCAGGGTCGCATGGGGCACTGTAAGCTACTAGCAGGGTCGCATGGGGCACTGTAAGCTACTAGCAGGGTCGCATGGGGCACTGTAAGCTGCTAGCGGTGCCGCATAGGGCACTGTAAGCTACTAGCGGGGTCGCATGGGGCACTGTAAGCTACTAGCAGGGTCGCATGGGGGCACTGTAAGCTACTAGCAGGGTCGCATGGGGCACTGTAAGCTACTAGCAGGGTCGCATGGGGCACTGTAAGCTACTAGCAGGGTCGCATGGGGCACTGTAAGCTACTAGCAGGGTCGCATGGGGCACTGTAAGCTACTAGCAGGGTCGCATGGGGCACTGTAAGCTACTAGCAGGGCCGCATGGGGCACTGTAAGCTACTAGCAGGGTCGCATGGGGCACTGTAAGCTACTAGCAGGGCCGCATGGGGCACTGTAAGCTACTAGCAGGGTCGCATGGGGCACTGTAAGCTACTAGCAGGGTCGCATGGGGCACGGTAAGCTACTAGCAGGGTCGCATGGGGCACTGTAAGCTACTAGCAGTGTCGCATGGGGCACTGTAAGCTACTAGCAGGGTCGCATGGGGCACTGTAAGCTACTAGCAGGGTCGCATGGGGCACTGTAAGCTACTAGCAAGGTCGCATGGGGCTCTGTAAGCTACTAGCAGGGTCGCATGGGGCACTGTAAGCTACTAGCAGGGTCGCATGGGGCACTGTAAGCTACTAGCAGGGTCGCATGGGGCACTGTAAGCTACTAGCAGGGTCGCATGGGGCACTGTAAGCTACTAGCAGGGTCGCATGGGGCACTGTAAGCTACTAGCAGGGCCGCATGGGGCACTGTAAGCTACTAGCAGGGTCGCATGGGGCACTGTAAACTACTAGCAGGGCCGCATGGGGCACTGTAAGCTACTAGCAGGGTCGCATGGGGCACTGTAAGCTACTAGCAGGGTCGCATGGGGCACTGTAAGCTACTAGCAGGGCCGCATGTGGCACTGTAAGCTACTAGCAGGGTCGCATGGGTCACTGTAAGCTACTAGCAGGGTCGCATGGGGCACTGTAAGCTACTAGCAGGGCCGCATGGGGCACTGTAAGCTACTAGCAGGGCCGCATAGGGCACTGTAAGCTACTAGCAGGGTCGCATGGGGCACTGTAAGCTACTAGCAGGGCCGCATGGGGCACTGTAAGCTACTAGCAGGGTCGCATGGGGCACTGTAAGCTACTAGCAGGGTCGCATGGGGCACTGTAAGTTACTAGCAGGGTCGCATGGGGCACTGTAAGCTACTAGCAGGGTCGCATGGGGCACTGTAAGCTACTAGCAGGGTCGCATAGGGCACTGTAAGCTACTAGCAAGGTCGCATGGGGCACTGTAAGCTACTAGCAGGGCCGCATGGGGCACTGTAAGCTACTAGCAGGGTCGCATGGGACACTGTAAGCTACTAGCAGGACCGCATGGGGCACTGTAAGCTACTAGCAGGGTCGCATGGGGCACTGTAAGCTACTAGCAGGGTCGCATGGGACACTGTAAGCTACTAGCAGGACCGCATGGGGCAATGTAAGCTACTAGCAGGGCCGCATAGGGCACTGTAAGCTACTAGCAGGGTCGCATGGGGCACTGTAAGCTACTAGCAGTGTCGCATGGGGCACTGTAAGCTACTAGCAGGGTCGCATGGAGCACTGTAAGCTACTAGCAGGGTCGCATGGGGCACTGTAAGCTACTAGCAGGGTCGCATGGGGCACTGTAAGCTACTAGCAGGGCCGCATGGGGCACTGTAAGCTACTAGCAGGGTCGCATGGGGCACTGTAAGCTACTAGCAGGGTCGCATGGGGCACTGTAAGCTACTAGCAGGGTCGCATGGGGCACTGTAAGCTACTAGCAGGGTCGCATGGGGCACTGTAAGCTACTAGCAGGGTCGCATGGGGCACTGTAAGCTACTAGCAGGGTCGCATGGGGCACTGTAAGCTACTAGCAGGGTCGCATGGGGCACTGTAAGCTACTAGCAGGGTCGCATGGGGCACTGTAAGCTACTAGCAGGGTCGCATGGGGCACTGTAAGCTACTAGCAGGGTCGCATGGGGCACTGTAAGCTACTAGCAGGGTCGCATGGGGCACTGTAAGCTACTAGCAGGGTCGCATGGGACACTGTAAGCTACTAGCAGGACCGCATGGGGCAATGTAAGCTACTAGCAGGGTCGCATGGGGCACTGTAAGCTACTAGCGGGGTCGCATGGGGCACTGTAAGCTACTAGCGGGGTCGCATGGGGCACTGTAAGCTACTAGCAGGGTCGCATGGGGCACTGTAAGCTACTAGCAGGGCCGCATGGGGCACTGTAAGCTACTAGCAGGGCCGCATGGGGCACTGTAAGCTACTAGCAGGGCCGCATGGGGCACTGTAAGCTACTAGCAGGGCCGCATGGGGCACTGTAAGCTACTAGCAGGGTCGCATGGGGCACTGTAAGCTACTAGCAGGGCCGCATGGGGCACTGTAAGCTACTAGCAGGGTCGCATGGGGCACTGTAAGCTACTAGCAGGGTCGCATGGGGCACTGTAAGCTACTAGCAGGGCCGCATAGGGCACTGTAAGCTACTAGCAGGGTCGCATGGGGCACTGTAAGCTACTAGCAGGGCCGCATGGGGCACTGTAAGCTACTAGCAGGGCCGCATGGGGCACTGTAAGCTACTAGCAGGGTCGCATGGGGCACTGTAAGCTACTAGCAGGGTCGCATGGGGCACTGTAAGCTACTAGCAGGGTCGCATGGGGCACTGTAAGCTACTAGCAGGGTCGCATAGGGCACTGTAAGCTACTAGCAGGGCCGCATGGGGCACTGTAAGCTACTAGCAGGGCCGCATGGGGCACTGTAAGCTACTAGCAGGGTCGCATGGGGCACTGTAAGCTACTAGCAGGGTCGCATGGGGCACTGTAAGCTACTAGCAGGGCCGCATGGGGCACTGTAAGCTACTAGCAGGGTCGCATGGGGCACTGTAAGCTACTAGCAGGGTCGCATGGGGCACTGTAAGCTACTAGCGGGGCCGCATGGGGCACTGTAAGCTACTAGCGGGGTCGCATGGGGCACTGTAAGCTACTAGCAGGGTCGCATGGGGCACTGTAAGCTACTAGCAGGGTCGCATGGGGCACTGTAAGCTACTAGCAGGGTCGCATGGGGCACTGTAAGCTACTAGCAGGGCCGCATGGGGCACTGTAAGCTACTAGCAGGGTCGCATGGGGCACTGTAAGCTACTAGCAGGGTCGCATGGGGCACTGTAAGCTACTAGCAGGGTCGCATGGGGCACTGTAAGCTACTAGCAGGGTCGCATGGGGCACTGTAAGCTACTAGCAGGGTCGCATGGGGCACTGTAAGCTACTAGCAGGGTCGCATGGGGCACTGTAAGCTACTAGCAGGGTAGCATGGGGCACTGTAAGCTACTAGCAGGGTCGCATGGGGCACTGAAAGCTACTAGCAGGGTCGCATGGGGCACTGTAAGCTACTAGCAGGGTCGCATGGGGCACTGTAAGCTACTAGCAGGGTCGCATGGGGCACTGTAAGCTACTAGCAGGGTAGCATGGGGCACTGTAAGCTACTAGCAGGGTCGCATGGGGCACTGTAAGCTACTAGCAGGGTCGCATGGGGCACTGTAAGTTACTAGCAGGGCCGCATGGGGCACTATAAGCTACTAGCAGGGCCGCATGGGGCACTGTAAGCTACTAGCAGGGCCGCATGGGGCATTGTAAGCTACTAGCAGGGTCGCATGGGGCACTGTAAGCTACCAGCAGGGCCGCATGGGGCACTGTAAGCTACTAGCAGGGCCGCATGGGGCACTGTAAGCTACTAGCGGGGCCGCATAGGGCACTGTAAGCTACTAGCAGGGTCTCATGGGGCACTGTAAGCTAATAGCAGGGTCGCATGGGGCACTGTAAGCTACTAGCAGGGTCGCATGGGGCACTGTAAGCTACTAGCAGGGCCGCATGGGGCACTGTAAGCTACTAGCAGGGTCGCATGGGGCACTGTAAGCTACTAGCAGGATCGCATGGGGCACTGTAAGCTACTAGCAGGGTCGCATGGGGCACTGTAAGCTACTAGCAGTGTCGCATGGGGCACTGTAAGCTACTAGCAGGGTCGCATGGGGCACTGTAAGCTACTAGCAGGGTCGCATGGGGCACTGTAAGCTACTAGCAGGGCCGCATGGGGCACTGTAAGCTACTAGCAGGGCCGCATGGGGCACTATAAGCTACTAGCAGGGCCGCATGGGGCACTGTAAGCTACTAGCAGGGTCGCATGGGGCACTGTAAGCTACTAGCAGGGCCGCATGGGGCACTGTATGCTACTAGCAGGGTCGCATGGGGCACTGTAAGCTACTAGCAGGGTCGCATGGGGCACTGTAAGCTACTAGCAGGGTCGCATGGGGCACTGTAAGCTACTAGCAGGGCCGCATGGGGCACTGTAAGCTACTAGCAGGGTCGCATGGGGCACTGTAAGCTACTAGCAGGGTCGCATGGGGCACTTTAAGCTACTAGCAGGGTCGCATGGGGCACTGTAAGCTACTAGCAGGGTCGCATGGGGCACTGTAAGCTACTAGCAGGGCCGCATGGGGCACTGTAAGCTACTAGCAGGGTCGCATGGGGCACTGTAAGCTTCTAGCAGGGTCGCATGGGGCACTGTAAGCTACTAGCAGGGCCGCATGGGGCACTGTAAGCTACTAGCAGGGTCGCATGGGGCACTGTAAGCTACTAGCAGGGTCGCATGGGGCACTGTAAGCTACTAGCAGGGTCGCATGGGGCACTGTAAGCTACTAGCAGGGTCGCATGGGGCACTGTAAGCTACTAGCAGGGTCGCATGGGGCACTGTAAGCTACTAGCAGGGTCGCATGGGGCACTGTAAGCTACTAGCGGGGTCGCATGGGGCACTGTAAGCTACTAGCGGGGTCGCATGGGGCACTGTAAGCTACTAGCGGGGTCGCATGGGGCACTGTAAGCTACTAGCAGGGTCGCATGGGGCACTGTAAGCTACTAGCAGGGCCGCATGGGGCACTGTAAGCTACTAGCAGGGTCGCATGGGGCACTGTAAGCTACTAGCAGTGTCGCATGGGGCACTGCAAGCTACTAGCAGGGTCGCATGGAGCACTGTAAGCTACTAGCAGGGCCGCATGGAGCACTGTAAGCTACTAGCAGGGCCGCATGGAGCACTGTAAGCTACTAGCAGGGTCGCATGGGGCACTGTAAGCTACTAGCAGGGTCGCATGGGGCACTGTAAGCTACTAGCAGGGTCGCATGGGGCACTGTAAGCTACTAGCAGGGTCGCATGGGGCACTGTAAGCTACTAGCAGGGTCGCATGGGGCACTGTAAGCTACTAGCAGGGTCGCATGGGGCACTGTAAGCTACTAGCAGGGTCGCATGGGGCACTGTAAGCTACTAGCAGGGTCGCATGGGGCACTGTAAGCTACTAGCAGGGTCGCATGGGGCACTGTAAGCTACTAGCAGGGTCTCATGGGGCACTGTAAGCTACTAGCAGGGTCGCATGGGGCACTGTAAGCTACTAGCAGGGTCGCAAGGGGCACTGTAAGCTACTAGCAGTGTCGCATGGGGCACTGTAAGCTACTAGCAGGGTCGCATGGGGCACTGTAAGCTACTAGCAGGGTCGCATGGGGCACTGTAAGCTACTAGCAGGGTCGCATGGGGCACTGTAAGCTACTAGCAGGGTCGCATTGGGCACTGTAAGCTACTAGCAGGGTCGCATGGGGCACTGTAAGCTACTAGCAGGGTCGCATGGGGCACTGTAAGCTACTAGCAGGGTCGCATGGGGCACTGTAAGCTACTAGCAGGGTCGCATGGGGCACTGTAAGCTACTAGCAGGGTCGCATGGGGCACTGTAAGCTACTAGCAGGGTCGCATGGGGCACTGTAAGCTACTAGTAGGGCCACATGGGGCACTGTAAGCTACTAGCAGGGCCGCATGGGGCACTGTAAGCTACTAGCAGGGTCGCATGGGGCACTGTAAGCTACTAGCAGGGTCGCATGGGGCACTGTAAGCTACTAGCAGGGTCGCATGGGGCACTGTAAGCTACTAGCAGGGTCGCATGGGGCACTGTAAGCTACTAGCAGGGTCGCATGGGGCACTGTAAGCTACTAGCAGGGCCGCATGAGGCACTGTAAGCTACTAGCAGGGTCGCATAGGGCACTGTAAGCTACTAGCAGGGCCGCATGGGGCACTGTAAGCTACTAGCAGGGTCGCATGGGGCACTGTAAGCTACTAGCAGGGCCGCAAGGGGCACTGTAAGCTACTAGCAGGGCCGCATGGGGCACTGTAAGCTACTAGCAGGGCCGCAAGGGGCACTGTAAGCTACTAGCAGGGTCGCATGGGGCACTGTAAGCTACTAGCAGGGTCGCATGGGGCACTGTAAGCTACTAGCAGGGTCGCATGGGGCACTGTAAGCTACTAGCAGGGTCGCATGGGGCACTGTAAGCTACTAGCAGGGTCGCATGGGGCACTGTAAGCTACTAGCAGGGTCGCATGGGGCACTGTAAGCTACTAGCAGGGCCGCATGGGGCACTGTAAGCTACTAGCAGGGTCGCATGGGGCACTGTAAGCTACTAGCAGGGTCGCATGGGGCACTGTAAGCTACTAGCAGGGTCGCATGGGGCACTGTAAGCTACTAGCAGGGTCGCATGGGGCACTGTAAGCTACTAGCAGGGTCGCATGGGGCACTGTAAGCTACTAGCAGGGTCGCATGGGGCACTGTAAGATACTAGCAGGGTCGCATGGGGCACTGTAAGCCACTAGCAGGGTCGCATGGGGCACTGTAAGCTACTAGCAGGGTCGCATGGGGCACTGTAAGCTACTAGCAGGGTCGCATGGGGCACTGTAAGCTACTAGCAGGGTAGCATGGGGCACTGTAAGCTACTAGCAGGGTCGCATGGGGCACTGAAAGCTACTAGCAGGGTCGCATGGGGCACTGTAAGCTACTAGCAGGGTCGCATGGGGCACTGTAAGCTACTAGCAGGGTCGCATGGGGCACTGTAAGCTACTAGCAGGGTAGCATGGGGCACTGTAAGCTACTAGCAGGGTCGCATGGGGCACTGTAAGCTACTAGCAGGGTCGCATGGGGCACTGTAAGTTACTAGCAGGGCCGCATGGGGCACTATAAGCTACTAGCAGGGCCGCATGGGGCACTGTAAGCTACTAGCAGGGCAACATGGGGCATTGTAAGCTACTAGCAGGGTCGCATGGGGCACTGTAAGCTACCAGCAGGGCCGCATGGGGCACTGTAAGCTACTAGCAGGGCCGCATGGGGCACTGTAAGCTACTAGCGGGGCCGCATAGGGCACTGTAAGCTACTAGCAGGGTCTCATGGGGCACTGTAAGCTAATAGCAGGGTCGCATGGGGCACTGTAAGCTACTAGCAGGGTCGCATGGGGCACTGTAAGCTACTAGCAGGGCCGCATGGGGCACTGTAAGCTACTAGCAGGGTCGCATGGGGCACTGTAAGCTACTAGCAGGGTCGCATGGGGCACTGTAAGCTACTAGCAGGGTCGCATGGGGCACTGTAAGCTACTAGCAGTGTCGCATGGGGCACTGTAAGCTACTAGCAGGGTCGCATGGGGCACTGTAAGCTACTAGCAGGGTCGCATGGGGCACTGTAAGCTACTAGCAGGGCCGCATGGGGCACTGTAAGCTACTAGCAGGGCCGCATGGGGCACTATAAGCTACTAGCAGGGCCGCATGGGGCACTGTAAGCTACTAGCAGGGTCGCATGGGGCACTGTAAGCTACTAGCAGGGCCGCATGGGGCACTGTATGCTACTAGCAGGGTCGCATGGGGCACTGTAAGCTACTAGCAGGGTCGCATGGGGCACTGTAAGCTACTAGCAGGGTCGCATGGGGCACTGTAAGCTACTAGCAGGGCCGCATGGGGCACTGTAAGCTACTAGCAGGGTCGCATGGGGCACTGTAAGCTACTAGCAGGGTCGCATGGGGCACTTTAAGCTACTAGCAGGGTCGCATGGGGCACTGTAAGCTACTAGCAGGGTCGCATGGGGCACTGTAAGCTACTAGCAGGGCCGCATGGGGCACTGTAAGCTACTAGCAGGGCCGCATGGGGCACTGTAAGCTTCTAGCAGGGTCGCATGGGGCACTGTAAGCTACTAGCAGGGCCGCATGGGGCACTGTAAGCTACTAGCAGGGTCGCATGGGGCACTGTAAGCTACTAGCAGGGTCGCATGGGGCACTGTAAGCTACTAGCAGGGTCGCATGGGGCACTGTAAGCTACTAGCAGGGTCGCATGGGGCACTGTAAGCTACTAGCAGTGTCGCATGGGGCACTGTAAGCTACTAGCAGGGTCGCATGGAGCACTGTAAGCTACTAGCAGGGCCGCATGGAGCACTGTAAGCTACTAGCAGGGCCGCATGGAGCACTGTAAGCTACTAGCAGGGTCGCATGGGGCACTGTAAGCTACTAGCAGGGTCGCATGGGGCACTGTAAGCTACTAGCAGGGTCGCATGGGGCACTGTAAGCTACTAGCAGGGTCGCATGGGGCACTGTAAGCTACCAGCAGGGTCGCATGGGGCACTGTAAGCTACTAGCAGGGTCGCATGGGGCACTGTAAGCTACTAGCAGGGTCGCATGGGGCACTGTAAGCTACTAGCAGGGTCGCATGGGGCACTGTAAGCTACTAGCAGGGTCGCATGGGGCACTGTAAGCTACTAGCAGGGTCTCATGGGGCACTGTAAGCTACTAGCAGGGTCGCATGGGGCACTGTAAGCTACTAGCAGGGTCGCAAGGGGCACTGTAAGCTACTAGCAGTGTCGCATGGGGCACTGTAAGCTACTAGCAGGGTCGCATGGGGCACTGTAAGCTACTAGCAGGGTCGCATGGGGCACTGTAAGCTACTAGCAGGGTCGCATGGGGCACTGTAAGCTACTAGCAGGGTCGCATTGGGCACTGTAAGCTACTAGCAGGGTCGCATGGGGCACTGTAAGCTACTAGCAGGGTCGCATGGGGCACTGTAAGCTACTAGCAGGGTCGCATGGGGCACTGTAAGCTACTAGCAGGGTCGCATGGGGCACTGTAAGCTACTAGCAGGGTCACATGGGGCACTGTAAGCTACTAGTAGGGCCGCATGGGGCACTGTAAGCTACTAGCAGGGCCGCATGGGGCACTGTAAGCTACTAGCAGGGTCGCATGGGGCACTGTAAGCTACTAGCAGGGTCGCATGGGGCACTGTAAGCTACTAGCAGGGTCGCATGGGGCACTGTAAGCTACTAGCAGGGTCGCATGGGGCACTGTAAGCTACTAGCAGGGTCGCATGGGGCACTGTAAGCTACTAGCAGGGCCGCATGAGGCACTGTAAGCTACTAGCAGGGTCGCATAGGGCACTGTAAGCTACTAGCAGGGCCGCATGGGGCACTGTAAGCTACTAGCAGGGTCGCATGGGGCACTGTAAGCTACTAGCAGGGCCGCAAGGGGCACTGTAAGCTACTAGCAGGGCCGCATGGGGCACTGTAAGCTACTAGCAGGGCCGCAAGGGGCACTGTAAGCTACTAGCAGGGTCGCATGGGGCACTGTAAGCTACTAGCAG
Organism: Meconema thalassinum; assembly: GCA_946902985.2. Classification (NCBI taxonomy): domain Eukaryota; kingdom Metazoa; phylum Arthropoda; class Insecta; order Orthoptera; family Tettigoniidae; genus Meconema; species Meconema thalassinum. The sequence continues at coordinate 1,491,465,495 of OX336389.2, read as the reverse complement.
GGTCGCATGGGGCACTGTAAGCTACTAGCAGGGTCGCATGGGGCACTGTAAGCTACTAGCAGGGTCGCATGGGGCACTGTAAGCTACTAGCAGGGTCGCATGGGGCACTGTAAGCTACTAGCAGGGTCGCATGGGGCACTGTAAGCTACTAGCAGGGCCGCATGGGGCACTGTAAGCTACTAGCAGGGTCGCATGGTGCACTGTAAGCTACTAGCAGGGTCGCATGGGGCACTGTAAGCTACTAGCAGGGTCGCATGGGGCACTGTAAGCTACTAGCAGGGTCGCATGGGGCACTGTAAGCTACTAGCAGGGTCGCATGGGGCACTGTAAGATACTAGCAGGGTCGCATGGGGCACTGTAAGCTACTAGCAGGGCCGCATGGGGCACTGTAAGCTACTAGCAGGGCCGCATGGGGCACTGTAAGCTACTAGCAGGGTCGCATGGGGCACTGTAAGCTACTAGCAGGGTCGCATGGGGCACTGTAAGCTACTAGCAGGGTCGCATGGGGCACTGTAAGCTACTAGCAGGGTCGCATCCGGCACTGTAAGCTACTAGCAGGGTCTTTTGGGGCACTGTAAGCTACTAGCAGGGTCGCATGGGGCACTGTAAGCTACTAGCAGGGTCGCATGGGGCACTGTAAGCTACTAGCAGGGTCGCATGGGGCACTGTAAGCTACTAGCAGGGTGGCATGGGGCACTGTAAGCTACTAGCAGGGCCGCATAGGGCACTGTAAGCTACTAGCAGGGTGGCATGGGGCACTGTAAGCTACTAGCAGGGTCGCATTGGGCACTGTAAGCTACTAGCAGGGCCGCATGGGGCACTGTAAGCTACTAGCAGGGCCGCATGGCGCACTGTAAGCTACTAGCGGGGCCGCATGGGGCACTGTAAGCTACTAGCAGGGCCGCATGGGGCACTGTAAGCTACTAGCAGGGTCGCATGGGGCACTGTAAGCTACTAGCGGTGCCGCATAGGGCACTGTAAGCTACTAGCAGGGTCGCATGGGGCACTGTATGCTACTAGCAGGGTCGCATGGGGGCACTGTAAGCTACTAGCAGGGTCGCATGGGGCACTGTAAGCTACTAGCAGGGTCGCATGGGGCACTGTAAGCTACTAGCAGGGTCGCATGGGGCACTGTAAGCTACTAGCAGGGTCGCATGGGGCACTGTAAGCTACTAGCAGGGTCGCATGGGGCACTGTAAGCTACTAGCAGGGTCGCATGGGGCACTGTAAGCTACTAGCAGGGTCGCATGGGGCACTGTAAGCTACTAGCAGGGTCGCATGGGGCACTGTAAGCTACTAGCAGGGTCGCATGGGGCACTGTAAGCTACTAGCAGGGCCGCATGGGGCACTGTATGCTACTAGCAGGGTCGCATGGGGCACTGTAAGCTACTAGCAGGGTCGCATGGGGCACTGTAAGCTACTAGCAGGGTCGCATGGGGCACTGTAAGCTACTAGCAGTGTCGCATGGGGCACTGTAAGCTACTAGCAGGGTCGCATGGGGCACTGTAAGCTACTAGCAGGGTCACATGGGGCACTGTAAGCTACTAGCAGGGTCGCATGGGGCTCTGTAAGCTACTAGCAGGGTCGCATGGGGCACTGTAAGCTACTAGCAGGGTCGCATGGGGCACTGTAAGCTACTAGCAGGGTCGCATGGGGCACTGTAAGCTACTAGCAGGGTCGCATGGGGCACTGTAAGCTACTAGCAGGGTCGCATGGGGCACTGTAAGCTACTAGCAGGGCCGCATGGGGCACTGTAAGCTACTAGCAGGGTCGCATGGGGCACTGTAAACTACTAGCAGGGCCGCATGGGGCACTGTAAGCTACTAGCAGGGTCGCATGGGGCACTGTAAGCTACTAGCAGGGTCGCATGGGGCACTGTAAGCTACTAGCAGGGCCGCATGGGGCACTGTAAGCTACTAGCAGGGTCGCATGGGGCACTGTAAGCTACTAGCAGGGCCGCATGGGGCACTGTAAGCTACTAGCAGGGTCGCATGGGGCACTGTAAGCTACTAGCAGGGTCGCATGGGGCACTGTAAGCTACTAGCAGGGTCGCATGGGGCACTATAAGCTACTAGCAGGGTCGCATGGGGCACTGTAAGCTACTAGCAGGGTCGCATGGGGCACTGTAAGCTACTAGCAGGGTCGCATGGGGCACTGTAAACTACTAGCAGGGCCGCATGGGGCACTGTAAGCTACTAGCAGGGTCGCATGGGGCACTGTAAGCTACTAGCAGGGTAGCATGGGGCACTGTAAGCTACTAGCAGGGCTGCATGGGGCACTGTAAGCTACTAGCAGGGTCGCATGGGGCACTGTAAGCTACTAGCAGGGCCGCATGGGGCACTGTAAGCTACTAGCAGGGTCGCATGGGGCACTGTAAGCTACTAGCAGGGTCGCATGGGGCACTGTAAGCTACTAGCAGGGTCGCATGGGGCACTATAAGCTACTAGCAGGGTCGCATGGGGCACTGTAAGCTACTAGCAGGGTCGCATGGGGCACTGTAAGCTACTAGCAGGGTCGCATGGGGCACTGTAAGCTACTAGCAGGGTCGCATGGGGCACTGTAAGCTACTAGCAGGGTCGCATGGGGCACTGTAAGCTACTAGCAGGGCCGCATAGGGCACTGTAAGCTACTAGCAGGGTCGCATGGGGCACTGTAAGCTACTAGCAGGGCCGCATGGGGCACTGTAAGCTACTAGCAGGGTCGCATGGGGCACTGTAAGCTACTAGCAGGGTCGCATGGGGCACTGTAAGTTACTAGCAGGGTCGCATGGGGCACTGTAAGCTACTAGCAGGGTCGCATGGGGCACTGTAAGCTACTAGCAGGGTCGCATAGGGCACTGTAAGCTACTAGCAGGATCGCATGGGGCACTGTAAGCTACTAGCAGGGCCGCATGGGGCACTGTAAGCTACTAGCAGGGTCGCATGGGACACTGTAAGCTACTAGCAGGACCGCATGGGGCACTGTAAGCTACTAGCAGGGTCGCATGGGGCACTGTAAGCTACTAGCAGGGTCGCATGGGACACTGTAAGCTACTAGCAGGACCGCATGGGGCAATGTAAGCTACTAGCAGGGCCGCATAGGGCACTGTAAGCTACTAGCAGGGTCGCATGGGGCACTGTAAGCTACTAGCAGGGTCGCATGGGGCACTGTAAGCTACTAGCAGGGTCGCATGGAGCACTGTAAGCTACTAGCAGGGTCGCATGGGGCACTGTAAGCTACTAGCAGGGCCGCATGGGGCACTGTAAGCTACTAGCAGGGTCGCATGGGGCACTGTAAGCTACTAGCAGGGTCGCATGGGGCACTGTAAGCTACTAGCAGGGTCGCATGGGGCACTGTAAGCTACTAGCAGGGTCGCATGGGGCACTGTAAGCTACTAGCAGGGTCGCATGGGGCACTGTAAGCTACTAGCAGGGTCGCATGGGGCACTGTAAGCTACTAGCAGGGTCGCATGGGGCACTGTAAGCTACTAGCAGGGTCGCATGGGGCACTGTAAGCTACTAGCAGGGTCGCATGGGGCACTGTAAGCTACTAGCAGGGTCGCATGGGGCACTGTAAGCTACCAGCAGGGTCGCATGGGACACTGTAAGCTACTAGCAGGACCGCATGGGGCAATGTAAGCTACTAGCAGGGTCGCATGGGGCACTGTAAGCTACTAGCGGGGTCGCATGGGGCACTGTAAGCTACTAGCAGGGTCGCATGGGGCACTGTAAGCTACTAGCAGGGTCGCATGGGGCACTGTAAGCTACTAGCAAGGCCGCATGGGGCACTGTAAGCTACTAGCAGGGCCGCATGGGGCACTGTAAGCTACTAGCAGGGCCGCATGGGGCACTGTAAGCTACTAGCAGGGCCGCATGGGGCACTGTAAGCTACTAGCAGGGTCGCATGGGGCACTGTAAGCTACTAGCAGGGCCGCATGGGGCACTGTAAGCTACTAGCAGGGTCGCATGGGGCACTGTAAGCTACTAGCAGGGTCGCATGGGGCACTGTAAGCTACTAGCAGGGCCGCATAGGGCACTGTAAGCTACTAGCAGGGTCGCATGGGGCACTGTAAGCTACTAGCAGGGCCGCATGGGGCACTGTAAGCTACTAGCAGGGCCGCATGGGGCACTGTAAGCTACTAGCAGGGTCGCATGGGGCACTGTAAGCTACTAGCGGGGCCGCATGGTGCACTGTAAGCTACTAGCAGGGTCGCATGTGGCACTGTAAGCTACTAGCAGGGTCGCATGGGGCACTGTAAGCTACTAGCAGGGTCGCATGGGGCACTGTAAGCTACTAGCAGGGTCGCATGGGGCACTATAAGCTACTAGCAGGGTCGCATGGGGCACTGTAAGCTACTAGCAGGGTCGCATGGGGCACTGTAAGCTACTAGCAGGGCCGCATGGGGCACTGTAAGCTACTAGCAGGGTCGCATGGGGCACTGTAAGCTACTAGCAGGGTCGCATGGGGCACTGTAAGCTACTAGCAGGGTCGCATGGGGCACTGTAAGCTACTAGCAGGGTCGCATGGGGCACTGTAAGCTACTAGCGGGGTCGCATGGGGCACTGTAAGCTACTAGCGGGGTCGCATGGGGCACTGTAAGCTACTAGCAGGGTCGCATGGGGCACTGTAAGCTACTAGCAGGGTCGCATGGGGCACTGTAAGCTACTAGCAGGGCCGCATGGGGCACTGTAAGCTACTAGCAGGGTCGCATGGGGCACTGTAAGCTACTAGCAGGGTCGCATGGGGCACTGTAAGCTACTAGCAGGGTCGCATGGAGCACTGTAAGCTACTAGCAGGGCCGCATGGAGCACTGTAAGCTACTAGCAGGGCCGCATGGAGCACTGTAAGCTACTAGCAGGGTCGCATGGGGCACTGTAAGCTACTAGCAGGGTCGCATGGGGCACTGTAAGCTACTAGCAGGGTCGCATGGGGCACTGTAAGCTACTAGCAGGGTCGCATGGGGCACTGTAAGCTACTAGCAGGGTCGCATGGGGCACTGTAAGCTACTAGCAGGGTCGCATGGGGCACTGTAAGCTACTAGCAGGGTCGCAAGGGGCACTGTAAGCTACTAGCAGTGTCGCATGGGGCACTGTAAGCTACTAGCAGGGTCGCATGGGGCACTGTAAGCTACTAGCAGGGTCGCATGGGGCACTGTAAGCTACTAGCAGGGTCGCATGGGGCACTGTAAGCTACTAGCAGGGTCGCATTGGGCACTGTAAGCTACTAGCAGGGTCGCATGGGGCACTGTAAGCTACTAGCAGGGTCGCATGGGGCACTGTAAGCTACTAGCAGGGTCGCATGGGGCACTGTAAGCTACTAGCAGGGTCGCATGGGGCACTGTAAGCTACTAGCAGGGTCGCATGGGGCACTGTAAGCTACTAGCAGGGTCGCATGGGGCACTGTAAGCTACTAGTAGGGCCGCATGGGGCACTGTAAGCTACTAGCAGGGCCGCATGGGGCACTGTAAGCTACTAGCAGGGTCGCATGGGGCACTGTAAGCTACTAGCAGGGTCGCATGGGGCACTGTAAGCTACTAGCAGGGTCGCATGGGGCACTGTAAGCTACTAGCAGGGTCGCATGGGGCACTGTAAGCTACTAGCAGGGTCGCATGGGGCACTGTAAGCTACTAGCAGGGCCGCATGAGGCACTGTAAGCTACTAGCAGGGTCGCATAGGGCACTGTAAGCTACTAGCAGGGCCGCATGGGGCACTGAAAGCTACTAGCAGGGTCGCATGGGGCACTGTAAGCTACTAGCAGGGCCGCAAGGGGCACTGTAAGCTACTAGCAGGGCCGCATGGGGCACTGTAAGCTACTAGCAGGGCCGCAAGGGGCACTGTAAGCTACTAGCAGGGTCGCATGGGGCACTGTAAGCTACTAGCAGGGTCGCATGGGGCACTGTAAGCTACTAGCAGGGCCGCATGGGGCACTGTAAGCTACTAGCAGGGCCGCATGGGGCACTGTAAGCTACTAGCAGGGTCGCATGGGGCACTGTAAGCTACTAGCAGGGTCGCATGGGGCACTGTAAGCTACTAGCAGGGCCGCATGGGGCACTGTAAGCTACTAGCAGGGTCGCATGGGGCACTGTAAGCTACTAGCAGGGTCGCATGGGGCACTGTAAGCTACTAGCAGGGTCGCATGGGGCACTGTAAGCTACTAGCAGGGTCGCATGGGGCACTGTATGCTACTAGCAGGGTCGCATGGGGCACTGTAAGATACTAGCAGGGTCGCATGGGGCACTGTAAGCTACTAGCAGGGCCGCATGGGGCACTGTAAGCTACTAGCAGGGCCGCATGGGGCACTGTAAGCTACTAGCAGGTTCGCATGGGGCACTGTAAGCTACTAGCAGGGTCGCATGGGGCACTGTAAGCTACTAGCAGGGTCGCATGGGGCACTGTAAGCTACTAGCAGGGTCGCATCCGGCACTGTAAGCTACTAGCAGGGTCTTTTGGGGCACTGTAAGCTACTAGCAGGGTCGCATGGGGCACTGTAAGCTACTAGCAGGGTCGCATGGGGCACTGTAAGCTACTAGCAGGGTCGCATGGGGCACTGTAAGCTACTAGCAGGGTCGCATGGGGCACTGTAAGCTACTAGCAGGGTCGCATGGGGCACTGTAAGCTACTAGCGGTGCCGCATAGGGCACTGTAAGCTACTAGCAGGGTCGCATGGGGCACTGTAAGCTACTAGCAGGGTCGCATGGGGGCACTGTAAGCTACTAGCAGGGTCGCATGGGGCACTGTAAGCTACTAGCAGGGTCGCATGGGGCACTGTAAGCTACTAGCAGGGTCGCATGGGGCACTGTAAGCTACTAGCAGGGTCGCATGGGGCACTGTAAGCTACTAGCAGGGTCGCATGGGGCACTGTAAGCTACTAGCAGGGTCGCATGGGGCACTGTAAGCTACTAGCAGGGTCGCATGGGGCACTGTAAGCTACTAGCAGGGCCGCATGGGGCACTGTAAGCTACTAGCAGGGTCGCATGGGGCACTGTAAGCTACTAGCAGGGTCGCATGGGGCACTGTAAGCTACTAGCAGGGTCGCATGGGGCACTGTAAGCTACTAGCAGTGTCGCATGGGGCACTGTAAGCTACTAGCAGGGTCGCATGGGGCACTGTAAGCTACTAGCAGGGTCGCATGGGGCACTGTAAGCTACTAGCAGGGTCGCATGGGGCTCTGTAAGCTACTAGCAGGGTCGCAAGGGGCACTGTAAGCTACTAGCAGGGTCGCATGGGGCACTGTAAGCTACTAGCAGGGTCGCATGGGGCACTGTAAGCTACTAGCAGGGTCGCATGGGGCACTGTAAGCTACTAGCAGGGTCGCATGGGGCACTGTAAGCTACTAGCAGGGCCGCATGGGGCACTGTAAGCTACTAGCAGGGTCGCATGGGGCACTGTAAACTACTAGCAGGGCCGCATGGGGCACTGTAAGCTACTAGCAGGGTCGCATGGGGCACTGTAAGCTACTAGCAGGGTCGCATGGGGCACTGTAAGCTACTAGCAGGGCCGCATGGGGCACTGTAAGCTACTAGCAGGGTCGCATGGGGCACTGTAAGCTACTAGCAAGGCCGCATGGGGCACTGTAAGCTACTAGCAGGGTCGCATGGGGCACTGTAAGCTACTAGCAGGGTCGCATGGGGCACTGTAAGCTACTAGCAGGGTCGCATGGGGCACTATAAGCTACTAGCAGGGTCGCATGGGGCATTGTAAGCTACTAGCAGGGTCGCATGGGGCACTGTAAGCTACTAGCAGGGTCGCATGGGGCACTGTAAACTACTAGCAGGGCCGCATGGGGCACTGTAAGCTACTAGCAGGGTCGCATGGGGCACTGTAAGCTACTAGCAGGGTCGCATGGGGCACTGTAAGCTACTAGCAGGGCCGCATGGGGCACTGTAAGCTACTAGCAGGGTCGCATGGGGCACTGTAAGCTACTAGCAGGGCCGCATGGGGCACTGTAAGCTACTAGCAGGGTCGCATGGGGCACTGTAAGCTACTAGCAGGGTCGCATGGGGCACTGTAAGCTACTAGCAGGGTCGCATGGGGCACTATAAGCTACTAGCAGGGTCGCATGGGGCACTGTAAGCTACTAGCAGGGTCGCATGGGGCACTGTAAGCTACTAGCAGGGTCGCATGGGGCACTGTAAGCTACTAGCAGGGTCGCATGGGGCACTGTAAGCTACTAGCAGGGTCGCATGGGGCACTGTAAGCTACTAGCAGGGCCGCATAGGGCACTGTAAGCTACTAGCAGGGTCGCATGGGGCACTGTAAGCTACTAGCAGGGCCGCATGGGGCACTGTAAGCTACTAGCAGGGTCGCATGGGGCACTGTAAGCTACTAGCAGGGTCGCATGGGGCACTGTAAGTTACTAGCAGGGTCGCATGGGGCACTGTAAGCTACTAGCAGGGTCGCATGGGGCACTGTAAGCTACTAGCAGGGTCGCATAGGGCACTGTAAGCTACTAGCAGGGTCGCATGGGGCACTGTAAGCTACTAGCAGGGCCGCATGGGGCACTGTAAGCTACTAGCAGGGTCGCATGGGACACTGTAAGCTACTAGCAGGACCGCATGGGGCACTGTAAGCTACTAGCAGGGTCGCATGGGGCACTGTAAGCTACTAGCAGGGTCGCATGGGACACTGTAAGCTACTAGCAGGACCGCATGGGGCAATGTAAGCTACTAGCAGGGCCGCATAGGGCACTGTAAGCTACTAGCAGGGTCGCATGGGGCACTGTAAACTACCAGCAGGGTCGCATGGGGCACTGTAAGCTACTAGCAGGGTCGCAGGGGCACTGTAAGCTACTAACAGGGTCGCATGGGGCACTGTAAGCTACTAGCAGGGTCGCATGGGGCACTGTAAGCTACTAGCAGGGTCGCATGGGGCACTGTAAGCTACTAGCAGGGCCGCATGGGGCACTGTAAGCTACTAGCAGGGCCGCATGGGGCACTGTAAGCTACTAGCAGGGCCGCATGGGGCACTGTAAGCTACTAGCAGGGCCGCATGGGGCACTGTAAGCTACTAGCAGGGTCGCATGGGGCACTGTAAGCTACTAGCAGGGTCGCATGGGGCACTGTAAGCTACTAGCAGGGCCGCATGGGGCACTGTAAGCTACTAGCAGGGCCGCATGGGGCACTGTAAGCTACTAGCAGGGCCGCATGGGGCACTGTAAGCTACTAGCAGGGTCGCATGGGGCACTGTAAGCTACTAGCAGGGTCGCATGGGGCACTGTAAGCTACTAGCAGGGTCGCATGGGGCACTGTAAGCTACTAGCAGGGTCGCATGGGGCACTGTAAGCTACTAGCAGGGCCGCATGGGGCACTGTAAGCTACTAGCAGGGTCGCATGGGGCACTGTAAGCTACTAGCAGGGTCGTATGGGGCACTGTAAGCTACTAGCAGGGTCGCATGGGGCACTGTAAGCTACTAGCAGGGTCGCATGGGGCACTGTAAGCTACTAGCAGGGTCGCATGGGGCACTGTAAGCTACTAGCAGGGCCGCATGGGGCACTGTAAGCTACTAGCAGGGCCGCATGGGGCACTGTAAGTTACTAGCAGGGCCGCATGGGGCACTGTAAGCTACTAGCAGGGTCGCATGGGGCACTGTAAGCTACTAGCAGGGTCGCATGGGGCACTGTAAGCTACTAGCAGGGTCGCATGGGGCACTGTAAGCTACTAGCAGGGTCGCATGGGGCACTGTAAGCTACTAGCAGGGCCGCATGGGGCACTGTAAGCTACTAGCAGGGCCGCATGGGGCACTGTGAGCTACTAGCAGGGTCGCATGGGGCACTGTAAGCTACTAGCAGGGTCGCATGGGGCACTGTAAGCTACTAGCAGGGTCGCATGGGGCACTGTAAGCTACTAGAAGGGTCGCATGGGGCACTGTAAGCTACTAGCAGGGTCGCATGGGGCACTGTAAGCTACTAGCAGGGCCGCATGGGGCACTGTAAGCTACTAGCAGGGCCGCATGGGGCACTGTAAGCTACTAGCAGGGTCGCATGGGGCACTGTAAGCTACTAGCAGGGTCGCATGGGGCACTGTAAGCTACTAGCAGGGTCGCATGGGGCACTGTAAGCTACTAGCAGGGCCGCATGGGGCACTGTAAGCTACTAGCAGGGCCGCATGGGGCACTGTAAGCTACTAGCAGGGCCGCATGGGGCACTGTAAGCTACTAGCAGGGCCGCATGGGGCACTGTAAGCTACTAGCAGGGCCGCATGGGGCACTGTAAGCTACTAGCAGGGCCGCATGGGGCACTGTAAGCTACTAGCAGGGCCGCATGGGGCACTCTAAGCTACTAGCAGGGTCGCATGGGGCACTGTAAGCTACTAGGAGGGTCGCATGGGGCACTGTAAGCTACTAGCAGGGTCGCATGGGGCACTGTAAGCTACTAGCAGGGCCGCATGGGGCACTGTAAGCTACTAGCAGGGCCGCATGGGGCACTGTAAGCTACTAGCAGGGTCGCATGGGGCACTGTAAGCTACTAGCAGGGTCGCATGGGGCACTGTAAGCTACTAGCAGGGTCGCATGGGGCACTGTAAGCTACTAGCAGGGTCGCATGGGGCACTGTAAGCTACTAGCAGGGCCGCATGGGGCACTGTAAGCTACTAGCAGGGCCGCATGGGGCACTGTAAGCTACTAGCAGGGTCGCATGGGGCACTGTAAGCTACTAGCAGGGTCGCATGGGGCACTGTAAGCTACTAGCAGGGCCGCATGGGGCACTGTAAGCTACTAGCAGGGTCGCATGGGGCACTGTAAGCTACTAGCAGGGCCGCATGGGGCATTGTAAGCTACTAGCAGGGTCGCATGGGGCACTGAAAGCTACTAGCAGGGTCGCATGGGGCACTGTAAGCTACTAGCAGGGTCGCATGGGGCACTGTAAGCTACTAGCAGGGCCGCATGGGGCACTGGAAGCTACTAGCAGGGTCGCATGGGGCACTGTAAGCTACTAGCAGGGTCGCATGGGGCACTGTATGCTACTAGCAGGGTTGCATGGGGCAATGTAAGCTACTAGCAGGGTCGCATGGGGCACTGTAAGCTACTAGCAGGGTCGCATGGGGCACTGTAAGCTACTAGCAGGGCCGCATGGGGCACTGTAAGCTACTAGCAGGGTCGCATGGGGCACTGTAAGCTACTAGCAGGGCCGCATGGGGCACTGGAAGCTACTAGCAGGGTCGCATGGGGCACTGTAAGCTACTAGCAGTGCCGCATGGGGCACTGTAAGCTACTAGCAGTGCCGCATGGGGCACTTTAAGCTACTAGCAGGGTCGCATGGGGCACTGTAAGCTACTAGCAGGGTCGCATGGGGCACTGTAAGCTACTAGCAGGGTCGCATGGGGCACTGTAAGCTACTAGCAGGGTCGCATGGGGCACTGTAAACTACTAGCAGGGCTGCATGGGGCACTCTAAGCTACTAGCAGGGTCGCATGGGGCACTGTAAGCTACTAGCAGGGTCGCATGGGGCACTGTAAGCTACTAGCAGGGTCGCATGGGGCACTGTAAGCTACTAGCAGGGTCGCTTGGGGCACTGTAAGCTACTAGCAGGGTCGCATGGGGCACTGTAAGCTACTAGCAGGGTCGCATGGGGCACTGTAAGCTACTAGCAGGGCTGCATGGGGCACTGTAAGCTACTAGCAGGGTCGCATGGGGCACTGTATGCTACTAGCAGGGTCGCATGGGGCACTGTAAGCTAATAGCAGGGTCGCATGGGGCACTGTAAGCTACTAGCAGGGTCGCATGGGGCACTGTAAGCTACTAGCAGGGCCGCATGGGGCACTGTAAGCTACTAGCAGGGCCGCATGGGGCACTGTAAGCTACTAGCAGGGCCGCATGGGGCACTGTAAGCTACTAGCAGGGTCGCATGGGGCACTGTAAGCTACTAGCAGGGCCGCATGGGGCACTGTAAGCTACTAGCAGGGCCGCATGGGGCACTGTAAGCTACTAGCAGGGCCGCATGGGGCACTGTAAGCTACTAGCAGGGTCGCATGGGGCACTGTAAGCTACTAGCAGGGTCGCATGGGGCACTGTAAGCTACTAGCAGGGTCGCATAGGGCACTGTAAGCTACTAGCAGGGTCGCATGGGGCACTGTAAGCTACTAGCAGGGTCGCATAGGGCACTGTAAGCTACTAGCAGGGTCGCATGGGACACTGTAAGCTACTAGCAGGGTCGCATAGGGCACTGTAAGCTACTAGCAGGGCCGCATGGGGCACTGTAAGCTACTAGCAGGGTCGCATGGGGCACTGTAAGCTACTAGCAGGGTCGCATGGGGCACTGTAAGCTACTAGCAGGGTCGCATGGGGCACTGTAAGCTACTAGCAGGGTCGCATGGGGCACTGTAAGCTACTAGCAGGGTCGCATGGGGCACTGTAAGCTACTAGCAGGGTCGCATGGGGCACTGTAAGCTACTAGCAGGGTCGCATGGGGCACTGTAAGCTACTAGCAGGGCCGCATGGGGCACTGTAAGCTACTAGCAGGGTCGCATGGGGCACTGTAGGCTACTAGCAGGGTCGCATGGGGCACTGTAAGCTACTAGCAGGGCCGCATGGGGCACTGTAAGCTACTAGCAGGGTCGCATGGGGCACTGTAAGCTACTAGCAGGGTCGCATGGGGCACTGTAAGCTACTAGCAGGGTCGCATGGGGCACTGTAAGCTACTAGCAGGGTCGCATGGGGCACTGTAAGCTACTAGCAGGGTCGCATGGGGCACTGTAAGCTACTAGCAGGGTCGCATGGGGCACTGTAAGCTACTAGCAGGGCCGCATGGGGCACTGTAAGCTACTAGCAGGGTCGCATGGGGCACTGTAGGCTACTAGCAGGGCCGCATGGGGCACTGTAAGCTACTAGCAGGGCCGCATGGGGCACTGTAGGCTACTAGCAGGGCCGCATGGGGCACTGTAAGCTACTAGCAGGGCCGCATGGGGCACTTTAAGCTACTAGCAGGGTCGCATGGGGCACTGTAAGCTACTAGCAGGGTCGCATGGGGCACTGTAAGCTACTAGCAGGGTCGCATGGGGCACTGTAAGCTACTAGCAGGGTCGCATGGGGCACTGTAAGCTACTAGCAGGGTCGCATGGGGCACTGTAAGCTACTAGCAGGGTCGCATGGGGCACTGTAAGCTACTAGCAGGGCCGCATGGGGCACTGTAAGCTACTAGCAGGGCCGCATGGGGCACTGTAAGCTACTAGCAGGGTCGCATGGGGCACTGTAAGCTACTAGCAGGGCCGCATGGGGCACTGGAAGCTACTAGCAGGGTCGCATGGGGCACTGTAAGCTACTAGCGGGGTCGCATGGGGCACTGGAAGCTACTAGCAGGGTCGCATGGGGCACTGTAAGCTACTAGCTGGGTCGCATGGGGCACTGTAAGCTACTAGCAGGGTCGCATGGGGCACTGTAAGCTACTAGCAGGGTCGCATGGGGCACTGTAAGCTACTAGCAGGGTCGCATGGGGCACTGTAAGCTACTAGCAGGGTCGCATGGGGCACTGTAAGCTACTAGCAGGGTCGCATGGGGCACTGTAAGCTACTAGCAGGGTCGCATGGGGCACTGTAAGCTACTAGCAGGGTCGCATGGGGCACTGTAAGCTACTAGCAGGGTAGCATGGGGCACTGTAAGCTACTAGCAGGGTCGCATGGGGCACTGTAAGCTACTAGCAGGGTCGCATGGGGCACTGTAAGCTACTAGCAGGGCCTCATGGGGCACTGTAAGCTACTAGCAGGGCCGCATGGGGCACTGTAAGCTACTAGCAGGGCCGCATGGGGCACTGTAAGCTACTAGCAGGGTCGCATGGGGCACTGTAAGCTACTAGCAGGGCCGCATGGGACACTGTAAGCTACTAGCAGGGTCGCATGGGGCACTGTAAGCTACTAGCAGGGCCGCATGGGGCACTGTAAGCTACTAGCAGGGCCGCATAGGGCACTGTAAGCTACTAGCAGGGCCGCATAGGGCACTGTAAGCTACTAGCAGGGCCGCATAGGGCACTGTAAGCTACTAGCAGGGCCGCATAGGGCACTGTAAGCTACTAGCAGGGTCGCATGGGGCACTGTAAGCTACTAGCAGGGCCGCATAGGGCACTGTAAGCTACTAGCAGGGCCGCATAGGGCACTGTAAGCTACTAGCAGGGCCGCATGGGGCACTGTAAGCTACTAGCAGGGTCGCATGGGGCACTGTAAGCTACTAGCAGGGTCGCATGGGGCACTGTAAGCTTCTAGCAGGGTCGCATGGGGCACTGTAAGCTACTAGCAGGGTCGCATGGGGCACTGTAAGCTACTAGCAGGGTCGCATAGGGCACTGTAAGCTACTAGCAGGGTCGCATGGGGCACTGTAAGCTACTAGCAGGGCCGCATGGGGCACTGTAAGCTACTAGCAGGGTCGCATGGGGCACTGTAAGCTACTAGCAGGGTCGCATGGGGCACTGTAAGCTACTAGCAGGGTCGCATGGGGCACTGTAAGCTACTAGCAGGGTTGCATGGGGCACTGTAAGCTACTAGCAGGGCCGCATGGGGCACTGTAAGCTACTAGCAGGGTCGCATGGGGCACTGTAAGCTACTAGCAGGGTCGCATGGGGCACTGTAAGCTACTAGCAGGGTCGCATGGGGCACTGTAAGCTACTAGCAGGGTCGCATGGGGCACTGTAAGCTACTAGCAGGGTCGCATGGGGCACTGTAAGCTACTAGCAGGGTCGCATGGGGCACTGTAAGCTACTAGCAGGGCCGCATGGGGCACTGTAAGCTACTAGCAGGGCCGCATGGGGCACTGTAAGCTACTAGCAGGGTCGCATGGGGCACTGTAAGCTACTAGCAGGGTCGCATGGGGCTCTGTAAGCTACTAGCAGGGTCGCATGGGGCACTGTAAGCTACTAGCAGGGCCGCATGGGGCACTGTAAGCTACTAGCAGGGTCGCATGGGGCACTGTAAGCTACTAGCAGGGTCGCATGGGGCTCTGTAAGCTACTAGCAGGGCCGCATGGGGCACTGTAAGCTACTAGCAGGGCCGCATGGGGCACTGTAAGCTACTAGCAGGGTCGCATGGGGCACTGTAAGCTACTAGCAGGGTCGCATGGGGCACTTTAAGCTACTAGCAGGGTCGCATGGGGCACTGTAAGCTACTAGCAGGGTCGCATGGGGCACTGTAAGCTACTAGCAGGGTCGAATGGGGCACTGTAAGCTACTAGCAGGGCCGCATGGGGCACTGTAAGCTACTAGCAGGGCCGCATGGGGCACTGTAAGCTACTAGCAGGGTCGCATGGGGCACTGTAAGCTACTAGCAGGGTCGCATGGGGCACTGTAAGCTACTAGCAGGGCCGCATGGGGCACTGTAAGCTACTAGCCGGGTCGCATGGGGCACTGTAGGCTACTAGCAGGGCCGCATGGGGCACTGTAAGCTACTAGCAGGGCCGCATGGGGCACTTTAAGCTACTAGCAGGGTCGCATGGGGCACTGTAAGCTACTAGCAGGGTCGCATGGGGCACTGTAAACTACTAGCAGGGTCGCATGGGGCACTGTAACCTACTAGCAGGGTCGCATGGGGCACTGTAAGCTACTAGCAGGGCCGCATGGGGCACTGTAAGCTACTAGCAGGGCCGCATGGGGCACTGTAAGCTACTAGCAGGGCCGCATGGGGCACTGTAAGCTACTAGCAGGGTCGCATGGGGCACTGTAAGCTACTAGCAGGGTCGCATGGGGCACTGTAAGCTACTAGCAGGGTCGCATGGGGCACTGTAAGCTACTAGCAGGGTCGCATGGGGCACTGTAAGCTACTAGCAGGGTCGCATGGGGCACTGTAAGCTAATAGCAGGGTCGCATGGGGCACTGTAAGCTACTAGCAGGGTCGCATGGGGCACTGTAAGCTACTAGCAGGGTCGCATGGGGCACTGTAAGCTACTAGCAGGGCCGCATGGGGCACTGTAAGCTACTAGCAGGGTCGCATGGGGCACTGTAGGCTACTAGCAGGGCCGCATGGGGCACTGTAGGCTACTAGCAGGGCCGCATGGGGCACTGTAAGCTACTAGCAGGGCCGCATGGGGCACTTTAAGCTACTAGCAGGGTCGCATGGGGCACTGTAAGCTACTAGCAGGGTCGCATGGGGCACTGTAAGCTACTAGCAGGGTCGCATGGGGCACTGTAAGCTACTCGCAGGGTCGCATGGGGCACTGTAAGCTACTAGCAGGGCCGCATGGGGCACTGTAAGCTACTAGCAGGGTCGCATGGGGCACTGTAAGCTACTAGCAGGGCCGCATGGGGCACTGTAAGCTACTAGCAGGGCCGCATGGGGCACTGTAAGCTACTAGCAGGGTCGCATGGGGCACTGTAAGCTACTAGCGGGGTCGCATGGGGCACTGTAAGCTACTAGCAGGGTCGCATGGGGCACTGTAAGCTACTAGCAGGGCCGCATGGGGCTCTGTATGCTACTAGCAGGGTCGCATGGGGCACTGTAAGCTACTAGCAGGGTCGCATGGGGCACTGTAAGCTACTAGCAGGGTCGCATGGGGCACTGTAAGCTACTAGCAGGGCCGCATGGGGCACTGTAAGCTACTAGCAGGGCCGCATGGGGCACTGTAAGCTACTAGCAGGGTCGCATGGGGCACTGTAAGCTACTAGCAGGGTCGCATGGGGCACTGTTAGCTACTAGCAGGGTCGCATGGGGCACTGTTAGCTACTAGCAGGGCCGCATGGGGCACTGTAAGCTACTAGCAGGGTCGCATGGGGCACTGTAAGCTACTAGCAGGGTCGCATGGGGCACTCTAAGCTACTAGCAGGGTCGCATGGGGCACTGTAAGCTACTAGCAGGGCCGCATGGGGCACTGTAAGCTACTAGCAGGGCCGCATGGGGCACTGTAAGCTACTTGCAGGGTCGCATGGGGCACTGTAAGCTACTAGCAGGGTCGCATGGGGCACTGTAAGCTACTAGCAGGGTCGCATGGGGCACTGTAAGCTACTAGCAGGGCCGCATGGGGCACTGTAAGCTACTAGCAGGGTCGCATGGGGCACTGTAAGCTACTAGCAGGGCCGCATGGGGCACTGTAAGCTACTAGCAGGGTCGCATGGGGCACTGTAAGCTACTAGTAGGGTCGCATGGGGCACTGTAAGCTACTAGCAGGGTCGCATGGGGCACTGTAAGCTACTAGCAGGGCCGCATGGGGCACTGTAAGCTACTAGCAGGGCCGCATGGGGCACTGTAAGCTACTAGCAGGGTCGCATGGGGCACTGTAAGCTACTAGCAGGGTCGCATGGGGCACTGTAAGCTACTAGCAGGGCCGCATGGGGCACTGTAAGCTAATAGCAGGGCCGCATGGGGCACTGTAAGCTACTAGCAGGGTCGCATGGGGCACTGTAAGCTACTAGCAGGGTCGCATGGGGCACTGTAAGCTACTAGCAGGGTCGCATGGGGCACTGTAAGCTACTAGCAGGGTCGCATGGGGCACTGTAAGCTACTAGCAGGGTCGCATGGGGCACTGTAAGCTACTAGCAGGGTCGCATGGGGCACTGTAAGCTACTAGCAGGGTCGCATGGGTCACTGTAAGCTACTAGCAGGGCCTCATGGGGCACTGTAAGCTACTAGCAGGGCCGCATGGGGCACTGTAAGCTACTAGCAGGGCCGCATGGGGCACTGTAAGCTACTAGCAGGGCCGCATGGGGCACTGTAAGCTACTAGCAGGGCCGCATGGGGCACTGTAAGCTACTAGCAGGGCCGCATGGGGCACTGTATGCTACTAGCAGGGCCGCATGGGGCACTGTAAGCTACTAGCAGGGTCGCATGGGGCACTGTAAGCTACTAGCAGGGTCGCATGGGGCACTCTAAGCTACTAGCAGGGTCGCATGGGGCACTGTAAGCTACTAGCAGGGCCGCATGGGGCACTGTAAGCTACTAGCAGAGCCGCATGGGGCACTGTAAGCTACTAGCAGGGCCGCATGGGGCACTGTAAGCTACTAGCAGGGCCGCATGGGGCACTGTAAGCTACTAGCAGGGCCGCATGGGGCACTGTAAGCTACTAGCAGGGCCGCATAGGGCACTGTAAGCTACTAGCAGGGCCGCATAGGGCACTGTAAGCTACTAGCAGGGCCGCATAGGGCACTGTAAGCTACTAGCAGGGTCGCATGGGGCACTGTAAGCTACTAGCAGGGCCGCATAGGGCACTGTAAGCTACTAGCAGGGCCGCATAGGGCACTGTAAGCTACTAGCAGGGCCGCATGGGGCACTGTAAGCTACTAGCAGGGTCGCATGGGGCACTGTAAGCTACTAGCAGGGTCGCATGGGGCACTGTAAGCTTCTAGCAGGGTCGCATGGGGCACTGTAAGCTACTAGCAGGGTCGCATGGGGCACTGTAAGCTACTAGCAGGGCCGCATAGGGCACTGTAAGCTACTAGCAGGGTCGCATGGGGCACTGTAAGCTACTAGCAGGGTCGCATGGGGCACTGTAAGCTACTAGCAGGGTAGCATGGGGCACTGTAAGCTACTAGCAGGGCCGCATAGGGCACTGTACGCTACTAGCAGGGCCGCATGGGGCACTGTACGCTACTAGCAGGGTCGCATGGGGCACTGTAAGCTACTAGCAGGGCCGCATGGGGCACTGTAAGCTACTGCAGGGCCGCATGGGGCACTGTAAGCTACTAGCAGGGTCGCATGGGGCACTGTAAGCTACTAGCAGGGTCGCATGGGGCACTGTAAGCAACTAGCAGGGTCGCATGGGGCACTGTAAGCTACTAGCAGGGTCGCATGGGGCACTGTAAGCTACTAGCAGGGTCGCATGGGGCACTGTAAGCTACTAGCAGGGTCGCATGGGGCACTGTAAGCTACTAGCAGGGTCGCATGGGGCACTGTAAGCTACTAGCAGGGTCGCATGGGGCACTGTAAGCTACTAGCAGGGCCGCATGGGGCACTGTAAGCTACTAGCAGGGTCGCATGGGGCACTGTAAGCTACTAGCAGGGCCGCATGGGGCACTGTAAGCTACTAGCAGGATCGCATGGGGCACTGTAAGCTACTAGCAGGGTCGCATGGGGCACTGTAAGCTACTAGCAGGGTCGCATGGGGCACTGTAAGCTACTAGCAGGGTCGCATGGGGCACTGTAAGCTACTAGCAGGGTCGCATGGGGCACTGTAAGCTACTAGCAGGGTCGCATGGGGCACTGTAAGCTACTAGCAGGGTCGCATGGGGCACTGTAAGCTACTAGCAGGGTCGCATGGGGCACTGTAAGCTACTAGCAGGGCCGCATGGGGCACTGTAAGCTACTAGCAGGGCCGCATGGGGCACTGTAAGCTACTAGCAGGGTCGCATGGGGCACTGTAAGCTACTAGCAGGGTAGCATGGGGCACTGTAAGCTACTAGCAGGGCCGCATAGGGCACTGTACGCTACTAGCAGGGCCGCATGGGGCACTGTACGCTACTAGCAGGGTCGCATGGGGCACTGTAAGCTACTAGCAGGGCCGCATGGGGCACTGTAAGCTACTGCAGGGCCGCATGGGGCACTGTAAGCTACTAGCAGGGTCGCATGGGGCACTGTAAGCTACTAGCAGGGCCGCATGAGGCACTGTAAGCTACTAGCAGGGTCGCATGGGGCACTGTAAGCTACTAGCAGGGTCGCATGGGGCACTGTAAGCTACTAGCAGGGTCTCATGGGGCACTGTAAGCTACTAGCAGGGTCGCATGGGGCACTGTAAGCTACTAGCAGGGTCGCATGGGGCACTGTAAGCTACTAGCAGGGTCGCATGGGGCACTGTAAGCTACTAGCAGGGTCGCATGGGGCACTGTAAGCTACTAGCAGGGCCTCATGGGGCACTGTAAGCTACTAGCAGGCCGCATGGGGCACTGTAAGCTACTAGCAGGGCCGCATGGGGCACTGTAAGCTACTAGCAGGGCCGCATGGGGCACTGTAAGCTACTAGCAGGGCCGCATAGGGCACTGTAAGCTACTAGCAGGGCCGCATAGGGCACTGTAAGCTACTAGCAGGGTCGCATGGGGCACTGTAAGCTACTAGCAGGGCCGCATAGGGCACTGTAAGCTACTAGCAGGGCCGCATAGGGCACTGTAAGCTACTAGCAGGGCCGCATGGGGCACTGTAAGCTACTAGCAGGGTCGCATGGGGCACTCTAAGCTACTAGCAGGGTCGCATGGGGCACTGTAAGCTTCTAGCAGGGTCGCATGGGGCACTGTAAGCTACTAGCAGGGCCGCATGGGGCACTGTAAGCTACTAGCAGGGCCGCATAGGGCACTGTAAGCTACTAGCAGGGCCGCATGGGGCACTGTAAGCTACTAGCAGGGTCGCATGGGGCACTGTAAGCTACTAGCAGGGCCGCATGGGGCACTGTAAGCTACAAGCAGGGCCGCATGGGGCACTGTAAGCTACTAGCAGGGTCGCATGGGGCACTGTAAGCTACTAGCAGGGTCGCATGGGGCAATGTAAGCTACTAGCAGGGTCGCATGGGGCAATGTAAGCTACTAGCAGGGCCGCATGGCGCACTGTAAGCTACTAGCGGGGCCGCATGGGGCACTGTAAGCTACTAGCAGGATCGCATGGGGCACTGTAAGCTACTAGCAGGGTCGCATGGGGCACTGTAAGCTACTAGCAGGGTCGCATGGGGCACTGTAAGCTACTAGCAGGGTCGCATGGGGCACTGTAAGCTACTAGCAGGGCCGCATGGGGCACTGTAAGCTACTAGCAGGATCGCATGGGGCACTGTAAGCTACTAGCAGGGTCGCATGGGGCACTGTAAGCTACTAGCAGGGTCGCATGGGGCACTGTAAGCTACTAGCAGGGTCGCATGGGGCACTGTAAGCTACTAGTAGGGTCGCATGGGGCACTGTAAGCTACTAGCAGGGTCGCATGGGGCACTGTAAGCTACTAGCAGGGTCGCATGGGGCACTGTAAGCTACTAGCAGGGCCGCATGGGGCACTGTAAGCTACTAGCAGGGTCGCATGGGGCACTGTAAGCTACTAGCAGGGTCGCATGGGGCACTGTAAGCTACTAGCAGGGTCGCATGGGGCACTGTAAGCTACTAGCAGGGCCGCATGGGGCACTGTAAGCTACTAGCAGGGTCGCATGGGGCACTGTAAGCTACTAGCCGGGTCGCATGGGGCACTGTAAGCTACTAGTAGGGTCGCATGGGGCACTGTAAGCTACTAGCAGGGTCGCATGGGGCACTGTAAGCTACTAGCAGGGTCGCATGGGGCACTGTAAGCTACTAGCAGGGTCGCATGGGGCACTGTAAGCTACTAGCAGGGTTGCATGGGGCACTGTAAGCTACTAGCAGGGTCGCATGGGGCACTGTAAGCTACTAGCAGGGCAGCATGGGGCACTGTAAGCTACTAGCAGGGCCGCATGGGGCACTGTAAGCTACTTGCAGGGTCGCATGGGGCACTGTAAGCTACTAGCAGGGTCGCATGGGGCACTGTAAGCTACTAGCAGGGTCGCATGGGGCACTGTAAGCTACTAGCAGGGCCGCATGGGGCACTGTAAGCTACTAGCAGGGTCGCATGGGGCACTGTAAGCTACTAGCAGGGCCGCATGGGGCACTGTAAGCTACTAGCAGGGTCGCATGGGGCACTGTAAGCTACTAGTAGGGTCGCATGGGGCACTGTAAGCTACTAGCAGGGTCGCATGGGGCACTGTAAGCTACTAGCAGGGTCGCATGGGGCACTGTAAGCTACTAGCAGGGCCGCATGGGGCACTGTAAGCTACTAGCAGGGTCGCATGGGGCACTGTAAGCTACTAGCAGGGTCGCATGGGGCACTGTAAGCTACTAGCAGGGTCGCATGGGGCACTGTAAGCTACTAGCAGGGCCGCATGGGGCACTGTAAGCTACTAGCAGGGTCGCATGGGGCACTGTAAGCTACTAGCCGGGTCGCATGGGGCACTGTAAGCTACTAGTAGGGTCGCATGGGGCACTGTAAGCTACTAGCAGGGTCGCATGGGGCACTGTAAGCTACTAGCAGGGTCGCATGGGGCACTGTAAGCTACTAGCAGGGTCGCATGGGGCACTGTAAGCTACTAGCAGGGTTGCATGGGGCACTGTAAGCTACTAGCAGGGTCGCATGGGGCACTGTAAGCTACTAGCAGGGCCGCATGGGGCACTGTAAGCTACTAGCAGGGCCGCATGGGGCACTGTAAGCTACTTGCAGGGTCGCATGGGGCACTGTAAGCTACTAGCAGGGTCGCATGGGGCACTGTAAGCTACTAGCAGGGTCGCATGGGGCACTGTAAGCTACTAGCAGGGCCGCATGGGGCACTGTAAGCTACTAGCAGGGTCGCATGGGGCACTGTAAACTACTAGCAGGGCCGCATGGGGCACTGTAAGCTACTAGCAGGGTCGCATGGGGCACTGTAAGCTACTAGTAGGGTCGCATGGGGCACTGTAAGCTACTAGCAGGGTCGCATGGGGCACTGTAAGCTACTAGCAGGGCCGCATGGGGCACTGTAAGCTACTAGCAGGGCCGCATGGGGCACTGTAAGCTACTAGCAGGGTCGCATGGGGCACTGTAAGCTACTAGCAGGGTCGCATGGGGCACTGTAAGCTACTAGCAGGGCCGCATGGGGCACTGTAAGCTATTAGCAGGGCCGCATGGGGCACTGTAAGCTACTAGCAGGGTCGCATGGGGCACTGTAAGCTACTAGCAGGGTCGCATGGGGCACTGTAAGCTACTAGCAGGGTCGCATGGGGCAATGTAAGCTACTAGCAGGGTCGCATGGGGCACTGTAAGCTACTAGCAGGGTCGCATGGGGCACTGTAAGCTACTAGCAGGGTCGCATGGGGCACTGTAAGCTACTAGCAGGGTCGCATGGGTCACTGTAAGCTACTAGCAGGGCCTCATGGGGCACTGTAAGCTACTAGCAGGGCCGCATGGGGCACTGTAAGCTACTAGCAGGGCCGCATGGGGCACTGTAAGCTACTAGCAGGGCCGCATGGGGCACTGTAAGCTACTAGCAGGGCCGCATGGGGCACTGTAAGCTACTAGCAGGGCCGCATAGGGCACTGTAAGCTACTAGCAGGGCCGCATAGGGCACTGTAAGCTACTAGCAGGGCCGCATAGGGCACTGTAAGCTACTAGCAGGGTCGCATGGGGCACTGTAAGCTACTAGCAGGGCCGCATAGGGCACTGTAAGCTACTAGCAGGGCCGCATAGGGCACTGTAAGCTACTAGCAGGGCCGCATGGGGCACTGTAAGCTACTAGCAGGGTCGCATGGGGCACTATAAGCTACTAGCAGGGTCGCATGGGGCACTGTAAGCTTCTAGCAGGGTCGCATGGGGCACTGTAAGCTACTAGCAGGGTCGCATGGGGCACTGTAAGCTACTAGCAGGGTCGCATGGGGCACTGTAAGCTACTAGCAGGGTCGCATGGGGCACTGTAAGCTCCTAGCAGGGTCGCATGGGGCACTGTAAGCTACTAGCAGGGTCGCATGGGGCACTGTAAGCTACTAGCAGGGCCGCATGGGGCACTGTAAGCTACTAGCAGGGCCGCATGGGGCACTGTAAGCTACTAGCAGGGTCGCATGGGGCACTGTAAGCTACTAGCAGGGTCGCATGGGGCACTGTAAGCTACTAGCAGGGTCGCATGGGTCACTGTAAGCTACTAGCAGGGCCTCATGGGGCACTGTAAGCTACTAGCAGGGCCGCATGGGGCACTGTAAGCTACTAGCAGGGCCGCATGGGGCACTGTAAGCTACTAGCAGGGCCGCATGGGGCACTGTAAGCTACTAGCAGGGCCGCATGGGGCACTGTAAGCTACTAGCAGGGCCGCATAGGGCACTGTAAGCTACTAGCAGGGCCGCATAGGGCACTGTAAGCTACTAGCAGGGCCGCATAGGGCACTGTAAGCTACTAGCAGGGTCGCATGGGGCACTGTAAGCTACTAGCAGGGCCGCATAGGGCACTGTAAGCTACTAGCAGGGCCGCATAGGGCACTGTAAGCTACTAGCAGGGCCGCATGGGGCACTGTAAGCTACTAGCAGGGTCGCATGGGGCACTATAAGCTACTAGCAGGGTCGCATGGGGCACTGTAAGCTTCTAGCAGGGTCGCATGGGGCACTGTAAGCTACTAGCAGGGTCGCATGGGGCACTGTAAGCTACTAGCAGGGTCGCATGGGGCACTGTAAGCTACTAGCAGGGTCGCATGGGGCACTGTAAGCTCCTAGCAGGGTCGCATGGGGCACTGTAAGCTACTAGCAGGGTCGCATGGGGCACTGTAAGCTACTAGCAGGGCCGCATGGGGCACTGTAAGCTACTAGCAGGGCCGCATGGGGCACTGTAAGCTACTAGCAGGGCCGCATGAGGCACTGTAAGCTACTAGCAGGGTCGCATGGGGCACTGTAAGCTACTAGCAGGGTCGCATGGGGCACTGTAAGCTACTAGCAGGGTCTCATGGGGCACTGTAAGCTACTAGCAGGGTCGCATGGGGCACTGTAAGCTACTAGCAGGGTCGCATGGGGCACTGTAAGCTACTAGCAGGGTCGCATGGGGCACTGTAAGCTACTAGCAGGGTCGCATGGGGCACTGTAAGCTACTAGCAGGGCCTCATGGGGCACTGTAAGCTACTAGCAGGCCGCATGGGGCACTGTAAGCTACTAGCAGGGCCGCATGGGGCACTGTAAGCTACTAGCAGGGCCGCATGGGGCACTGTAAGCTACTAGCAGGGCCGCATAGGGCACTGTAAGCTACTAGCAGGGCCGCATAGGGCACTGTAAGCTACTAGCAGGGTCGCATGGGGCACTGTAAGCTACTAGCAGGGCCGCATAGGGCACTGTAAGCTACTAGCAGGGCCGCATAGGGCACTGTAAGCTACTAGCAGGGCCGCATGGGGCACTGTAAGCTACTAGCAGGGTCGCATGGGGCACTGTAAGCTACTAGCAGGGTCGCATGGGGCACTGTAAGCTTCTAGCAGGGTCGCATGGGGCACTGTAAGCTACTAGCAGGGTCGCATGGGGCACTGTAAGCTACTAGCAGGGCCGCATAGGGCACTGTAAGCTACTAGCAGGGCCGCATGGGGCACTGTAAGCTACTAGCAGGGTCGCATGGGGCACTGTAAGCTACTAGCAGGGCCGCATGGGGCACTGTAAGCTACTAGCAGGGCCGCATGGGGCACTGTAAGCTACTAGCAGGGTCGCATGGGGCACTGTAAGCTACTAGCAGGGTCGCATGGGGCAATGTAAGCTACTAGCAGGGTCGCATGGGGCAATGTAAGCTACTAGCAGGGCCGCATTGCGCACTGTAAGCTACTAGCGGGGCCGCATGGGGCACTGTAAGCTACTAGCAGGATCGCATGGGGCACTGTAAGCTACTAGCAGGGTCGCATGGGGCACTGTAAGCTACTAGCAGGGTCGCATGGGGCACTGTAAGCTACTAGCAGGGTCGCATGGGGCACTGTAAGCTACTAGCAGGGCCGCATGGGGCACTGTAAGCTACTAGCAGGATCGCATGGGGCACTGTAAGCTACTAGCAGGGTCGCATGGGGCACTGTAAGCTACTAGCAGGGTCGCATGGGGCACTGTAAGCTACTAGCAGGGTCGCATGGGGCACTGTAAGCTACTAGTAGGGTCGCATGGGGCACTGTAAGCTACTAGCAGGGTCGCATGGGGCACTGTAAGCTACTAGCAGGGTCGCATGGGGCACTGTAAGCTACTAGCAGGGCCGCATGGGGCACTGTAAGCTACTAGCAGGGTCGCATGGGGCACTGTAAGCTACTAGCAGGGTCGCATGGGGCACTGTAAGCTACTAGCAGGGTCGCATGGGGCACTGTAAGCTACTAGCAGGGCCGCATGGGGCACTGTAAGCTACTAGCAGGGTCGCATGGGGCACTGTAAGCTACTAGCCGGGTCGCATGGGGCACTGTAAGCTACTAGTAGGGTCGCATGGGGCACTGTAAGCTACTAGCAGGGTCGCATGGGGCACTGTAAGCTACTAGCAGGGTCGCATGGGGCACTGTAAGCTACTAGCAGGGTCGCATGGGGCACTGTAAGCTACTAGCAGGGTTGCATGGGGCACTGTAAGCTACTAGCAGGGTCGCATGGGGCACTGTAAGCTACTAGCAGGGTCGCATGGGGCACTGTAAGCTACTAGCAGGGTCGCATGGGGCACTGTAAGCTACTAGCAGGGTCGCATGGGGCACTGTAAGCTACTAGCAGGGTCGCATGGGGCAATGTAAGCTACTAGCAGGGTCGCATGGGGCACTGTAAGCTACTAGCAGGGTCGCATGGGGCACTGTAAGCTACTAGCAGGGCCGCATGGGGCACTGTAAGCTACTAGCAGGGCCGCATGAGGCACTGTAAGCTACTAGCAGGGTCGCATGGGGCACTGTAAGCTACTAGCAGGGTCGCATGGGGCACTGTAAGCTACTAGCAGGGCCGCATGGGGCACTGTAAGCTACTAGCCGGGCCGCAAGGGGCACTGTAAGCTACTAGCAGGGTCGCATGGGGCACTGTAAGCTACTAGCAGGGTCGCATGGGGCACTGTAAGCTACTAGCAGGGTCGCATGGGGCACTGTAAGCTACTAGCAGGGTCGCATGGGGCACTGTAAGCTACTAGCAGGGTCGCATGGGGCACTGTAAGCTACTAGCAGGGTCGCATGGGGCACTGTAAGCTACTAGCAGGGTCGCATGGGGCACTGTAAGCTACTAGCAGGGTCGCATGGGGCACTGTAAGCTACTAGCAGGGTCGCATGGGGCACTGTAAGCTACTAGCAGGGTCGCATGGGGCACTGTAAGCTACTAGCAGGGCCGCATGGGGCACTGTAAGCTACTAGCAGGGTCGCATGGGGCACTGTAAGCTACTAGCAGGGTCGCATGGGGCACTGTAAGCTACTAGCAGGGTCGCATGGGGCACTGTAAGCTACTAGCAGGGTCGCATGGGGCACTGTAAGCTACTAGCAGGGTCGCATGGGGCACTGTAAGCTACTAGCAGGGTCGCATGGGGCACTTTAAGCTACTAGCAGGGCCGCATGGGGCACTGTAAGCTACTAGCAGGGTCGCATGGGGCACTGTAACCTACTAGCAGGGCCGCATGGGGCACTGTAAGCTACTAGCAGGGTCGCATGGGGCACTGTAAGCTACTAGCAGGGCCGCATGGGGCACTGTAAGCTACTAGCAGGGTCGCATGGGGCACTGTAAGCTACTAGCAGGGTCGCATGGGGCACTGTAAGCTACTAGCAGGGTCGCATGGGGCACTGTAAGCTACTAGCAGGGTCGCATGGGGCACTGTAAGCTACTAGCAGGGTCGCATGGGGCACTGTAAGCTACTAGCAGGGTCGCATGGGTCACTCTAAGCTACTAGCAGGGCCGCATGTGGCACTGTAAGCTACTAGCAGGGTCGCATGGGGCACTGTAAGCTACTAGCAGGGTCGCATGGGGCACTGTAAGCTACTAGCAGGGTCGCATGGGGCACTGTAAGCTACTAGCGGGCCGCATGGGGCACTGTAAGCTACTAGCAGGGTCGCATGGGGCACTGTAAGCTACTAGCAGGGTCGCATGGGGCACTGTAAGCTACTAGCAGGGTCGCATAGGGCACTGTAAGCTACTAGCAGGGCCGCATGGGGCACTGTAAGCTACTAGCAGGGTCGCATGGGGCACTGTAAGCTACTAGCGGGGCCGCATGGGGCACTGTAAGCTACTAGCAGGGTCGCATGTGGCACTGTAAGCTACTAGCAGGGTCGCATGGGGCACTGTAACCTACTAGCAGGGTCGCATGGGGCACTGTAAGCTACTAGCAGGGTCGCATGGGGCACTGTAAGCTACTAGCAGGGCCGCATGGGGCACTGTAAGCTACTAGCAGGGTCGCATGGGGCACTGTAAGCTACTAGCGGGGTCGCATGGGGCACTGTAAGCTACTAGCAGGGTCGCATGGGGCACTGTAAGCTACTAGCAGGGTCGCATGGGGCACTGTAAGCTACTAGCAGGGTCGCATGGGGCACTGTAAGCTACCAGCAGGGTCGCATGGGGCACTGTAAGCTACTAGCAGGGTCGCATGGGGCACTGTAAGCTACTAGCAGGGTCGCATGGGGCACTGTAAGCTACTAGCAGGGTCGCATGGGGCACTGTAAGCTACTAGCAGGGTCGCATGGGGCACTGTAAGCTACTAGCAGGGTCGCATAGGGCACTGTAAGCTACTAGCAGGGCCGCATGGGGCACTGTAAGCTACTAGCAGGGCCGCATGGGGCACTGTAAGCTACTAGCAGGGTCGCATGGGGCACTGTAAGCTACTAGCAGGGCCGCATGGGGCACTGTAAGCTACTAGCAGGGTCGCATGGGGCACTGTAAGCTACTAGCAGGGTCGCATGGGGCACTGTAAGCTACTAGCAGGGCCGCATGGGGCACTGTAAGCTACTAGCAGGGTCGCATGGGGCACTGTAAGCTACTAGCAGGGTCGCATGGGGCACTGTAAGCTACTAGCAGGGTCGCATGGGGCACTGTAAGCTACTAGCATGGTCGCATGGGGCACTGTAAGCTACTAGCAGGGCCGCATGGGGCACTGTAAGCTACTAGCAGGGCCGCATGGGGCACTGTAAGCTACTAGCAGGGCCGCATGAGGCACTGTAAGCTACTAGCAGGGTCGCATGGGGCACTGTAAGCTACTAGCAGGGTCGCATGGGGCACTGTAAGCTACTAGCAGGGTCGCATGGGGCACTGTAAGCTACTAGCAGGGTCGCATGGGGCACTGTAAGCTACTAGCAGGGTCGCATGGGGCACTCTAAGCTACTAGCAGGGTCGCATGGGGCACTGTAAGCTACTAGCAGGGTCCCATGGGGCACTGTAAGCTACTAGCAGGGTCGCATGGGGCACTCTAAGCTACTAGCAGGGTCTCATGGGGCACTGTAAGCTACTAGCAGGGTCGCATGGGGCACTGTAAGCTACTAGCAGGGTCGCATGGGGCACTGTAAGCTACTAGCAGGGTCGCATGGGGCACTGTAAGCTACTAGCAGGGCCGCATAGGGCACTGTAAGCTACTAGCAGGGTCGCATGGGGCACTTTAAGCTACTAGCAGGGTCGCATGGGGCACTCTAAGCTACTAGCAGGGTCGCATGGGGCACTGTAAGCTACTAGCAGGGTCGCATGGGGCACTGTAAGCTACTAGCAGGGTCGCATGGGGCACTGTAAGCTACTAGCAGGGTCGCATGGGGCACTGTAAGCTACTAGCAGGGTCGCATGGGGCACTGTAAGCTACTAGCAGGGCCGCATGGGGCACTGTAAGAGCAGGGCCGCATGGGGCACTGTAAGCTACTAGCAGGGTCGCATGGGGCACTGTAAGCTACTAGCAGGGTCGCATGGGGCACTGTAAGCTACTAGCAGGGCCGCATGGGGCACTGTAAGCTACTAGCAGGGTCGCATGGGGCACTGTAAGCTACTAGCAGGGTCGCATGGGGCACTGTAAGCTACTAGCAGGGCCGCATGGGGCACTGTAAGCTACTAGCAGGGCCGCATGGGGCACTGTAAGCTACTAGCAGGGCCGCATGAGGCACTGTAAGCTACTAGCAGGGTCGCATGGGGCACTGTAAGCTACTAGCAGGGTCGCATGGGGCACTGTAAGCTACTAGCAGGGTCTCATGGGGCACTGTAAGCTACTAGCAGGGTCGCATGGGGCACTGTAAGCTACTAGCAGGGTCGCATGGGGCACTGTAAGCTACTAGCAGGGTCGCATGGGGCACTGTAAGCTACTAGCAGGGTCGCATGGGGCACTGTAAGCTACTAGCAGGGTCGCATGGGGCACTGTAAGCTACTAGCAGGGTCGCATGGGGCACTGTAAGCTACTAGCAGGGCCTCATGGGGCACTGTAAGCTACTAGCAGGGCCGCATGGGGCACTGTAAGCTACTAGCAGGGCCGCATGGGGCACTGTAAGCTACTAGCAGGGCCGCATGGGGCACTGTAAGCTACTAGCAGGGCCGAATAGGGCACTGTAAGCTACTAGCAGGGCCGCATAGGGCACTGTAAGCTACTAGCAGGGTCGCATGGGGCACTGTAAGCTACTAGCAGGGCCGCATAGGGCACTGTAAGCTACTAGCAGGGCCGCATAGGGCACTGTAAACTACTAGCAGGGCCGCATGGGGCACTGTAAGCTACTAGCAGGGTCGCATGGGGCACTGTAAGCTACTAGCAGGGTCGCATGGGGCACTGTAAGCTTCTAGCAGGGTCGCATGGGGCACTGTAAGCTACTAGCAGGGTCGCATGGGGCACTGTAAGCTACTAGCAGGGCCGCATAGGGCACTGTAAGCTACTAGCAGGGCCGCATGGGGCACTGTAAGCTACTAGCAGGGTCGCATGGGGCACTGTAAGCTACTAGCAGGGCCGCATGGGGCACTGTAAGCTACTAGCAGGGCCGCATGGGGCACTGTAAGCTACTAGCAGGGTCGCATGGGGCACTGTAAGCTACTAGCAGGGTCGCATGGGGCAATGTAAGCTACTAGCAGGGTCGCATGGGGCAATGTAAGGTACTAGCAGGGCCGCATGGCGCACTGTAAGCTACTAGCGGGGCCGCATGGGGCACTGTAAGCTACTAGCAGGATCGCATGGGGCACTGTAAGCTACTAGCAGGGTCGCATGGGGCACTGTAAGCTACTAGCAGGGCCGCATGGGGCACTGTAAGCTACTAGCAGTATCGCATGGGGCACTGTAAGCTACTAGCAGGGTCGCATGGGGCACTGTAAGCTACTAGCAGGGTCGCATGGGGCACTGTAAGCTACTAGCAGGGTCGCATGGGGCACTGTAAGCTACTAGCAGGGTCGCATGGGGCACTGTAAGCTACTAGCAGGGTCGCATGGGGCACTGTAAGCTACTAGCAGGGCCGCATGGGGCACTGTAAGCTACTAGCAGGGTCGCATGGGGCACTGTAAGCTACTAGCAGGGTCGCATGGGGCACTGTAAGCTACTAGCAGGGTCGCATGGGGCACTGTAAGCTACTAGCCGGGTCGCATGGGGCACTGTAAGTTACTAGCAGGGCCGCATGGGGCACTGTAAGCTACTAGCAGGGTCGCATGGGGCACTGTAAGCTACTAGCAGGGTCGCATGGGGCACTGTAAGCTACTAGCAGGGTCGCATGGGGCACTGTATGCTACTAGCAGGGCCGCATGGGGCACTGTAAGCTACTAGTAGGGTCGCATGGGGCACTGTAAGCTACTAGCAGGGTCGCATGGGGCACTGTAAGCTACTAGCAGGGTCGCATGGGGCACTGTAAGCTACTAGCAGGGTCGCATGGGGCACTGTAAGCTACTAGCAGGGTTGCATGGGGCACTGTAAGCTACTAGCAGGGTCGCATGGGGCACTGTAAGCTACTAGCAGGGTCGCATGGGGCACTGTAAGCTACTAGCAGGGTCGCATGGGGCACTGTAAGCTACTAGCAGGGTCGCATGGGGCACTGTAAGCTACTAGCAGGGTCGCATGGGGCACTGTAAGCTACTAGCAGGGTCGCATGGGGCACTGTAAGCTACTAGCAGGGTCGCATGGGGCACTGTAAGCTACTAGCAGGGTCGCATGGGGCACTGTAAGCTACTAGCAGGGTCGCATGGGGCACTGTAGGCTACTAGCAGGGCCGCATGGGGCACTGTAAGCTACTAGCAGGATCGCATGGGGCACTGTAAGCTACTAGCAGGGTCGCATGGGGCACTGTAAGCTACTAGCAGGGTCGCATGGGGCACTGTAAGCTACTAGCAGGGCCGCATGGGGCACTGTAAGCTACTAGCAGGGCCGCATGAGGCACTGTAAGCTACTAGCAGGGTCGCATGGGGCACTGTAGGCTACTAGCAGGGTCGCATGGGGCACTGTAAGCTACTAGCAGGGTCTCATGGGGCACTGTAAGCTACTAGCAGGGTCGCATGGGGCACTGTAAGCTACTAGCAGGGCCGCATAGGGCACTGTAAGCTACTAGCAGGGTCGCATGGGGCACTGTAAGCTACTAGCAGGGTCGCATGGGGCACTTTAAGCTACTAGCAGGGTCGCATGGGGCACTCTAAGCTACTAGCAGGGTCGCATGGGACACTGTAAGCTACTAGCAGGGTCGCATGGGGCACTGTAAGCTACTAGCAGGGTCGCATGGGGCACTGTATGCTACTAGCAGGGTCGCATGGGGCACTGTAAGCTACTAGCAGGGCCGCATGGGGCACTGTAAGCTACTAGCAGGGCCGCATGGGGCACTGTAAGCTACTAGCAGGGTCGCATGGGGCACTGTAAGCTACTAGCAGGGTCGCATGTGGCACTGTAAGCTACTAGCAGGGTCGCATGGGGCACTGTAAGCTACTAGCAGGGTCGCAAGGGGCACTGTAAGCTACTAGCAGGGTCGCATGGGGCACTGTAAGCTACTAGCAGGGTCGCATAGGGCACTGTAAGCTACTAGCAGGGTCGCATGGGGCACTGTAAGCTACTAGCAGGGTCGCATGGGGCACTGTAAGCTACTAGCAGGGTCGCATGGGGCACTGTAAGCTACTAGCAGGGTCGCATGGGGCACTGTAAGCTACTAGCAGGGTCGCATGGGGCACTGTAAGCTACTAGCAGGGCCGCATGGGGCACTGTAAACTACTAGCAGGGCCGCATGGGGCACTGTAAGCTACTAGCAGGGTCGCATGGGGCACTGTAAGCTACTAGCAGGGCCGCATGGGGCACTGTAAGCTACTAGCAGGGTCGCATGGGGCACTGTAAGCTACTAGCAGGGTCGCATGGGGCACTGTAAGCTACTAGCAGGGCCGCATGGGGCACTGTAAGCTACTAGCAGGGTCGCATGGGGCACTGTAAGCTACTAGCAGGGTCGCATGGGGCACTGTAAGCTACTAGCAGGGTCGCATGGGGCACTGTAAGCTACTAGCAGGGTCGCATGGGGCACTGTAAGCTACTAGCAGGGCCGCATGGGGCACTGTAAGCTACTAGCAGGGCCGCATGGGGCACTGTAAGCTACTAGCAGGGCCGCATGAGGCACTGTAAGCTACTAGCAGGGTCGCATGGGGCACTGTAAGCTACTAGCAGGGTCGCATGGGGCACTGTAAGCTACTAGCAGGGTCTCATGGGGCACTGTAAGCTACTAGCAGGGTCGCATGGGGCACTGTAAGCTACTAGCAGGGTCGCATGGGGCACTGTAAGCTACTAGCAGGGTCGCATGGGG
Source organism: Meconema thalassinum (assembly GCA_946902985.2). Lineage (NCBI taxonomy): Eukaryota > Metazoa > Arthropoda > Insecta > Orthoptera > Tettigoniidae > Meconema > Meconema thalassinum. The sequence goes on along the minus strand of OX336389.2, from coordinate 1,491,432,477 downwards.
CACTGTAAGCTACTAGCAGGGTCGCATGGGGCACTGTAAGCTACTAGCAGGGTCGCATGGGGCACTGTAAGCTACTAGCAGGGTCGCATGGGGCACTGTAAGCTACTAGCAGGGTCGCATGGGGCACTGTAAGCTACTAGCAGGGCCTCATGGGGCACTGTAAGCTACTAGCAGGGCCGCATGGGGCACTGTAAGCTACTAGCAGGGCCGCATGGGGCACTGTAATCTACTAGCAGGGCCGCATGGGGCACTGTAAGCTACTAGCAGGGCCGCATAGGGCACTGTAAGCTACTAGCAGGGCCGCATAGGGCACTGTAAGCTACTAGCAGGGTCGCATGGGGCACTGTAAGCTACTAGCAGGGCCGCATAGGGCACTGTAAGCTACTAGCAGGGCCGCATAGGGCACTGTAAGCTACTAGCAGGGCCGCATGGGGCACTGTAAGCTACTAGCAGGGTCGCATGGGGCACTGTAAGCTACTAGCAGGGTCGCATGGGGCACTGTAAGCTTCTAGCAGGGTCGCATGGGGCACTGTAAGCTACTAGCAGGGTCGCATGGGGCACTGTAAGCTACTAGCAGGACCGCATAGGGCACTGTAAGCTACTAGCAGGGCCGCATGGGGCACTGTAAGCTACTAGCAGGGTCGCATGGGGCACTGTAAGCTACTAGCAGGGCCGCATGGGGCACTGTAAGCTACTAGCAGGGCCGCATGGGGCACTGTAAGCTACTAGCAGGGTCGCATGGGGCACTGTAAGCTACTAGCAGGGTCGCATGGGGCAATGTAAGCTACTAGCAGGGCCGCATGGCGCACTGGAAGCTACTAGCGGGGCCGCATGGGGCACTGTAAGCTACTAGCAGGATCGCATGGGGCACTGTAAGCTACTAGCAGGGTCGCATGGGGCACTGTAAGCTACTAGCAGGGCCGCATGGGGCACTGTAAGCTACTAGCAGGGCCGCATGGGGCACTGTAAGCTACTAGCAGGGTCGCATGGGGCACTGTAAGCTACTAGCAGGGTCGCATGGGGCACTGTAAGCTACTAGCAGGGTCGCATGGGGCACTGTAAGCTACTAGCAGGGTCGCATGGGGCACTGTAAGCTACTAGCAGGGCCGCATGGGGCACTGTAAGCTACTAGCAGGATCGCATGGGGCACTGTAAGCTACTAGCAGGGTCGCATGGGGCACTGTAAGCTACTAGCAGGGTCGCATGGGGCACTGTAAGCTACTAGCAGGGTCGCATGGGGCACTGTAAGCTACTAGTAGGGTCGCATGGGGCACTGTAAGCTACTAGCAGGGTCGCATGGGGCACTGTAAGCTACTAGCAGGGTCGCATGGGGCACTGTAAGCTACTAGCAGGGCCGCATGGGGCACTGTAAGCTACTAGCAGGGTCGCATGGGGCACTGTAAGCTACTAGCAGGGTCGCATGGGGCACTGTAAGCTACTAGCAGGGTCGCATGGGGCACTGTAAGCTACTAGCAGGGCCGCATGGGGCACTGTAAGCTACTAGCAGGGTCGCATGGGGCACTGTAAGCTACTAGCCGGGTCGCATGGGGCACTGTAAGCTACTAGTAGGGTCGCATGGGGCACTGTAAGCTACTAGCAGGGTCGCATGGGGCACTGTAAGCTACTAGCAGGGTCGCATGGGGCACTGTAAGCTACTAGCAGGGTCGCATGGGGCACTGTAAGCTACCAGCAGGGTTGCATGGGGCACTGTAAGCTACTAGCAGGGTCGCATGGGGCACTGTAAGCTACTAGCAGGGTCGCATGGGGCACTGTAAGCTACTAGCAGGGTCGCATGGGGCACTGTAAGCTACTAGCAGGGTCGCATGGGGCACTGTAAGCTACTAGCAGGGTCGCATGGGGCACTGTAAGCTACTAGCAGGGTCGCATGGGGCACTGTAAGCTACTAGCAGGGTCGCATGGGGCACTGTAAGCTACTAGCAGGGCCGCATGGGGCACTGTAAGCTACTAGCAGGGCCGCATGAGGCACTGTAAGCTACTAGCAGGGTCGCATGGGGCACTGTAAGCTACTAGCAGGGTCGCATGGGGCACTGTAAGCTACTAGCAGGGCCGCATGGGGCACTGTAAGCTACTAGCAGGGCCGCATGGGGCACTGTAAGCTACTAGCAGGGTCGCATGGGGCACTGTAAGCTACTAGCAGGGTCGCATGGGGCACTGTAAGCTACTAGCAGGGTCGCATGGGGCACTGTAAGCTACTAGCAGGGTCGCATGGGGCACTGTAAGCTACTAGCAGGGTCGCATGGGGCACTGTAAGCTACTAGCAGGGTCGCATGGGGCACTGTAAGCTACTAGCAGGGTCGCATGGGGCACTGTAAGCTACTAGCAGGGTCGCATGGGGCACTGTAAGCTACTAGCAGGGTCGCATGGGGCACTGTAAGCTACTAGCAGGGTCGCATGGGGCACTGTAAGCTACTAGCAGGGCCGCATGGGGCACTGTAAGCTACTAGCAGGGTCGCATGGGGCACTGTAAGCTACTAGCAGGGTCGCATGGGGCACTGTAAGCTACTAGCAGGGTCGCATGGGGCACTGTAAGCTACTAGCAGGGTCGCATGGGGCACTGTAAGCTACTAGCAGGGTCGCATGGGGCACTGTAAGCTACTAGCAGGGTCGCATGGGGCACTTTAAGCTACTAGCAGGGCCGCATGGGGCACTGTAAGCTACTAGCAGGGTCGCATGGGGCACTGTAAGCTACTAGCAGGGCCGCATGGGGCACTGTAAGCTACTAGCAGGGTCGCATGGGGCACTGTAAGCTACTAGCAGGGCCGCATGGGGCACTGTAAGCTACTAGCAGGGTCGCATGGGGCACTGTAAGCTACTAGCAGGGTCGCATGGGGCACTGTAAGCTACTAGCAGGGTCGCATGGGGCACTGTAAGCTACTAGCAGGGTCGCATGGGGCACTGTAAGCTACTAGCAGGGTCGCATGGGGCACTGTAAGCTACTAGCAGGGTCGCATGGGGCACTGTAAGCTACTAGCAGGGTCGCATGGGTCACTCTAAGCTACTAGCAGGGCCGCATGTGGCACTGTAAGCTACTAGCAGGGTCGCATGGGGCACTGTAAGCTACTAGCAGGGTCGCATGGGGCACTGTAATCTACTAGCAGGGTCGCATGGGGCACTGTAAGCTACTAGCAGGGCCGCATGGGGCACTGTAAGCTACTAGCAGGGTCGCATGGGGCACTGTAAGCTACTAGCAGGGTCGCATGGGGCACTGTAAGCTACTAGCAGGGTCGCATAGGGCACTGTAAGCTACTAGCAGGGCCGCATGGGGCACTGTAAGCTACTAGCAGGGTCGCATGGGGCACTGTAAGCTACTAGCGGGGCCGCATGGGGCACTGTAAGCTACTAGCAGGGTCGCATGTGGCACTGTAAGCTACTAGCAGGGTCGCATGGGGCACTGTAACCTACTAGCAGGGTCGCATGGGGCACTGTAAGCTACTAGCAGGGTCGCATGGGGCACTGTAAGCTACTAGCAGGGCCGCATGGGGCACTGTAAGCTACTAGCAGGGTCGCATGGGGCACTGTAAGCTACTAGCGGGGTCGCATGGGGCACTGTAAGCTACTAGCAGGGTCGCATGGGGCACTGTAAGCTACTAGCAGGGTCGCATGGGGCACTGTAAGCTACTAGCAGGGTCGCATGGGGCACTGTAAGCTACTAGCAGGGTCGCATGGGGCACTGTAAGCTACTAGCAGGGTCGCATGGGGCTCTGTAAGCTACTAGCAGGGTCGCATGGGGCACTGTAAGCTACTAGCAGGGTCGCATGGGGCACTGTAAGCTACTAGCAGGGTCGCATGGGGCACTGTAAGCTACTAGCAGGGTCGCATAGGGCACTGTAAGCTACTAGCAGGGCCGCATGGGGCACTGTAAGCTACTAGCAGGGCCGCATGGGGCACTGTAAGCTACTAGCAGGGTCGCATGGGGCACTGTAAGCTACTAGCAGGGCCGCATGGGGCACTGTAAGCTACTAGCAGGGTCGCATGGGGCACTGTAAGCTACTAGCAGGGTCGCATGGGGCACTGTAAGCTACTAGCAGGGCCGCATGGGGCACTGTAAGCTACTAGCAGGGTCGCATGGGGCACTGTAAGCTACTAGCAGGGTCGCATGGGGCACTGTAAGCTACTAGCAGGGTCGCATGGGGCACTGTAAGCTACTAGCAGGGTCGCATGGGGCACTGTAAGCTACTAGCAGGGCCGCATGGGGCACTGTAAGCTACTAGCAGGGCCGCATGGGGCACTGTAAGCTACTAGCAGGGCCGCATGAGGCACTGTAAGCTACTAGCAGGGTCGCATGGGGCACTGTAAGCTACTAGCAGGGTCGCATGGGGCACTGTAAGCTACTAGCAGTGTCTCATGGGGCACTGTAAGCTACTAGCAGGGTCGCATGGGGCACTGTAAGCTACTAGCAGGGTCGCATGGGGCACTGTAAGCTACTAGCAGGGTCGCATGGGGCACTGTAAGCTACTAGCAGGGCCGCATAGGGCACTGTAAGCTACTAGCAGGGTCGCATGGGGCACTTTAAGCTACTAGCAGGGTCGCATGGGGCACTCTAAGCTACTAGCAGGGTCGCATGGGGCACTGTAAGCTACTAGCAGGGTCGCATGGGGCACTGTAAGCTACTAGCAGGGTCGCATGGGGCACTGTAAGCTACTAGCAGGGTCGCATGGGGCACTGTAAGATACTAGCAGGGTCGCATGGGGCACTGTAAGCTACTAGCAGGGCCGCATGGGGCACTGTAAGAGCAGGGCCGCATGGGGCACTGTAAGCTACTAGCAGGGTCGCATGGGGCACTGTAAGCTACTAGCAGGGTCGCATGGGGCACTGTAAGCTACTAGCAGGGCCGCATGGGGCACTGTAAGCTACTAGCAGGGTCGCATGGGGCACTGTAAGCTACTAGCAGGGTCGCATGGGGCACTGTAAGCTACTAGCAGGGTCGCATGGGGCACTGTAAGCTACTAGCAGGGCCGCATGGGGCACTGTAAGCTACTAGCAGGGCCGCATGGGGCACTGTAAGCTACTAGCAGGGCCGCATGAGGCACTGTAAGCTACTAGCAGGGTCGCATGGGGCACTGTAAGCTACTAGCAGGGTCGCATGGGGCACTGTAAGCTACTAGCAGGGTCTCATGGGGCACTGTAAGCTACTAGCAGGGTCGCATGGGGCACTGTAAGCTACTAGCAGGGTCGCATGGGGCACTGTAAGCTACTAGCAGGGTCGCATGGGGCACTGTAAGCTACTAGCAGGGTCGCATGGGGCACTGTAAGCTACTAGCAGGGTCGCATGGGGCACTGTAAGCTACTAGCAGGGTCGCATGGGGCACTGTAAGCTACTAGCAGGGCCGCATGGGGCACTGTAAGCTACTAGCAGGGCCGCATGGGGCACTGTAAGCTACTAGCAGGGCCGCATGGGGCACTGTAAGCTACTAGCAGGGCCGCATAGGGCACTGTAAGCTACTAGCAGGGCCGCATAGGGCACTGTAAGCTACTAGCAGGGTCGCATGGGGCACTGTAAGCTACTAGCAGGGCCGCATAGGGCACTGTAAGCTACTAGCAGGGCCGCATAGGGCACTGTAAGCTACTAGCAGGGCCGCATGGGGCACTGTAAGCTACTAGCAGGGTCGCATGGGGCACTGTAAGCTACTAGAAGGGTCGCATGGGGCACTGTAAGCTTCTAGCAGGGTCGCATGGGGCACTGTAAGCTACTAGCAGGGCCGCATAGGGCACTGTAAGCTACTAGCAGGGCCGCATGGGGCACTGTAAGCTACTAGCAGGGTCGCATGGGGCACTGTAAGCTACTAGCAGGGCCGCATGGGGCACTGTAAGCTACTAGCAGGGCCGCATGGGGCACTGTAAGCTACTAGCAGGGTCGCATGGGGCACTGTAAGCTACTAGCAGGGTCGCATGGGGCAATGTAAGCTACTAGCAGGGTCGCATGGGGCAATGTAAGCTACTAGCAGGGCCGCATGGCGCACTATAAGCTACTAGCGGGGCCGCATGGGGCACTGTAAGCTACTAGCAGGATCGCATGGGGCACTGTAAGCTACTAGCAGGGCCGCATGAGGCACTGTAAGCTACTAGCAGGGTCGCATGGGGCACTGTAAGCTACTAGCAGGGTTGCATGGGGCACTGTAAGCTACTAGCAGGGTCGCATGGGGCACTGTAAGCTACTAGCAGGGTCGCATGGGGCACTGTAAGCTACTAGCAGGGTCGCATGGGGCACTGTAAGCTACTAGCAGGGTCGCATGGGGGACTGTAAGCTACTAGCAGGGTCGCATGGGGCACTGTAAGCTACTAGCAGGGCCGCATGGGGCACTGTAAGCTACTAGCTGTATCGCATGGGGCACTGTAAGCTACTAGCAGGGTCGCATGGGGCACTGTAAGCTACTAGCAGGGTCGCATGGGGCACTGTAAGCTACTAGCAGGGTCGCATGGGGCACTGTAAGCTACTAGCAGGGTCGCATGGGGCACTGTAAGCTACTAGCAGGGTCGCATGGGGCACTGTAAGCTACTAGCAGGGCCGCATGGGGCACTGTAAGCTACTAGCAGGGTCGCATGGGGCACTGTAAGCTACTAGCAGGGTCGCATGGGGCACTGTAACTACTAGCAGGGTCGCATGGGGCACTGTAAGCTACTAGCAGGGCCGCATGGGGCACTGTAAGCTACTAGCAGGGTCGCATGGGGCACTGTAAGCTACTAGCCGGGTCGCATGGGGCACTGTAAGCTACTAGCAGGGCCGCATGGGGCACTGTAAGCTACTAGCAGGGTCGCATGGGGCACTGTAAGCTACTAGCAGGGTCGCATGGGGCACTGTAAGCTACTAGCAGGGTCGCATGGGGCACTGTAAGCTACTAGCAGGGCCGCATGGGGCACTGTAAGCTACTAGCAGGGTCGCATGGGGCACTGTAAGCTACTAGCAGGGTCGCATGGGGCACTGTAAGCTACTAGCAGGGTCGCATGGGGCACTGTAAGCTACTAGCAGGGTCGCATGGGGCACTGTATGCTACTAGCAGGGCCGCATGGGGCACTGTAAGCTACTAGTAGGGTCGCATGGGGCACTGTAAGCTACTAGCAGGGTCGCATGGGGCACTGTAAGCTACTAGCAGGGTCGCATGGGGCACTGTAAGCTACTAGCAGGGTTGCATGGGGCACTGTAAGCTACTAGCAGGGTCGCATGGGGCACTGTAAGCTACTAGCAGGGTCGCATGGGGCACTGTAAGCTACTAGCAGGGTCGCATGGGGCACTGTAAGCTACTAGCAGGGTCGCATGGGGCACTGTAAGCTACTAGCAGGGTCGCATGGGGCACTGTAAGCTACTAGCAGGGTCGCATGGGGCACTGTAAGCTACTAGCAGGGTCGCATGGGGCACTGTAAGCTACTAGCAGGGTCGCATGGGGCACTGTAAGCTACTAGCAGGGTCGCATGGGGCACTGTAAGCTACTAGCAGGGTCGCATGGGGCACTCTAGGCTACTAGCAGGGCCGCATGGGGCACTGTAAGCTACTAGCAGGATCGCATGGGGCACTGTAAGCTACTAGCAGGGTCGCATGGGGCACTGTAAGCTACTAGCAGGGTCGCATGGGGCACTGTAAGCTACTAGCAGGGCCGCATGGGGCACTGTAAGCTACTAGCAGGGCCGCATGAGGCACTGTAAGCTACTAGCAGGGTCGCATGGGGCACTGTAAGCTACTAGCAGGGTCGCATGGGGCACTGTAAGCTACTAGCAGGGTCTCATGGGGCACTGTAAGCTACTAGCAGGGTCGCATGGGGCACTGTAAGCTACTAGCAGGGCCGCATAGGGCACTGTAAGCTACTAGCAGGGTCGCATGGGGCACTGTAAGCTACTAGCAGGGTCGCATGGGGCACTTTAAGCTACTAGCAGGGTCGCATGGGGCACTCTAAGCTACTAGCAGGGTCGCATGGGGCACTGTAAGCTACTAGCAGGGTCGCATGGGGCACTGTAAGCTACTAGCAGGGTCGCATGGGGCACTGTATGCTACTAGCAGGGTCGCATGGGGCACTGTAAGCTACTAGCAGGGCCGCATGGGGCACTGTAAGCTACTAGCAGGGCCGCATGGGGCACTGTAAGCTACTAGCAGGGTCGCATGGGGCACTGTAAGCTACTAGCAGGGTCGCATGTGGCACTGTAAGCTACTAGCAGGGTCGCATGGGGCACTGTAAGCTACTAGCAGGGTCGCATGGGGCACTGTAAGCTACTAGCAGGGTCGCATGGGGCACTGTAAGCTACTAGCAGGGTCGCATAGGGCACTGTAAGCTACTAGCAGGGCCGCATGGGGCACTGTAAGCTACTAGCAGGGCCGCATGGGGCACTGTAAGCTACTAGCAGGGTCGCATGGGGCACTGTAAGCTACTAGCAGGGCCGCATGGGGCACTGTAAGCTACTAGCAGGGTCGCATGGGGCACTGTAAGCTACTAGCAGGGTCGCATAGGGCACTGTAAGCTACTAGCAGGGCCGCATGGGGCACTGTAAGCTACTAGCAGGGTCGCATGGGGCACTGTAAGCTACTAGCAGGGCCGCATGGGGCACTGTAAGCTACTAGCAGGGCCGCATGGGGCACTGTAAGCTACTAGCAGGGCCGCATGAGGCACTGTAAGCTACTAGCAGGGTCGCATGGGGCACTGTAAGCTACTAGCAGGGCCGCATGGGGCACTGTAAGCTACTAGCAGGGCCGCATGGGGCACTGTAAGCTACTAGCAGGGCCGCATGAGGCACTGTAAGCTACTAGCAGGGTCGCATGGGGCACTGTAAGCTACTAGCAGGGTCGCATGGGGCACTGTAAGCTACTAGCAGGGTCTCATGGGGCACTGTAAGCTACTAGCAGGGTCGCATGGGGCACTGTAAGCTACTAGCAGGGTCGCATGGGGCACTGTAAGCTACTAGCAGGGTCGCATGGGGCACTGTAAGCTACTAGCAGGGCCGCATAGGGGCACTGTAAGCTACTAGCAGGGTCGCATGGGGCACTTTAAGCTACTAGCAGGGTCGCATGGGGCACTCTAAGCTACTAGCAGGGTCGCATGGGGCACTGTAAGCTACTAGCAGGGTCGCATGGGGCACTGTAAGCTACTAGCAGGGTCGCATGGGGCACTGTAAGCTACTAGCAGGGTCGCATGGGGCACTGTAAGCTACTAGCAGGGTCGCATGGGGCACTGTAAGCTACTAGCAGGGCCGCATGGGGCACTGTAAGAGCAGGGCCGCATGGGGCACTGTAAGCTACTAGCAGGGTCGCATGGGGCACTGTAAGCTACTAGCAGGGCCGCATGGGGCACTGTAAGAGCAGGGCCGCATGGGGCACTGTAAGCTACTAGCACGGTCGCATGGGGCACTGTAAGCTACTAGCAGGGTCGCATGGGGCACTGTAAGCTACTAGCAGGGCCGCATGGGGCACTGTAAGCTACTAGCAGGGTCGCATGGGGCACTGTAAGCTACTAGCAGGGTCGCATGGGGCACTGTAAGCTACTAGCAGGGCCGCATGGGGCACTGTAAGCTACTAGCAGGGCCGCATGGGGCACTGTAAGCTACTAGCAGGGCCGCATGAGGCACTGTAAGCTACTAGCAGGGTCGCATGGGGCACTGTAAGCTACTAGCAGGGTCGCATGGGGCACTGTAAGCTACTAGCAGGGTCTCATGGGGCACTGTAAGCTACTAGCAGGGTCGCATGGGGCACTGTAAGCTACTAGCAGGGTCGCATGGGGCACTGTAAGCTACTAGCAGGGTCGCATGGGGCACTGTAAGCTACTAGCAGGGTCGCATGGGGCACTGTAAGCTACTAGCAGGGCCGCATAGGGCACTGTAAGCTACTAGCAGGGCCGCATAGGGCACTGTAAGCTACTAGCAGGGCCGCATGGGGCACTGTAAGCTACTAGCAGGGTCGCATGGGGCACTGTAAGCTTCTAGCAGGGTCGCATGGGGCACTGTAAGCTACTAGCAGGGTCGCATGGGGCACTGTAAGCTACTAGCAGGGCCGCATAGGGCACTGTAAGCTACTAGCAGGGCCGCATAGGGCACTGTAAGCTACTAGCAGGGTCGCATGGGGCACTGTAAGCTACTAGCAGGGTCGCATGGGGCACTGTAAGCTTCTAGCAGGGTCGCATGGGGCACTGTAAGCTACTAGCAGGGTCGCATGGGGCACTGTAAGCTACTAGCAGGGCCGCATAGGGCACTGTAAGCTACTAGCAGGGCCGCATGGGGCACTGTAAGCTACTAGCAGGGTCGCATGGGGCACTGTAAGCTACTAGCAGGGCCGCATGGGGCACTGTAAGCTACTAGCAGGGCCGCATGGGGCACTGTAAGCTACTAGCAGGGTCGCATGGGGCACTGTAAGCTACTAGCAGGGTCGCATGGGGCAATGTAAGCTACTAGCAGCGTCGCATGGGGCAATGTAAGCTACTAGCAGGGCCGCATGGCGCACTGTAAGCTACTAGCGGGGCCGCATGGGGCACTGTAAGCTACTAGCAGGATCGCATGGGGCACTGTAAGCTACTAGCAGGGTCGCATGGGGCACTGTAAGCTACTAGCAGGGCCGCATGGGGCACTGTAAGCTACTAGCAGTATCGCATGGGGCACTGTAAGCTACTAGCAGGGTCGCATGGGGCACTGTAAGCTACTAGCAGGGTCGCATGGGGCACTGTAAGCTACTAGCAGGGTCGCATGGGGCACTGTAAGCTACTAGCAGGGTCGCATGGGGCACTGTAAGCTACTAGCAGGGTCGCATGGGGCACTGTAAGCTACTAGCAGGGCCGCATGGGGCACTGTAAGCTACTAGCAGGGTCGCATGGGGCACTGTAAGCTACTAGCAGGGTCGCATGGGGCACTGTAAGCTACTAGCAGGGTCGCATGGGGCACTGTAAGCTACTAGCAGGGCCGCATGGGGCACTGTAAGCTACTAGCAGGGTCGCATGGGGCACTGTAAGCTACTAGCCGGGTCGCATGGGGCACTGTAAGCTACTAGCAGGGCCGCATGGGGCACTGTAAGCTACTAGCAGGGTCGCATGGGGCACTGTAAGCTACTAGCAGGGTCGCATGGGGCACTGTAAGCTACTAGCAGGGTCGCATGGGGCACTGTATGCGACTAGCAGGGCCGCATGGGGCACTGTAAGCTACTAGTAGGGTCGCATGGGGCACTGTAAGCTACTAGCAGGGTCGCATGGGGCACTGTAAGCTACTAGCAGGGTCGCATGGGGCACTGTAAGCTACTAGCAGGGTCGCATGGGGCACTGTAAGCTACTAGCAGGGTCGCATGGGGCACTGTAAGCTACTAGCAGGGTCGCATGGGGCACTGTAAGCTACTAGCAGGGCCGCATGGGGCACTGTAAGCTACTAGCAGGGCCGCATGAGGCACTGTAAGCTACTAGCAGGGTCGCATGGGGCACTGTAAGCTACTAGCAGGGTCGCATGGGGCACTGTAAGCTACTAGCAGGGTCTCATGGGGCACTGTAAGCTACTAGCAGGGTCGCATGGGGCACTGTAAGCTACTAGCAGGGCCGCATAGGGCACTGTAAGCTACTAGCAGGGTCGCATGGGGCACTGTAAGCTACTAGCAGGGTCGCATGGGGCACTTTAAGCTACTAGCAGGGTCGCATGGGGCACTCTAAGCTACTAGCAGGGTCGCATGGGGCACTGTAAGCTACTAGCAGGGTCGCATGGGGCACTGTAAGCTACTAGCAGGGTCGCATGGGGCACTGTATGCTACTAGCAGGGTCGCATGGGGCACTGTAAGCTACTAGCAGGGCCGCATGGGGCACTGTAAGCTACTAGCAGGGCCGCATGGGGCACTGTAAGCTACTAGCAGGGTCGCATGGGGCACTGTAAGCTACTAGCAGGGCCGCATGGGGCACTGTAAGCTACTAGCAGGGTCGCATGGGGCACTGTAAGCTACTAGCAGGGTCGCATGGGGCACTGTAAGCTACTAGCAGGGCCGCATGGGGCACTGTAAGCTACTAGCAGGGCCGCATGGGGCACTGTAAGCTACTAGCAGGGTCGCATGGGGCACTGTAAGCTACTAGCAGGGTCGCATGGGGCACTGTAAGCTACTAGCAGGGCCGCATGGGGCACTGTAAGCTACTAGCAGGGTCGCATGGGGCACTGTAAGCTACTAGCGGGGTCGCATGGGGCACTGTAAGCTACTAGCAGGGCCGCATGGGGCACTGTAAGCTACTAGCAGGGCCGCATGGGGCACTGTAAGCTACTAGCAGGGTCGCATGGGGCACTGTAAGCTACTAGCAGGGCCGCATGGGGCACTGTAAGCTACTAGCAGGGCCGCATGGGGCACTGTAAGCTACTAGCCGGGCCGCATGAGGCACTGTAAGCTACTAGCAGGGTCGCATGGGGCACTGTAAGCTACTAGCAGGGTCGCATGGGGCACTGTAAGCTACTAGCAGGGTCTCATGGGGCACTGTAAGCTACTAGCAGGGTCGCATGGGGCACTGTAAGCTACTAGCAGGGCCGCATAGGGCACTGTAAGCTACTAGCAGGGTCGCATGGGGCACTTTAAGCTACTAGCAGGGTCGCATGGGGCACTCTAAGCTACTAGCAGGGTCGCATGGGGCACTGTAAGCTACTAGCAGGGTCGCATGGGGCACTGTAAGCTACTAGCAGGGTCGCATGGGGCACTGTATGCTACTAGCAGGGTCGCATGGGGCACTGTAAGCTACTAGCAGGGCCGCATGGGGCACTGTAAGCTACTAGCAGGGCCGCATGGGGCACTGTAAGCTACTAGCAGGGTCGCATGGGGCACTGTAAGCTACTAGCAGGGTCGCATGTGGCACTGTAAGCTACTAGCAGGGTCGCATGGGGCACTGTAACCTACTAGCAGGGTCGCATGGGGCACTGTAAGCTACTAGCAGGGTCGCATGGGGCACTGTAAGCTACTAGCAGGGTCGCATGGGGCACTGTAAGCTACTAGCAGGGTCGCATGGGGCACTGTAAGCTACTAGCAGGGTCGCATGGGGCACTGTAAGCTACTAGCAGGGTCGCATGGGGCACTGTAAGCTACTAGCAGGGCCGCATGGGGCACTGTAAGCTACTAGCAGGGCCGCATGGGGCACTGTAAGCTACTAGCAGGGTCGCATGGGGCACTGTAAGCTACTAGAAGGGTCGCATGGGGCACTGTAAGCTTCTAGCAGGGTCGCATGGGGCACTGTAAGCTACTAGCAGGGCCGCATAGGGCACTGTAAGCTACTAGCAGGGCCGCATGGTGCACTGTAAGCTACTAGCAGGGTCGCATGGGGCACTGTAAGCTACTAGCAGGGCCGCATGGGGCACTGTAAGCTACTAGCAGGGTTGCATGGGGCACTGTAAGCTACTAGCAGGGTCGCATGGGGCACTGTAAGCTACTAGCAGGGTCGCATGGGGCACTGTAAGCTACTAGCAGGGTCGCATGGGGCACTGTAAGCTACTAGCAGGGTCGCATGGGGCACTGTAAGCTACTAGCAGGGTCGCATGGGGCACTGTAAGCTACTAGCAGGGTCGCATGGGGCACTGTAAGCTACTAGCAGGGTCGCATGGGGCACTGTAAGCTACTAGCAGGGTCGCATGGGGCACTGTAAGCTACTAGCAGGGTCGCATGGGGCACTGTAAGCTACTAGCAGGGTCGCATGGGGCACTCTAGGCTACTAGCAGGGCCGCATGGGGCACTGTAAGCTACTAGCAGGATCGCATGGGGCACTGTAAGCTACTAGCAGGGTCGCATGGGGCTCTGTAAGCTACTAGCAGGGTCGCATGGGGCACTGTAAGCTACTAGCAGGGCCGCATGGGGCACTGTAAGCTACTAGCAGGGCCGCATGAGGCACTGTAAGCTACTAGCAGGGTCGCATGGGGCACTGTAAGCTACTAGCAGGGTCGCATGGGGCACTGTAAGCTACTAGCAGGGTCTCATGGGGCACTGTAAGCTACTAGCAGGGTCGCATGGGGCACTGTAAGCTACTAGCAGGGCCGCATAGGGCACTGTAAGCTACTAGCAGGGTCGCATGGGGCACTGTAAGCTACTAGCAGAGTCGCATGGGGCACTTTAAGCTACTAGCAGGGTCGCATGGGGCACTCTAAGCTACTAGCAGGGTCGCATGGGGCACTGTAAGCTACTAGCAGGGTCGCATGGGGCACTGTAAGCTACTAGCAGGGTCGCATGGGGCACTGTATGCTACTAGCAGGGTCGCATGGGGCACTGTAAGCTACTAGCAGGGCCGCATGGGGCACTGTAAGCTACTAGCAGGGCCGCATGGGGCACTGTAAGCTACTAGCAGGGTCGCATGGGGCACTGTAAGCTACTAGCAGGGTCGCATGTGGCACTGTAAGCTACTAGCAGGGTCGCATGGGGCACTGTAAGCTACTAGCAGGGTCGCATGGGGCACTGTAAGCTACTAGCAGGGTCGCATGGGGCACTGTAAGCTACTAGCAGGGTCGCATAGGGCACTGTAAGCTACTAGCAGGGCCGCATGGGGCACTGTAAGCTACTAGCAGGGCCGCATGGGGCACTGTAAGCTACTAGCAGGGTCGCATGGGGCACTGTAAGCTACTAGCAGGGCCGCATGGGGCACTGTAAGCTACTAGCAGGGTCGCATGGGGCACTGTAAGCTACTAGCAGGGTCGCATGGGGCACTGTAAGCTACTAGCAGGGCCGCATGGGGCACTGTAAGCTACTAGCAGGGTCGCATGGGGCACTGTAAGCTACTAGCAGGGTCGCATGGGGCACTGTAAGCTACTAGCAGGGTCGCATGGGGCACTGTAAGCTACTAGCAGGGTCGCATGGGGCACTGTAAGCTACTAGCAGGGCCGCATGGGGCACTGTAAGCTACTAGCAGGGCCGCATGGGGCACTGTAAGCTACTAGCAGGGCCGCATGAGGCACTGTAAGCTACTAGCAGGGTCGCATGGGGCACTGTAAGCTACTAGCAGGGTCGCATGGGGCACTGTAAGCTACTAGCAGGGTCTCATGGGGCACTGTAAGCTACTAGCAGGGTCGCATGGGGCACTGTAAGCTACTAGCAGGGTCGCATGGGGCACTGTAAGCTACTAGCAGGGTCGCATGGGGCACTGTAAGCTACTAGCAGGGCCGCATAGGGCACTGTAAGCTACTAGCAGGGTCGCATGGGGCACTTTAAGCTACTAGCAGGGTCGCATGGGGCACTCTAAGCTACTAGCAGGGTCGCATGGGGCACTGTAAGCTACTAGCAGGGTCGCATGGGGCACTGTAAGCTACTAGCAGGGTCGCATGGGGCACTGTAAGCTACTAGCAGGGTCGCATGGGGCACTGTAAGCTACTAGCAGGGTCGCATGGGGCACTGTAAGCTACTAGCAGGGCCGCATGGGGCACTGTAAGAGCATGGCCGCATGGGGCACTGTAAGCTACTAGCAGGGTCGCATGGGGCACTGTAAGCTACTAGCAGGGCCGCATGGGGCACTGTAAGAGCAGGGCCGCATGGGGCACTGTAAGCTACTAGCAGGGTCGCATGGGGCACTGTAAGCTACTAGCAGGGTCGCATGGGGCACTGTAAGCTACTAGCAGGGCCGCATGGGGCACTGTAAGCTACTAGCAGGGTCGCATGGGGCACTGTAAGCTACTAGCAGGGTCGCATGGGGCACTGTAAGCTACTAGCAGGGCCGCATGGGGCACTGTAAGCTACTAGCAGGGCCGCATGGGGCACTGTAAGCTACTAGCAGGGCCGCATGAGGCACTGTAAGCTACTAGCAGGGTCGCATGGGGCACTGTAAGCTACTAGCAGGGTCGCATGGGGCACTGTAAGCTACTAGCAGGGTCTCATGGGGCACTGTAAGCTACTAGCAGGGTCGCATGGGGCACTGTAAGCTACTAGCAGGGTCGCATGGGGCACTGTAAGCTACTAGCAGGGTCGCATGGGGCACTGTAAGCTACTAGCAGGGTCGCATGGGGCACTGTAAGCTACTAGCAGGGTCGCATGGGGCACTGTAAGCTACTAGCAGGGTCGCATGGGGCACTGTAAGCTACTAGCAGGGCCTCATGGGGCACTGTAAGCTACTAGCCGGGCCGCATGGGGCACTGTAAGCTACTAGCAGGGCCGCATGGGGCACTGTAAGCTACTAGCAGGGCCGCATGGGGCACTGTAAGCTACTAGCAGGGCCGCATAGGGCACTGTAAGCTACTAGCAGGGCCGCATAGGGCACTGTAAGCTACTAGCAGGGTCGCATGGGGCACTGTAAGCTACTAGCAGGGCCGCATAGGGCACTGTAAGCTACTAGCAGGGCCGCATAGGGCACTGTAAGCTACTAGCAGGGCCGCATGGGGCACTGTAAGCTACTAGCAGGGTCGCATGGGGCACTGTAAGCTACTAGCAGGGTCGCATGGGGCACTGTAAGCTTCTAGCAGGGTCGCATGGGGCACTGTAAGCTACTAGCAGGGTCGCATGGGGCACTGTAAGCTACTAGCAGGGCCGCATAGGGCACTGTAAGCTACTAGCAGGGCCGCATGGGGCACTGTAAGCTACTAGCAGGGTCGCATGGGGCACTGTAAGCTACTAGCAGGGCCGCATGGGGCACTGTAAGCTACTAGCAGGGCCGCATGGGGCACTGTAAGCTACTAGCAGGGTCGCATGGGGCACTGTAAGCTACTAGCAGGGTCGCATGGGGCAATGTAAGCTACTAGCAGGGTCGCATGGGGCAATGTAAGCTACTAGCAGGGCCGCATGGCGCACTGTAAGCTACTAGCGGGGCCGCATGGGGCACTGCAAGCTACTAGCAGGATCGCATGGGGCACTGTAAGCTACTAGCAGGGTCGCATGGGGCACTGTAAGCTACTAGCAGGGCCGCATGGGGCACTGTAAGCTACTAGCAGTATCGCATGGGGCACTGTAAGCTACTAGCAGGGTCGCATGGGGCACTGTAAGCTACTAGCAGGGTCGCATGGGGCACTGTAAGCTACTAGCAGGGTCGCATGGGGCACTGTAAGCTACTAGCAGGGTCGCATGGGGCACTGTAAGCTACTAGCAGGGTCGCATGGGGCACTGTAAGCTACTAGCAGGGCCGCATGGGGCACTGTAAGCTACTAGCAGGGTCGCATGGGGCACTGTAAGCTACTAGCAGGGTCGCATGGGGCACTGTAAGCTACTAGCAGGGTCGCATGGGGCACTGTAAGCTACTAGCAGGGCCGCATGGGGCACTGTAAGCTACTAGCAGGGTCGCATGGGGCACTGTAAGCTACTAGCCGGGTCGCATGGGGCACTGTAAGCTACTAGCAGGGCCGCATGGGGCACTGTAAGCTACTAGCAGGGTCGCATGGGGCACTGTAAGCTACTAGCAGGGTCGCATGGGGCACTGTAAGCTACTAGCAGGGTCGCATGGGGCACTGTATGCTACTAGCAGGGCCGCATGGGGCACTGTAAGCTACTAGTAGGGTCGCATGGGGCACTGTAAGCTACTAGCAGGGTCGCATGGGGCACTGTAAGCTACTAGCAGGGTCGCATGGGGCACTGTAAGCTACTAGCAGGGTCGCATGGGGCACTGTAAGCTACTAGCAGGGTCGCATGGGGCACTGTAAGCTACTAGCAGGGTCGCATGGGGCACTGTAAGCTACTAGCAGGGCCGCATGGGGCACTGTAAGCTACTAGCAGGGCCGCATGAGGCACTGTAAGCTACTAGCAGGGTCGCATGGGGCACTGTAAGCTACTAGCAGGGTCGCATGGGGCACTGTAAGCTACTAGCAGGGTCTCATGGGGCACTGTAAGCTACTAGCAGGGTCGCATGGGGCACTGTAAGCTACTAGCAGGGCCGCATAGGGCACTGTAAGCTACTAGCAGGGTCGCATGGGGCACTGTAAGCTACTAGCAGGGTCGCATGGGGCACTTTAAGCTACTAGCAGGGTCGCATGGGGCACTCTAAGCTACTAGCAGGGTCGCATGGGGCACTGTAAGCTACTAGCAGGGTCGCATGGGGCACTGTAAGCTACTAGCAGGGTCGCATGGGGCACTGTATGCTACTAGCAGGGTCGCATGGGGCACTGTATGCTACTAGCAGGGCCGCATGGGGCACTGTAAGCTACTAGCAGGGCCGCATGGGGCACTGTAAGCTACTAGCAGGATCGCATGGGGCACTGTAAGCTACTAGCAGGGCCGCATGGGGCACTGTAAGCTACTAGCAGGGTCGCATGGGGCACTGTAAGCTACTAGCAGGGTCGCATGGGGCACTGTAAGCTACTAGCAGGGCCGCATGGGGCACTGTAAGCTACTAGCAGGGCCGCATGGGGCACTGTAAGCTACTAGCAGGGTCGCATGGGGCACTGTAAGCTACTAGCAGGGTCGCATGGGGCACTGTAAGCTACTAGCAGGGCCGCATGGGGCACTGTAAGCTACTAGCAGGGTCGCATGGGGCACTGTAAGCTACTAGCGGGGTCGCATGGGGCACTGTAAGCTACTAGCAGGGCCGCATGGGGCACTGTAAGCTACTAGCAGGGCCGCATGGGGCACTGTAAGCTACTAGCAGGGTCGCATGGGGCACTGTAAGCTACTAGCAGGGCCGCATGGGGCACTGTAAGCTACTAGCAGGGCCGCATGGGGCACTGTAAGCTACTAGCAGGGCCGCATGAGGCACTGTAAGCTACTAGCAGGGTCGCATGGGGCACTGTAAGCTACTAGCAGGGTCGCATGGGGCACTGTAAGCTACTAGCAGGGTCTCATGGGGCACTGTAAGCTACTAGCAGGGTCGCATGGGGCACTGTAAGCTACTAGCAGGGCCGCATAGGGCACTGTAAGCTACTAGCAGGGTCGCATGGGGCACTGTAAGCTACTAGCAGGGTCGCATGGGGCACTTTAAGCTACTAGCAGGGTCGCATGGGGCACTCTAAGCTACTAGCAGGGTCGCATGGGGCACTGTAAGCTACTAGCAGGGTCGCATGGGGCACTGTAAGCTACTAGCAGGGTCGCATGGGGCACTGTATGCTACTAGCAGGGTCGCATGGGGCACTGTAAGCTACTAGCAGGGCCGCATGGGGCACTGTAAGCTACTAGCAGGGCCGCATGGGGCACTGTAAGCTACTAGCAGGGTCGCATGGGGCACTGTAAGCTACTAGCAGGGTCGCATGTGGCACTGTAAGCTACTAGCAGGGTCGCATGGGGCACTGTAACCTACTAGCAGGGTCGCATGGGGCACTGTAAGCTACTAGCAGGGTCGCATGGGGCACTGTAAGCTACTAGCAGGGTCGCATGGGGCACTGTAAGCTACTAGCAGGGTCGCATGGGGCACTGTAAGCTACTAGCAGGGTCGCATGGGGCACTGTAAGCTACTAGCAGGGTCGCATGGGGCACTGTAAGCTACTAGCAGGGCCGCATGGGGCACTGTAAGCTACTAGCAGGGCCGCATGGGGCACTGTAAGCTACTAGCAGGGTCGCATGGGGCACTGTAAGCTACTAGAAGGGTCGCATGGGGCACTGTAAGCTTCTAGCAGGGTCGCATGGGGCACTGTAAGCTACTAGCAGGGCCGCATAGGGCACTGTAAGCTACTAGCAGGGCCGCATGGGGCACTGTAAGCTACTAGCAGGGTCGCATGGGGCACTGTAAGCTACTAGCAGGGCCGCATGGGGCACTGTAAGCTACTAGCAGGGCCGCATGGGGCACTGTAAGCTACTAGCAGGGTCGCATGGGGCACTGTAAGCTACTAGCAGGGTCGCATGGGGCAATGTAAGCTACTAGCAGGGTCGCATGGGGCAATGTAAGCTACTAGCAGGGCCGCATGGCGCACTATAAGCTACTAGCGGGGCCGCATGGGGCACTGTAAGCTACTAGCAGGATCGCATGGGGCACTGTAAGCTACTAGCAGGGCCGCATGAGGCACTGTAAGCTACTAGCAGGGTCGCATGGGGCACTGTAAGCTACTAGCAGGGTTGCATGGGGCACTGTAAGCTACTAGCAGGGTCGCATGGGGCACTGTAAGCTACTAGCAGGGTCGCATGGGGCACTGTAAGCTACTAGCAGGGTCGCATGGGGCACTGTAAGCTACTAGCAGGGTCGCATGGGGCACTGTAAGCTACTAGCAGGGTCGCATGGGGCACTGTAAGCTACTAGCAGGGCCGCATGGGGCACTGTAAGCTACTAGCAGGGTCGCATGGGGCACTGTAAGCTACTAGCCGGGTCGCATGGGGCACTGTAAGCTACTAGCAGGGCCGCATGGGGCACTGTAAGCTACTAGCAGGGTCGCATGGGGCACTGTAAGCTACTAGCAGGGTCGCATGGGGCACTGTAAGCTACTAGCAGGGTGGAATGGGGCACTGTAAGCTACTAGCAGGGCCGCATGGGGCACTGTAAGCTACTAGCAGGGTCGCATGGGGCACTGTAAGCTACTAGCAGGGTCGCATGGGGCACTGTAAGCTACTAGCAGGGTCGCATGGGGCACTGTAAGCTACTAGCAGGGTCGCATGGGGCACTGTATGCTACTAGCAGGGCCGCATGGGGCACTGTAAGCTACTAGTAGGGTCGCATGGGGCACTGTAAGCTACTAGCAGGGTCGCATGGGGCACTGTAAGCTACTAGCAGGGTCGCATGGGGCACTGTAAGCTACTAGCAGGGTTGCATGGGGCACTGTAAGCTACTAGCAGGGTCGCATGAGGCACTGTAAGCTACTAGCAGGGTCGCATGGGGCACTGTAAGCTACTAGCAGGGTCGCATAGGGCACTGTAAGCTACTAGCAGGGTCGCATGAGGCACTGTAAGCTACTAGCAGGGTCGCATGGGGCACTGTAAGCTACTAGCAGGGTCGCATGGGGCACTGTAAGCTACTAGCAGGGTCTCATGGGGCACTGTAAGCTACTAGCAGGGTCGCATGGGGCACTGTAAGCTACTAGCAGGGCCGCATAGGGCACTGTAAGCTACTAGCAGGGTCGCATGGGGCACTGTAAGCTACTAGCAGGGTCGCATGGGGCACTTTAAGCTACTAGCAGGGTCGCATGGGGCACTCTAAGCTACTAGCAGGGTCGCATGGGGCACTGTAAGCTACTAGCAGGGTCGCATGGGGCACTGTAAGCTACTAGCAGGGTCGCATGGGGCACTGTATGCTACTAGCAGGGTCGCATGGGGCACTGTAAGCTACTAGCAGGGCCGCATGGGGCACTGTAAGCTACTAGCAGGGCCGCATGGGGCACTGTAAGCTACTAGCAGGGTCGCATGGGGCACTGTAAGCTACTAGCAGGGTCGCATGTGGCACTGTAAGCTACTAGCAGGGTCGCATGGGGCACTGTAAGCTACTAGCAGGGTCGCATGGGGCACTGTAAGCTACTAGCAGGGTCGCATGGGGCACTGTAAGCTACTAGCAGGGTCGCATAGGGCACTGTAAGCTACTAGCAGGGCCGCATGGGGCACTGTAAGCTACTAGCAGGGCCGCATGGGGCACTGTAAGCTACTAGCAGGGTCGCATGGGGCACTGTAAGCTACTAGCAGGGCCGCATGGGGCACTGTAAGCTACTAGCAGGGTCGCATGGGGCACTGTAAGCTACTAGCAGGGTCGCATGGGGCACTGTAAGCTACTAGCAGGGCCGCATGGGGCACTGTAAGCTACTAGCAGGGTCGCATGGGGCACTGTAAGCTACTAGCAGGGTCGCATGGGGCACTGTAAGCTACTAGCAGGGTCGCATGGGGCACTGTAAGCTACTAGCAGGGTCGCATGGGGCACTGTAAGCTACTAGCAGGGCCGCATGGGGCACTGTAAGCTACTAGCAGGGCCGCATGGGGCACTGTAAGCTACTAGCAGGGCCGCATGAGGCACTGTAAGCTACTAGCAGGGTCGCATGGGGCACTGTAAGCTACTAGCAGGGTCGCATGGGGCACTGTAAGCTACTAGCAGGGTCTCATGGGGCACTGTAAGCTACTAGCAGGGTCGCATGGGGCACTGTAAGCTACTAGCAGGGTCGCATGGGGCACTGTAAGCTACTAGCAGGGTCGCATGGGGCACTGTAAGCTACCAGCAGGGCCGCATAGGGCACTGTAAGCTACTAGCAGGGTCGCATGGGGCACTTTAAGCTACTAGCAGGGTCGCATGGGGCACTCTAAGCTACTAGCAGGGTCGCATGGGGCACTGTAAGCTACTAGCAGGGTCGCATGGGGCACTGTAAGCTACTAGCAGGGTCGCATGGGGCACTGTAAGCTACTAGCAGGGTCGCATGGGGCACTGTAAGCTACTAGCAGGGTCGCATGGGGCACTGTAAGCTACTAGCAGGGCCGCATGGGGCACTGTAAGAGCAGGGCCGCATGGGGCACTGTAAGCTACTAGCAGGGCCGCATGGGGCACTGTAAGAGCAGGGCCGCATGGGGCACTGTAAGCTACTAGCAGGGTCGCATGGGGCACTGTAAGCTACTAGCAGGGTCGCATGGGGCACTGTAAGCTACTAGCAGGGCCGCATGGGGCACTGTAAGCTACTAGCAGGGTCGCATGGGGCACTGTAAGCTACTAGCAGGGTCGCATGGGGCACTGTAAGCTACTAGCAGGGCCGCATGGGGCACTGTAAGCTACTAGCAGGGCCGCATGGGGCACTGTAAGCTACTAGCAGGGCCGCATGAGGCACTGTAAGCTACTAGCAGGGTCGCATGGGGCACTGTAAGCTACTAGCAGGGTCGCATGGGGCACTGTAAGCTACTAGCAGGGTCTCATGGGGCACTGTAAGCTACTAGCAGGGTCGCATGGGGCACTGTAAGCTACTAGCAGGGTCGCATGGGGCACTGTAAGCTACTAGCAGGGTCGCATGGGGCACTGTAAGCTACTAGCAGGGTCGCATGGGGCACTGTAAGCTACTAGCAGGGTCGCATGGGGCACTGTAAGCTACTAGCAGGGTCGCATGGGGCACTCTAAGCTACTAGCAGGGTCGCATGGGGCACTGTAAGCTACTAGCAGGGTCGCATGGGGCACTGTAAGCTACTAGCAGGGTCGCATGGGGCACTGTAAGCTACTAGCAGGGTCGCATGGGGCACTGTAAGCTACTAGCAGGGTCGCATGGGGCACTGTAAGCTACTAGCAGGGCCGCATGGGGCACTGTAAGAGCAGGGCCGCATGGGGCACTGTAAGCTACTAGCAGGGTCGCATGGGGCACTGTAAGCTACTAGCAGGGCCGCATGGGGCACTGTAAGAGCAGGGCCGCATGGGGCACTGTAAGCTACTAGCAGGGTCGCATGGGGCACTGTAAGCTACTAGCAGGGTCGCATGGGGCACTGTAAGCTACTAGCAGGGCCGCATGGGGCACTGTAAGCTACTAGCAGGGTCGCATGGGGCACTGTAAGCTACTAGCAGGGTCGCATGGGGCACTGTAAGCTACTAGCAGGGCCGCATGGGGCACTGTAAGCTACTAGCAGGGCCGCATGGGGCACTGTAAGCTACTAGCAGGGCCGCATGAGGCACTGTAAGCTACTAGCAGGGTCGCATGGGGCACTGTAAGCTACTAGCAGGGTCGCATGGGGCACTGTAAGCTACTAGCAGGGTCTCATGGGGCACTGTAAGCTACTAGCAGGGTCGCATGGGGCACTGTAAGCTACTAGCAGGGGTCGCATGGGGCACTGTAAGCTACTAGCAGGGTCGCATGGGCACTGTAAGCTACTAGCAGGGTCGCATGGGGCACTGTAAGCTACTAGCAGGGTCGCATGGGGCACTGTAAGCTACTAGCAGGGTCGCATGGGGCACTGTAAGCTACTAGCAGGGCCTCATGGGGCACTGTAAGCTACTAGCAGGGCCGCATGGGGCACTGTAAGCTACTAGCAGGGCCGCATGGGGCACTGTAAGCTACTAGCTGGGCCGCATGGGGCACTGTAAGCTACTAGCAGGGCCGCATAGGGCACTGTAAGCTACTAGCAGGGCCGCATAGGGCACTGTAAGCTACTAGCAGGGTCGCATGGGGCACTGTAAGCTACTAGCAGGGCCGCATAGGGCACTGTAAGCTACTAGCAGGGCCGCATAGGGCACTGTAAGCTACTAGCAGGGCCGCATGGGGCACTGTAAGCTACTAGCAGGGTCGCATGGGGCACTGTAAGCTACTAGCAGGGTCGCATGGGGCACTGTAAGCTTCTAGCAGGGTCGCATGGGGCACTGTAAGCTACTAGCAGGGTCGCATGGGGCACTGTAAGCTACTAGCAGGGCCGCATAGGGCACTGTAAGCTACTAGCAGGGCCGCATGGGGCACTGTAAGCTACTAGCAGGGTCGCATGGGGCACTGTAAGCTACTAGCAGGGCCGCATGGGGCACTGTAAGCTACTAGCAGGGCCGCATGGGGCACTGTAAGCTACTAGCAGGGTCGCATGGGGCACTGTAAGCTACTAGCAGGGTCGCATGGGGCAATGTAAGCTACTAGCAGGGTCGCAAGGGGCAATGTAAGCTACTAGCAGGGCCGCATGGCGCACTGTAAGCTACTAGCGGGGCCGCATGGGGCACTGTAAGCTACTAGCAGGATCGCATGGGGCACTGTAAGCTACTAGCAGGGTCGCATGGGGCACTGTAAGCTACTAGCAGGGCCGCATGGGGCACTGTAAGCTACTAGCAGTATCGCATGGGGCACTGTAAGCTACTAGCAGGGTCGCATGGGGCACTGTAAGCTACTAGCAGGGTCGCATGGGGCACTGTAAGCTACTAGCAGGGTCGCATGGGGCACTGTAAGCTACTAGCAGGGCCGCATGGGGCACTGTAAGCTACTAGCAGGGTCGCATGGGGCACTGTAAGCTACTAGCAGGGTCGCATGGGGCACTGTAAGCTACTAGCAGGGTCGCATGGGGCACTGTAAGCTACTAGCAGGGCCGCATGGGGCACTGTAAGCTACTAGCAGGGTCGCATGGGGCACTGTAAGCTACTAGCCGGGTCGCATGGGGCACTGTAAGCTACTAGCAGGGCCGCATGGGGCACTGTAAGCTACTAGCAGGGTCGCATGGGGCACTGTAAGCTACTAGCAGGGTCGCATGGGGCACTGTAAGCTACTAGCAGGGTCGCATGGGGCACTGTATGCTACTAGCAGGGCCGCATGGGGCACTGTAAGCTACTAGTAGGGTCGCATGGGGCACTGTAAGCTACTAGCAGGGTCGCATGGGGCACTGTAAGCTACTAGCAGGGTCGCATGGGGCACTGTAAGCTACTAGCAGGGTCGCATGGGGCACTGTAAGCTACTAGCAGGGTTGCATGGGGCACTGTAAGCTACTAGCAGGGTCGCATGGGGCACTGTAAGCTACTAGCAGGGTCGCATGGGGCACTGTAAGCTACTAGCAGGGTCGCATGGGGCACTGTAAGCTACTAGCAGGGTCGCATGGGGCACTGTAAGCTACTAGCAGGGTCGCATGGGGCACTGTAAGCTACTAGCAGGGTCGCATGGGGCACTGTAAGCTACTAGCAGGGTCGCATGGGGCACTGTAAGCTACTAGCAGGGTCGCATGGGGCACTGTAAGCTACTAGCAGGGCCGCATGGGGCACTGTAAGCTACTAGCAGGGCCGCATGAGGCACTGTAAGCTACTAGCAGGGTCGCATGGGGCACTGTAAGCTACTAGCAGGGTCGCATGGGGCACTGTAAGCTACTAGCAGGGTCTCATGGGGCACTGTAAGCTACTAGCAGGGTCGCATGGGGCACTGTAGGCTACTAGCAGGGCCGCATAGGGCACTGTAAGCTACTAGCAGGGTCGCATGGGGCACTGTAAGCTACTAGCAGGGTCGCATGGGGCACTTTAAGCTACTAGCAGGGTCGCATGGGCCACTCTAAGCTACTAGCAGGGTCGCATGGGGCACTGTAAGCTACTAGCAGGGTCGCATGGGGCACTGTAAGCTACTAGCAGGGTCGCATGGGGCACTGTATGCTACTAGCAGGGTCGCATGGGGCACTGTAAGCTACTAGCAGGGCCGCATGGGGCACTGTAAGCTACTAGCAGGGCCGCATGTGGCACTGTAAGCTACTAGCAGGGTCGCATGGGGCACTGTAAGCTACTAGCAGGGCCGCATGGGGCACTGTAAGCTACTAGCAGGGTCGCATGGGGCACTGTAAGCTACTAGCAGGGTCGCATGGGGCACTGTAAGCTACTAGCAGGGCCGCATGGGGCACTGTAAGCTACTAGCAGGGCCGCATGGGGCACTGTAAGCTACTAGCAGGGTCGCATGGGGCACTGTAAGCTACTAGCAGGGTCGCATGGGGCACTGTAAGCTACTAGCAGGGCCGCATGGGGCACTGTAAGCTACTAGCAGGGTCGCATGGGGCACTGTAAGCTACTAGCGGGGTCGCATGGGGCACTGTAAGCTACTAGCAGGGCCGCATGGGGCACTGTAAGCTACTAGCAGGGCCGCATGGGGCACTGTAAGCTACTAGCAGGGTCGCATGGGGCACTGTAAGCTACTAGCAGGGCCGCATGGGGCACTGTAAGCTACTAGCAGGGCCGCATGGGGCACTGTAAGCTACAAGCAGGGCCGCATGAGGCACTGTAAGCTACTAGCAGGGTCGCATGGGGCACTGTAAGCTACTAGCAGGGTCGCATGGGGCACTGTAAGCTACTAGCAGGGTCTCATGGGGCACTGTAAGCTACTAGCAGGGTCGCATGGGGCACTGTAAGCTACTAGCAGGGCCGCATAGGGCACTGTAAGCTACTAGCAGGGTCGCATGGGGCACTGTAAGCTACTAGCAGGGTCGCATGGGGCACTTTAAGCTACTAGCAGGGTCGCATGGGGCACTCTAAGCTACTAGCAGGGTCGCATGGGGCACTGTAAGCTACTAGCAGGGTCGCATGGGGCACTGTAAGCTACTAGCAGGGTCGCATGGGGCACTGTATGCTACTAGCAGGGTCGCATGGGGCACTGTAAGCTACTAGCAGGGCCGCATGGGGCACTGTAAGCTACTAGCAGGGCCGCATGGGGCACTGTAAGCTACTAGCAGGGTCGCATGGGGCACTGTAAGCTACTAGCAGGGTCGCATGTGGCACTGTAAGCTACTAGCAGGGTCGCATGGGGCACTGTAACCTACTAGCAGGGTCGCATGGGGCACTGTAAGCTACTAGCAGGGTCGCATGGGGCACTGTAAGCTACTAGCAGGGTCGCATGGGGCACTGTAAGCTACTAGCAGGGTCGCATGGGGCACTGTAAGCTACTAGCAGGGTCGCATGGGGCACTGTAAGCTACTAGCAGGGTCGCATGGGGCACTGTAAGCTACTAGCAGGGCCGCATGGGGCACTGTAAGCTACTAGCAGGGCCGCATGGGGCACTGTAAGCTACTAGCAGGGCCGCATGGGGCACTGTAAGCTACTAGCAGGGTCGCATGGGGCACTGTAAGCTACTAGCAGGGCCGCATGGGGCACTGTAAGCTACTAGCAGGGCCGCATGGGGCACTGTAAGCTACTAGCAGGGTCGCATGGGGCACTGTAAGCTACTAGCAGGGTCGCATGGGGCACTGTAAGCTACTAGCAGGGTCGCATGGGGCACTGTAAGCTACTAGCAGGGCCGCATGGGGCACTTTAAGCTACTAGCAGGGCCGCATGGGGCACTGTAAGCTACTAGCAGGGTCGCATGGGGCACTGTAAGCTACTAGCAGGGTCGCATGGGGCACTGTAAGCTACTAGCAGGGCCGCATGGGGCACTGTAAGCTACTAGCAGGGCCGCATAGGGCACTGTAAGCTACTAGCAGGGCCGCATGGGGCACTGTAAGCTACTAGCAGGGCCGCATGGGGCACTGCAAGCTACTAGCAGGGCCGCATGGGTACTGTAAGCTACTAGCAGGGCCGCATGGGGCACTGTAAGCTACTAGCGGGGTCGCATGGGGCACTGTAAGCTACTAGCAGGGCCGCATAGGGCACTGTAAGCTACTAGCAGGGTCGCATAGGGCACTGTAAGCTACTAGCAGGGCCGCATAGGGCACTGTAAGCTACTAGCAGGGTCGCATAGGGCACTGTAAGCTACTAGCAGGGTCGCATGGGGCACTGTAAGCTACTAGCAGGGTCGCATGGGGCACTCTAAGCTACTAGCAGGGTCGCATGGGGCACTGTAAGCTACTAGCAGGGTCGCATGGGGCACTGTAAGCTACTAGCAGGGTCGCATGGGGCACTGTAAGCTACTAGCAGGGTCGCATGGGGCACTGTAAGCTACTAGCAGGGTCGCATGGGGCACTGTAAGCTACTAGCAGGGTCGCATGGGGCACTGTAAGCTACTAGCAGGGTCGCATGGGGCACTGTAAGC
This sequence comes from Meconema thalassinum, assembly GCA_946902985.2. Lineage (NCBI taxonomy): Eukaryota > Metazoa > Arthropoda > Insecta > Orthoptera > Tettigoniidae > Meconema > Meconema thalassinum. The sequence continues at coordinate 1,491,404,334 of OX336389.2, read as the reverse complement.
TACTAGCAGGGTCGCATGGGGCACTGTAAGCTACTAGCAGGGTCGCATGGGGCACTGTAAGCTACTAGCGGGGTCGCATGGGGCACTGTAAGCTACTAGCAGGGTCGCATGGGGCACTGTAAGCTACTAGCAGGGTCGCATGGGGTACTGTAAGCTACTAGCAGGGCCGCATGGGGCACTGTAAGCTACTAGCAGGGTCGCATGGGGCACTGTAAGCTACTAGCAGGGCCGCATGGGGCACTGTAAGCTACTAGCAGGGTCGCATGGGGCACTGTAAGCTACTAGCAGGGTCGCATGGGGCACTGTAAGCTACTAGCAGGGCCGCATGGGGCACTGTAAGCTACTAGCAGGGTCGCATGGGGCACTGTAAGCTACTAGCAGGGTCGCATGGGGCACTGTAAGCTACTAGCAGGGTCGCATGGGGCACTGTAAGCTACTAGCAGGGCCGCATGGGGCACTGTAAGCTACTAGCAGGGCCGCATGGGGCACTGTAAGCTACTAGCAGGGTCGCATGGGGCACTGTAAGCTACTAGCAGGGCCGCATGGGGCACTGTAAGCTACTAGCAGGGTCGCATGGGGCACTGTAAGCTACTAGCAGGGTCGCATGGGACACTGTAAGCTACTAGCAGGGTCTCATGGGGCACTGTAAGCTACTAGCAGGGTCGCATGGGGCACTGTAAGCTACAAGCAGGGCCGCATGGGGCACTGTAAGCTACTAGCAGGGTCGCATGAGGCACTGTAAGCTACTAGCAGGGTCGCATGGGGCACTGTAAGCTACTAGCAGGGCCGCATGGGGCACTGTAAGCTACTAGCAGGGTCGCATGAGGCACTGTAAGCTACTAGCAGGGCCGCATGGGGCACTGTAAGCTACTAGCAGGGCCGCATGGGGCACTGTAAGCTACTAGCAGGGTCGCATGAGGCACTGTAAGCTACTAGCAGGGTCGCATGGGGCACTGTAAGCTACAAGCAGGGCCGCATGGGGCACTGTAAGCTACTAGCAGGGCCGCATGGGGCACTGTAAGCTACTAGCAGGGTCGCATGGGGCACTGTAAGCTACTAGCAGGGCCGCATGGGGCACTGTAAGCTACTAGCAGGGTCGCATGGGGCACTGTAAGCTACTAGCAGGGTCGCATGGGGCACTGTAAGCTACTAGCAGGGTCGCATGGGGCACTGTAAGCTACTAGCAGGGTCGCATGGGGCACTGTAAGCTACTAGCAGGGTCGCATGGGGCACTGTAAGCTACTAGCAGGGTCGCATAGGGCACTGTAAGCTACTAGCGGGGCCGCATGGGGCACTGTAAGCTACTAGCAGGGCCGCATAGGGCACTGTAAGCTACTAGCAGGGCCGCATAGGGCACTGTAAGCTACTAGCAGGGTCGCATGGGGCACTGTAAGCTACTAGCAGGGTCGCATGGGGCACTGTAAGCTACTAGCAGGGTCGCATGGGGCACTGTAAGCTACTAGCAGGGTCGCATGGGGCACTGTAAGCTACTAGCAGGGTCGCATGGGGCACTGTAAGCTACTAGCAGGGCCTCATGGGGCACTGTAAGCTACTAGCAGGGCCGCATGGGGCACTGTAAGCTACTAGCAGGGTCGCATGGGGCACTGTAAGCTACTAGCAGGGTCGCATGGGGCACTGTAAGCTACTAGCAGGGTCGCATGGGGCACTGTAAGCTACTAGCAGGGTCGCATGGGGCACTGTAAGCTACTAGCAGGGTCGCATGTGGCACTGTAAGCTACTAGCAGGGCTGCATGGGGCACTGTAAGCTACTAGCAGGGTCGCATGGGGCACTGTAAGCTACTAGCAGGGCCGCATGGGGCACTGTAAGCTACTAGCAGGGTCGCATGGGGCACTGTAAGCTACTAGCAGGGTCGCATGGGGCACTGTAAGCTACTAGCAGGGTCGCATGGGGCACTGTAAGATACTAGCAGGGCCGCATGGGGCACTGTAAGCTACTAGCAGGGCCGCATGGGGCACTGTAAGATACTAGCAGGGTCGCATGGGGCACTGTAAGCTACTAGCAGGGTCGCATGGGGCACTGTAAGCTACTAGCAGGGCCGCATGGGGCACTGTAAGCTACTAGCAGGGTCGCATGGGGCACTGTAAGCTACTAGCAGGGCCGCATGGGGCACTGTAAGCTACTAGCAGGGTCGCATGGGGCACTGTAAGCTACTAGCAGGGTCGCATGGGGCACTGTAAGCTACTAGCAGGGTCGCATGGGGCACTGTAAGCTACTAGCAGGGCCGCATGGGGCACTGTAAGCTACTAGCAGGGTCGCATGGGGCACTGTAAGCTACTAGCAGGGCCGCATGGGGCACTGTAAGCTACTAGCAGGGTCGCATGGGGCACTGTAAGCTACTAGCGGGGCCGCATGGGGCACTGTAAGCTACTAGCAGGGTGGCATGGGGCACTGTAAGCTACTAGCAGGGCCGCATGGGGCACTGTAAGCTACTAGCAGGGTCGCATGGGGCACTCTAAGCTACTAGCAGGGCCGCATGTGGCACTTTAAGCTACTAGCAGGGTCGCATGGGGCACTGTAAGCTACTAGCAGGGTCGCATGGGGCACTGTAAGCTACTAGCAGGGTCGCATGGGGCACTGTAAGCTACTAGCAGGGTCGCATGGGGCACTGTAAGCTACTAGCAGGGTCGCATGGGGCACTGTAAGCTACTAGCAGGGTCGCATGGGGCATTGTAAGCTACTAGCAGGGCCGCATGGGGCACTGTAAGCTACTAGCAGGGCTGCATGGGGCACTGTAAGCTACTAGCAGGGTCGCATGGGGCACTGTAAGCTACTAGCAGGGCCGCATGGGGCACTGTAAGCTACTAGCAGGGTCGCATGGGGCACTGTAAGCTACTAGCAGGGTCGCATGGGGCACTGTAAGCTACTAGCAGGGTCGCATGGGGCACTGTAAGCTACTAGCAGGGTCGCATGGGGCACTGTAAGCTACTAGCAGGGCCGCATGGGGCACTGTAAGCTACTAGCAGGGTCGCATGGGGCACTGTAAGCTACTAGCAGGGTCGCATGGGGCACTGTAAGCTACTAGCAGGGTCGCACGGGGCACTGTAAGCTACTAGCAGGGTCGCATGGGGCACTGTAAGCTACTAGCGGGGCCGCATGGGGCACTGTAAGCTACTAGCAGGGCCGCATGGGGCACTGTAAGCTACTAGCTGGGTCGCATGGGGCACTGTAAGCTACTAGCAGGGTCGCATGGGGCACTGTAAGCTACTAGCAGGGTCGCATCCGGCACGTAATCCTCCGGGTTTCCCTGTTTCATTCCAGCAACGCTCTCCACTTTCATTTCATTTCATCTGTCATTCATTTGATCCTTGCACCAGAGGAATGCAACAGGCTTCGGCAGCCGGCACAATTCATATCCACGCCGCTAGATGGGGGGCTTCATTCATTCCATTCCTGACCCAGTCGGTCGATTGGAATCAGGTTGTGGATTTTCATTTTCAGTCTGTAGAGCTGATGTTAAGCCAATAGACTAATGATTCTAAAAATTAGCTAATCTACAATCAATACATTATTTGTTGTTATTTCATCCTAGGGCCTTGGGACATCTTGGTTATCAGCCCCATAATAACCTGTGTTCCTGTGTTCCTGTGATGACTGTAGGGGCGTGGTGGCTCAGCGGTCTAGCTGTATGCCTCTCACCAAGGCGGTCCGGGTTCGATTCCCGGTCAATGCATGTGAGATTTTCGAAGTGAAATGCCATGTCCTGTGGTTCGGATTCCACGTAAAAAGGAGGTCCCGTGGCTCATGATCTCGAGATTAACGGTCACGTTAAACTACAAGCTTCGCTTCGCTTTTGTGATGACTGTAGCATGTGCGTATTAAGGACAGGTGCCCTGGGACTTGAAGGAAGGTACTATCCCAGCATTTGCGTGTAGGAAATGTGGAAGAACCCGGGGGAAAGTAATACACAAGATAATTGAAGTCAGCACCGGGATTCGAGCTTCCAATCTCCGGACTTGCTGCAGCTCCTCAGCGTGGTCATGGAGCACGATTCAACGCGCACTGCTACGCCATGGGGTAATCGATAAATGATTGAAACGCATAAAATACGACAAAATGCTATCAAGTTAAGAAATATCAATAATTTCATGATTGTTTATAAAAGATTAATTTATTGCACTGATTCCACTGTAAACTCGGTATCCCTTTCTATCAACAATTGTATCTATTGACGTATGCAGTGGCGTAAAGTGAGTTTGCTTCTGAGGGGATGAGCCAAGTCAAAATTCCATTGCAGGAGGGAGGGGTTGTATTGTGTTTACATCAAAGTGCAAATGCTGGAAAATTAACAATATTGTTGATATTAAATTACAGAGTCCAGTTCTCTTCGCGAAATGATCTGGTCCTTTCTATTCCCCGGCATTGTATAAAAATTACAGTTTCCAACTAAAATTTAACTTAAAACAGCTTTCCAAAATGGCGCTCACTCGGATACTAACAGAATGGCAACTAACAAGAGGTGTGTTTGTTGGAAAGGGATAGTGTCACATCCCTCTTGCTAACTGAACAGCTGACCTTTCCAATTTTGATTTATTTTGTTCGCATGGCCTCGGGTGCCTGGTGCCAGCTTTGTTAATTGACACCCAGAGGGCAGCTTGCATATCGAATTTCGTTGTTTCTTGGAACGCTATGAAAGTCAAGGAGGTTAGATATCTAACCTCCATGACACTATAGCGCTTTCTGGTAGAGAATGGAGGAACTTTATGTTGGTGGAAAATCCTGAGATTAATTTTGCCATTATGAACGCGGCCTACTGAATTCAAATGGGTTCTCTAACATGCCAACAACGTATGACATGCGTGCCGTGATTTTTGTCGCCTTTCAAAAATCACTTACCTTGGCCAGGAGTGAACAAGCTTGGGGTTGGTAGTCCGACACTATAACCACTAACTCACCGTGGCAAGCACCATTCCAATCATTTCTCAACAATCCGAAGATTGGTTTCATTCAATCTTAAAAATTTCATTAAATTTCACATTTTCATTAGGCTATTTGACTCTGAGGGGGATTGTTCCCCCCCCCCCCCGCGGTCACCCACCCCACTCCCTGGAGTTATACCACTGGACGTATGGTATTGATGAAATTAGCGATTTTATTTGTGACACACCAGCATCTCAAGGTTCGATGATGAGAAGATTAGAGCTTGCTCGATGTTTTGTTTTGACCGAAGTCCTGATTACAGGGGTGTGCAAATTATTACAGGGGTGTGCAAATTATTGGAATCAAATAAAGAATTTCAATCAGTCACAATTCTTTATTGAAAATAATTTCATTGGCCATCTGCTGGCATCTTCTGTAACCCTACTAAGTAATGTTTCCTCCCTTATCGACTTACACCTTTTCCCAAAAGGAATTGTATCTGGAAACTTTCAGAATTGGGTATTCCGAGGGATACCTGAGCTTCAACCGATTTCTATATTTTCATTGATTTTGGAATATACCTCTAAGTCTGATGACTTCAATTCATAGCTCATGAGTCATAGAATAGTTCAAGAGAGGATCATCACAAAACCCTCAGCTCTAAATTCACACGAAAAGTTGAGTGAAGTAATCCAAACCAAACGTGTGGCATTTTGCAGTAGCAAAGCTCCTCTGTTAGTGGAAATTCTAAAAAATAATTTTACTTTGAGTTTCTTAAAAGAAAATATAATTAAGACTCTTGTCTAAACATTGAAAGTAATTTCACCGCTTTGTAAACATATTTAGTGCATTAAGCCGTGAAAAGTATAAATATTATTGCGGGAAACTGGTGTCGAGTATAGACTACTGTATAGCGAGAAGGGGGAATGGTAGTCAGTTAGTTCAATGCTTTATTTCATGAAATTCCTAGCTACTTCATGAAATGCCGGCGTATGATGGTTTCATGAAACAGACTAAATTTTGCCGTCATATAGTGTCATTCTTTTTGTTCATTATCTGACGGAAAGTTCAGCCCGTCACTTCATGAAGTAGCCTAGTGGTAGCGGTGTCCTCGTGGTAAGGAAGTCACCGTGGACGTTCAAATATTTTGATTTTGGTTATTATTATTATTATTATTATTATTGTTATATTTATTATTATTATTATTATTATTGTTATATTTATTATTATTATTATTATTATTAATATAGGCCTATTATTTTCAAATTTGTGGGTAAATCTTCCACATAACAAGATGGCTGAAACAACTCCCAATCGGTTAGGGCCTAGGCCTACTAGATTTGTTGAATAGGCTAATGTTTCTTAGAATCCAGATATGGCTAAGTTGTCAACTAAATAAAACAATTCGAAGAAAATTATATTAATAGGAAGGGACCTACGCTACTTGAGGGGGCGCCCATGTTACGATAACTAGGCTATCTCCTTTATCGCGTGTAAGGAAGCCATGCGGTGGAGCTGTTTAACCGTAAATATTGGAATAGGAAAACTGTTGAAACTAGGCTGGGAAATAAGCACGCAAAATTTCCTAATTTATGTTGAGTACATAGATATAGGCTACATGGAGTACAACAGCATCGCCGGTATCGATGAAGTAAACATTTGCCATGTCTGTTGACTGACATCACGAAGAGTTGCATGCAAACCGCACGGGTCCCTCCCAAGTACGCTAATGCTGTTCAAATAAGTACTGTATATTAGTCCTCATTTCTTTATTACAATCTCTTTACTTTTGTAAGTTGAAAACCGGCTCCACTTACATTCATGCTGTGGGAAATGGTTTGACTTCAAAGAACCCCCCGTTAATAAATTGCGCCTTGTATGTTTTGCGCAGATTCTTGCTGAAAGTGATGACGCGTAATGCGAGTTGCAACGCTGTCGCAAGACGGTGCGTAGTGATGTGGGTCAGACGGCTCGCTTGCGTCTTGGAGCGCCCCGCGTCCGACCCCCCCCCCCCCCCCCCCCCCCCACTCCAGTACCCTCCACCACCTCACCACTCCTCCTGGAACCCGCCGGAACCTGCCAGAACCGCTCCGCCACTCGTCCCGGAATCCCCGGAGCTCGCTGCGCAGGTTTTAATATTTCACTTGAAGCCTTGTGCAAACAGACGCGTTGCTACGATATTAGAATATTCCAATCTCGAGAGATTATAGCCTCCATCTCTCTTGCTCTCCGTCCCTTCCCCACTCTCTTTCGCTATCTCCTCTATGATTTATTGTGAGCTGGAAAGGGGTGGTAAGCTAGATAAGAAAGGAAGGGGAAAGGCGAAAAGGGGACGATTGAAAACAGGCGATGGTGGAAGAAGAAGAGAAGACGCTCCCTTCTACCGAAGGTTTATCATGAAATGAACATACCATGCTTAGAAGTCGCTCACCCAACATCCAGACAATAAATAATCCTTTTATTAGCTGTCTTCAAATTTATTATTGGTGGAGATGTTCACTGTAGCAGCTTTATTCTCCGAGAACTGTTAAGGAATCTGTACTAATAGGCCTACGTATGTTGTCTGGACTTCTCCATCGTCCCACAACAAGGGCGCACTATCTAGGGGGGGGGGGGGTAATCCAAAGGGTTCGTAGACTTAACCCCTTTCCTGTGTTGCCAATAGCTATTATCTTAAAGGGACTACACCTGAGAAAAATATCACTCAAAATTGCTAAATGAAATTCCACAAATTACGCCTTACTTGCTTTCTGAAAGTCCCTAACAACACTCTCATGCCTATGCTCTGTCATGGCCGGTGACATGGAGGACGTGCCCAGGTAGGAGAATACGTAGAAAGTTTTCTAATCTTCTAAAGAACACTTTGAGGGATGTAATTTGCTTACGATTCTTCCTCAAAATCAGACACGAAATCCGAAGGTGCCAGGCTCGAGTCCGTGTCGTGTCAGCCACTTCAACTCTCTGGTTGACATCTTGATGGCTTGTAGCCTATTTCATTTACACAACACGACCTAATGGCTGAGAAACCACATTTGGAATTCAAACGGACGTGAAAAATACAAATTTCAAAAGCATGACAGCTCTCTGAGGAGATTACTTATTACTAGAGCTGTCGAACGATTAACCGAATGGGCCTACCTTTAATCGGTTAGTTGGTCGATTAATCAAATTTTTGTCGATTTCACACAGTATCAGTTCGAGATTAAAAACTTTCATTAATATATTTAAGAATGTTTACAATTCCATTTGCTACGAGGAAGATAATAATTTAAAATTTTAATTTTATTGTTGGCGTGCAAATAAAAATACATTCAAAAGCATTTAATTAGAAAAGAGCAATTAAGGAGATATCATCACTTTTATCTTCCTGAAGCGAAGGCATGAGCATCAGCTAACTCTAATGACCTGTCAATCTTACCACAGCTGATACTAGTGTGCCATACAGTAGGCTACAATACACAGGGGTTGTGCTACCCAAAACAATTACTTTTCCTACTCCACACTAATATTTTAATCGGTCCGAGTAATCTATTATATCGACTGTGACGTAGACCATCTCGAGGTGTAGCGGCTAGCATGCATGGTTGTCGCCCCGGAGGTTAAGATTCGATTCCCGGCTCTGCCAAGGTGTTTAATTGTGGTATGTGGGCTGGAACCGAGTAGGCTCAGGTCGTGAGGAAGTTATAGGCCTATTCCACCTCTACTTCTGGCTCATGCAAGGCTAGCTCAAAACTTTAGGTCACGGTCGCTTCCTTCGCAACCCTACAGCTACCACAATGACATGAGTTATCAGACAAATTACACACTTTCCAGTACACGGAAATAAATGACCACAGCAAAAACAAATGTACTTTAACGTGTCCTCAATGTATCTGGATGACTGCTGTTTTAACGCTTGTTCACTGTTTGCTGGCACCAACAGCCCATACATATCATAAACTATCACCCAGCAAAAGAAGAAAAATACACCATGACTTCAGTAAATTAATATCTGTGGCTTAGTTGATTCATTTAGGAGCTAGCAATATCGTGATCATCAGTCCCATTTACTGTGTCTACTGTATATGATGTGTGTTTTCTATAGAAATCTTGTATGGTCTTGAGTTAGACCACTTCCTGGTATTTGTTTGAAGCAGAAATAGAAACTAACCCATCTTTCTTCACTTACCACCAAGAAGATTGCACCCCGTTCCAAACGTGGACAAGTGGGCAGTGGCCTACATTGCACTTTGCTCGGAAAGGGAAATTAACTTACCATGGTTGATTCTTCTGACTCTCATTTGGGACTTCATTACGATGCTCAGGTCACCCACGGATTCAATTCGACAGATCTGCACCAGTGTCTATCACCCAGCAAAGAACTGAACTAGTAAACTTTACTAAATGTAGCGTCAATACTTTAAGAATTAGTTAACTAACCTCCTTTCATTCAATTTTGTGCAATGAACTCCCATAAGCTCAGCATTTAGCAACTTGTCTCTCAGTTTGGCAAATCCACTGAGAGATAAAATTAGAAGTCTCTGTAGTATTTTATGTTCTGAGTCATGTCTTACTGGAATTTGGAATGTTCCACGTAAGCTATATTGATCTGTGTTCTACACTCCAGTGGGCTTTGTATCCGGCCAGGTCACACAACTGCACACCTCACGATGACTAGTGAGTTAGGGCCTGTTTTTCAGTCGCTGCGCAAAGTTCGGAGTAGCGTTCTCCCAGCATTAAACACCATATTGTGTTTTTCAATCGCTAGGCAGCGCTGCCAAGGGAATAAATGTGGTGGGCAAGTTGGTCATATATACTCGGTGCTATATATGCGGACGACATGGTCCTCGGATCACCAAGTAAGGAAGAACTACAACACGCCTTCTCAGCGCTGGTAGAATGGGCAGGACATAACAGTTTGAGAATTAACTGGACAAAAACCCAACAGATGGTTTTTGGAAAAAGTGGGCGTGCAGCAGCAGACGACAAGTTGCAATATGAATAGGACAAAGTGGAAATAGTAAATGCAGTTAAATACCTTGGGATCACTTTACCGACTACCGGGACATTCAGATTACACATCCAAGACAGAGCAGTGGCTTGCATGAAGGCCATGTACGACATTATTAATCTACAGCAGCTATCTTTAAAAACAGCTATGCATCTGTTTGACGCAAAGATCCTACCAATTCTCACGTACTGGATCCACCTGATATGGGACCGACTAACGAAGAGAGATATGGTCACCATCGAAAGAGTTAAAGCCCAATTCCTGAAGACCTTAATGGGCATCTCAAAATACACGCGCCTAACATATGAATTAGCACGGGAACCCTTCCTCGTCGAAGAAATAAGGACAGAATTACAGCTTCCATCAACAAATAATGCTGAAGCGCACCTAGCAGAGAGAAGAGAGAAGACATTCCGCTAGAATTTTACAGCACGGATGCCATGATCAACCGGAACTGGACCAACGCCAATCAGAAACTAAGACATGCGGTGATAAAGTTATCAGTGCATGGGTACCACCATAAGATATGTAAAACCATGTCCTACCACGCCAAAATGAAGTCTGCGTGTGCTCGTTATGTGACATACAGGGTGTTTCGAAAAAAGTGTCCGCTATTGCAACAGGGGTTGGGATTGGTCAAAATGAGAAGAAATGTCCCTATAAATATATGTCCGGAAACAAATACCTGTTGAGATATGAGCCATTTTACCCGCGTGAAGACCATCATCTCCAATGCAGCGTAGTAACTCAATCGGTATATCATCTATGCCTGGTGCTTTATTCCTGCTTAAGTCGTCCAATGCTCTGTCAAATTCTGATCTCAATATTAAATCCCCTTTTGCATCCTCATCAATTTCCTCCTCCCTTTCCATTACAAGATTCACAATCTCCTTTCCCTTATACAAACACTCTATGTAAGCTTTCCATCTCTCAACCTTTTCTTCCCTATCTGTTAGAGGCTTTCCATCTGTGTCCTTAATATTACAGCACTTAGTCTTCTTTTCGCCAAAAGTATTCTTAATCCTTCGATAAGCTGTGTCTACTTTTCCTAATTTCAGACAATTTTCTATACCTGCACATTTCTCTTTCAACCATTCTTCTTTCGCTTCATTGCATTTCTTGTTAACCTCATTTCTCCGACGTCTGTATTCTGCTTTCCCCTTTTCATCTCTTACATTCTTCTGTTTCCGCCTTTCATCCATCAATTCTAGTATATCCTGAGTGATCCACGGTTTTCTACCTATTCTCTCTTTCCTACCAATGTTTTCTTCTGGGGTGCATTCCCGGTCAATGCATGTGAGATTTTCGAAGTGAAATGCCATGTCATGTGGTTCGGATTCCACGTAAAAAGGAGGTCCCGTGGCTCATAATCTACAGATTAATGGTCACGTTAAACTACAAGCTTCGCTTTTTTTCTTCTGGGGATTTTGTTATTTAATTCTTCAAAAGTGCCCATTCGTCTGCAATTGAAGTTTGTTTAGTGTTTTTCATTATTCCATCCTTTATACTCTTCTTGAATCTTTCGTTTACATCATTCTCTTTCAGTCTGTCTATTGCCCACTTTTTTGGCTCTTGACTTTTCTACAGTTTCTTCAACTTTAATCTGCATTTCATAGCAACTAGATTGTGGTCAGAGTTTATGTCAACACCGGGATATGTTTTACAATCTAAAATCTGGTTTCGAAACCTCTGCTTGACCATAATGAAGTCGATTTGGTAACGCCCTGTATCTCCTGGTCTCTTCCATGTGTATATTCTTCTATTGTAGTTATTGAATAAGGTGTTAGCTATGACTAACTCATGCTCGGTGCAGAATTCCATCAGCCTGCTTCCTCGATCATTCCTTTCACCTAATCCGAAATCTCCTACTATCTTCCCTTCTCTTCCTTTTCCTACCACAGCATTCCAATCTTCCATTACTATAACATTTTCATCACCCTTGATATACCTCAGAATTTCATCTATTTCGTCATCTTCATCATCAGCTTGACTGGTAGGCATATTGACTTGTACCACTGTGGTGTTACAATAATCCGTTCACTATATTGCTCATAATATTCCACCCGCTGTCCAAGTTTCCTACTCAATATGAGACCAACCCCTGCTTGGCCATTGTTTGATTTAGTGCTAATGACCCTATAGTCTCCTGACCAAAAATCCTGTTCTTCCTGCCAGCGCATTTCACTAATCCCAACCAAATCCAACCTCAACCTATCCATTTCCCTTTCTAAGTTTAGTTACCTTCCACTGCCTAGCAGCCTTCTAACATTCCACGCTTCGATCCGTAGAATGTCAGATTTCCTCTTTGTCACTTCTGTGATGTTAACCCCCTCTCGAGTACTCCACACCCGGAGATCCGAACGGGGGATTAGTTTACCTCCGGATTGGTATTTTACAAGAGAGGAGGCCATTATCACGTATATCAGGTGGATATCCTCGGGAAGAGCAATACGGCTGTAGATTCCCGTTGCAGCCGTGCAGCAGAACGAAGTGTAGCCATTAGGTTGCTAATGCTATCCATATCTTAACCGTCTATAAGACAAGTAAAGAATTGATTTATTCTGAGAGGCTGCTACTCCCTTTCAGATTAAAGTAATAGATCAATTCTACTAACTAAACTACTAACCTTTTACTAGGAATTAAATACCAAAATTCTACTAACGAAAAAATACTGAAGTTCCACCACCAACAAAATACTACCATCAAAACAGTCTGTCACCATTCATGATCACATGCACCCTCACACATCACAGTCTAATGAAACAATAACTATATCTAATACACAATGTAACTGCCACCAGACATACACACCGCAGTCTAATGGAACAATGGACTATATCTAATAAATAAACTAACTAGATACTTACAGCTGAAACTAACTATAATACATAGTTACATTCTAGAAGAGGAAATGGAACCCAAAGATAAGAGTTAGGGAAACAAAAGACAGGGGGAAGGAAATGTCCTCAACCCTCGAGGAATGAGACTTAAAGGGGAACTATGCCTTTAAGGATCCGAAAATCATGTATATTTCACTTTTTTATTCCTCAGCAACAGAAAGTACTAAAGAATTGTAATTTGTTCTGCCAATCACACTATGCTTTGCCAATATGTTCGTGTATTTACAAGTCATATGGTGAATGCATTTCCGCAAATTAGGCATTTAAAATGGCGGTTGCATATTGTGCACTGATCTACCGTTTCCCTAATATTTTTCACAAATATCATTGTTTTTCAAAAATTCTTTTTTCATTGTATTTACTAATACGGTAGCTAGAGATTGACCTAGAATAATTGGAATCTATAAAGAAAAAATATTATTTTTAAAAGCTTATATTAAAGTGTAACTTTTTGCAATTTTTTTCACTGAATATTTTTTTAAACCAAAACTAAGACATGTACAAAAACAGTTCGAGGTCATATTGTGCTTACCTATAAGATACACTTGTATACTAAATTTCACTTCATTATCTTGAAAACTCGGGCAATTACTAAGGAAACGGATTTGAAAATCCAAGTTTCGGGGAACGAGCAACAAAGTTACCAATGTGTAGGCAAACTTCCTAAACTCCCCTGCACGTTTATGGTCATAACATCAAAAGTATTATCCATATCAAAGAAATTGTTGCAGTGATTTGAAGAGGAAGAATCAATAAACGTAGAAAAAAATGAAAAATGACAAATTTTGATTCTTAAAGGTGCAGGTACCCCCTTAAGGGACTTGGATGAAAGGAGAGTCAGGAGTGTTCTCTACCAGTCAAGCCTAGGAAGATCTTCGCTGAAATATACTGCGATGGTACAGAATACAAAATTTGGTTGAAGTCCAATGGATAGCATGAACGTTACATGCAGTTAGACATATAATTGGATCTCTCAGTGCGCGTAAAATCATGTTGGCAACAATGTCATGCATGTGTTGGTCAGAAATATTTTGAAATATTATTATGATCTCTAGTTGAAGCCTCCGTGGCTTAGGCGGCAGCACGCCGGCCTCTCACCGCTGGGTCCGTGGTTCAAATCCCGGTCACTCCATGTGAGATCTGAGCTGGAGAGAACGGAGGCAGCCTTTTTTTTTTTGGGTACTCCGGTTTTCCCTGTCAACATTTCATTCCAGCAACACTCTCCACTATCATTTCATTTCATCTGTCATTCATTTAATCATTGCCCCCAGAGGAGTGCGTCAGGCCTCAGCAGCCGGCACAGTTCATATCCTCGCCGCTAGATGGGGGCTTCATTCATTCCATTCCTGACCCGGTCGGAGACTGGAAGCAGGCTGTGGATTTTCATTTCATTATGATCTCTAGTTGTGCCAATTTGGGATGAAATCCATTTGTTAGTATAAAAGTTACATGTATTTTAAAATTGAACCTATCAGCAAGCTTAGAATCATGTTGGGAGCACTGACTTATATTAGTTACTCCAAATTAATCTAGAATAACAGGTATTACACGTGTGCAAAGATTAGAGCTGTTGGCTTGCATACTTTCTGATATATTGATATTACAGTAGGGTCAAAATAGAGACAGCATTTATTAACAGCCCTCGTGGCTCTTGAGATTACGCCCAGTCATATCTGTTTATGTACACATATTACATATGAAATTTCGTTGAAATCTAATTGATAGTGTAGAATTTATATGCATTTAAAATTGGACCTATCAGCATGCTTAGAATCATTTTGGCAACACTGCCATGTATGGCCTCCTGAAAATTGGATCTGAAATATTATTATCTATATGTGTGCCAATTTTGGAATAGCTGCCATGCATACCTTCCAAGATATCCAACATGGAGCTCAAATTCAAGTGCTGTTATTCAGCAGTTGGTAGCACTGACATCATTTTCAAATATGGGATAGAGATATTCAGGTATAGATCCTTACTCATACCAAATTTCGATTACTGCAGCCGTTTAGGAGTTGATAGGGGGGGGACAGACAGACAGACAGACAGACAGACAGAAGGACAGGGAGACTTTTTGCTCATTTTTGCAAAATGTGAAAAGTAGGCTATAAATTAAATACCGGTAAATACAATAAATGAAATAAATAAAATAAATGAAATAAATCATCATCATTTATTGCATGTAACCGGCCATTAAGGCCCATAGCAGAAAAACAAGGGAATACAACAATTCTTAGTTACAAATCACACAAATAAAATAAAAAATAGATGAAATAAACCAAATAAATAAATCAAATAAATAAAATAAACAAAAGAAATGAAATAAATAAAATGAATAAAATAAATAAAATAAATAAAATAAATCAAATAAATAAATAAATAAATAAATAAATATAAAATAAATAGATAAAAGCTAAGTAAATATAGTTTAAGATCACAGCACCTTCACTTGTTCCTCTCTTTCTCTTTCCCTCTCTCTTCCTGTGTTTATTTCCCTTGCTGTTTCCCGTTCCCTTTTTCTTTCCGTATCGCTTTCTATTAGCTTCAGCTGTTTCTCCTGCAATAGCAACATCTTATGTTTTTGCTCTAAAACCTTCAATTGCTTTAACAGCACCAACCTTTGCAGTACACTGTTATTTAGTTTCCTTGTTTGGTCTGTTTCATCTTCCAGCAATTGCCTATTAACTACCGGTACGCTCGCTGCTGGTGGTGGTGTGCTAGGATTTACCACTGATGATGTAGAGGCCCCTGCATTAACTTCATCATCATGCGACGAAACGTCTCCATATTTCATAATCGAAGTAGTAACCGCTCCCCTTTAAACATAATAATATATACAAATTACTATACAATAGAACAAGATGTTCAGTAAAGAACATATAGCCTACTTTCTCCTAAATGCATGGATATTGTTATAACTCTTTGTCCTATTCAAGGAGTAGACAATTGAATGTTGGTTGTAGTAGCTTGTTGAAATACAACGTGCTATAGGGATATGAAACATGAATATGAGGTGCCCTTTGCTAGTGCTACCTCTGTAAAAAATTTCATTCAGTTCGGTTTCACAGTGTTTGAATTGATATGGGGAATGGATTTACACACATACATGGCCGCTATATGCAAACTATTGGGCTGTTGACCTTGTAGGCAGTCATAAGATGCTTTCCACAAAAAGGCATGTTGTTGCAAAATTCAGTAGAGATCAAATGATTAGGATGGTCGTAATTTGATTTAAGCTTTTAACATTTGGGTGGCCGTCATTCCGTTTCCGTCAAGATGGCGGCGATATAAAACATGACACTGAGGTGCCCTTTGCTAAGGCTACCTCTGTACCAAATTTCGTACAATTCGGTTTCACCGTGTATGAATTGATAGGGGGAATCGATTTGCACATATACTTGGCCACCATCTGTAAACTATTGGGCTGATGATCTTGCAGTTTGGTCAGAATATGCTTCCCACATTGTAATGGTTTCGCTAGCCCACACTGTTGGGAGAGAAATGTAACTGTTTACCTTTGCCTAAGCTATGTTGTTTTAATGGGCGCCAAGACCTCAATGCAATGTTGAAATCTAAATTTGTATTTAACAACGTCTAGCTCTGGCAGAACACATTCAAGACTCTATTCACTCAGATCGTGGTATGATTTGATCATTAACCCAACAAACAATTGTATCAGGAGAAGGAATTGGTCTATATCTAATGCTACCTACTGAAAGCAAAGATTGCATTGTAAAAGAAATGAATTTATTATATAAAACAAGTATAGCAAAATTAATAATAATAATAAGTTTAAAATTTAAATTGGAGCGTTGTGATTTGAATATTACCGATAGAAAATTACGTGAAAACGGAGTCTGATAAATTGATTTTACTCTTATTTCCAAGCTATGAAGTTACTGAATTATGAAATATAAAACAAAGAAAAATGAGAGATTGCGTATTTCTGCGTCATTAGCGCTTACCCCTGGAAATTGCCAAAGCATTTCCCTCGTTCTTGATGATGCTGTGTGCTTCCCACAGTCTCCTGGACGTCGTCATCTCCGTCGAAATTTGATGATATTCTGGTAGATTAGATAATTCTATGGTCCGTACATCGGACCCAAACTCTCGTAAAACCGCACTGGTTACGTTTTACAAAAGTTCGTCGCTAACTCCACTGAACATCGGAGCGTCACGCACTTGCGACCGTACACTGCAAGTTCTACACAGATTGTCCGTTCCACGGAACATCGGAGCGTCCCCCGCGTATAACCATACTCCGCAAGTATTTCACAGATAGTCCTCCTCTCACGGCGCGTCGAACGATATATTCACCTGTCGGCCCCCCCCCACTCCGGAGCAGTCTCCTAGCTTACGTTGTCTCCACTGATTGGCTGAGCACGCCGCCACTTCCCCTCCTCCGGTTCATTACACTCCGCGGGCGAGAGGGAGAAGTCGTTTTCCGTTTCAACAATTCGCCTCTTCTTGACGATGCGACCCAAGATTGCGTCATGCTCCTCGACAGGAATCAGCTTGAATTAGAATTCCCAGTGAGTCACGTCTCTCAATATACCCTAACTGACGAAAACTCCGTAAAATTCCGTAATCGCATAATTTTCTATGATATCGTCGTTCGTAATAATTTGCTTGTTAGCGTTTTCTAAGACATAGAAAACCTATCTGTATGCTTATAATTTTTATAAAATGCTCCGAAAATATCGTAATAATAATCATAATAAATTAATAATAATAATAAATTAACATGAAAAATTATCTTGGCTGAACAATTTGCCGCGTAAATAAATATAGAATGGCTTCCTACTGACTTATGCCAGTTGCATAAAAAACCCTCGAAAAACACGTTACATATTCGCCTCGGATCATCGGATGATTTACCGTGACGACGGTCCATTATCCGATTATCCCAGACACGTTAATAAACCCCATCCAAAATACATATTACATAAATGAAATCACCCTAAATTACAGATATATACACTCATAATTTTTCTTCACGCACTTTGCGTCAAAGTTTGTTGTCACTATGGATTGCACTTTGCAACCAGTCCAATGTTTTACATATAGAATAGTGTTCCATGGATATTTCCGCCTCTCAAATTGCTCTATGTTGGAGAAATAGACATAATTAATGTGTGAGCACAATGTATTTATGATGTCATATCATACGCATTGAAGGTGTTCTGATATATTTATATCATCATTGAACTTCCTAATTTCACTGGAGGTCCCTTCCTTATGGTGAAATTTAATCTCACTTATCACTGAGCACACGATCACACTATTGTGGCAGCGCCTCGTGACCATAATACTTAATCTCTCTTTAAAGTAGATTAAATTAATATGGACTTCTGAAAAAAAAACAGTAAATGCGCATTACATATAACACCAAATATTTCTGTGCCGTAATCGCCCTGTCTTGTTAAGTTCCCGTACACCATATTCTACTTAATACTAGTTCTCAACACAGACCATTTCTCCTCACACAAATAATACCATTGTACAAATTATCTTAAATTACACACTTACAAATCTTACATGGCGAGGCCGTAAACAGAAATCACGTGTGCTGATATGTATGAGTTTCATGAAGGACTGTCTCGCATTCTGATGGCCCATCTTTTATCTCGTGGACGCCTTAAGCTAACAAGCCCTATACAAGCGCTCCCCCATCTCTTGGAGATAAATGGGAACCCATCAGCGCTGCCAAAATGGCCTTGGTGCATCGAGACAATTTAGTGCTCAACAGCATCCGACAATCCCATCATATTTCCCTGTACCTTAAAAACTCTCATTTACTTACATACTACCCCCCTGTGTGACTTCTGATACGCCTGCCTGGAAGACCATCTCCTCCCACGCACCAAATACCACACTTACTCATTTGATAGGCTGGCTCGCCAACTAAACATCCTTACTTTATGACACATACTTTCGGAGACTATGTATATTATACGTCCCGTATAATCTGTTTCCCTTACTATTCTCCAGCACATATGCTGTTTTCCCAATACGTTTGGAAACTATAAATGTTTCTGCGTCACCTGCTTCCAACCTTGCCAGTGGCTCCCTTAAATGAACGTCATCACGTTGCTCTACCTAGCATATTTCTCAGTGTCTGTAACGATGCCCTGTTGCTACTGTCCACACATGCACATATTAAAATACCGTCCTCTGCTTTAACCACAGGATAATCCCTACATAAATTAGTGTCCCTCGATAGCATGTCTGCAAGAATGTTATCTTTACCTTTAATATATTTTACTGTGAATTCGTATTCCTGCAGAGCAAGAATCCACCTACTAACTCTGTTAGAACTGAGTTTACAAGTCCTCATATACAGTAATGCATGGTGATCTGTGTGGATCTCAAATTTCCCCCCTACTAAATACATTCTAAATTTCCCTAAACTGAAAACAATACCTAAAAGCTCTAACTCAGTAATCGTGTATCTTTTCTCTGCTGCAGTCAGTCCTCGCGAGGCTAAAGATACAATGCACAGATTACCCTCATCATCTTTCTGACATAATACTCCAGCAATGCCTATATGTGAAGCATCTGTCATAACCACATATTCCTTATCTTTTAACGGATATTTCAGCACTACAGCTTTCTCAAAACCTTCCTTCAGCGCTCTAAAAGCCTGATCATGCTTGGACTCCCATCTCCACCGAGTCCCACTTTTAAGCAATTCCCTGAATGGTTCTACCAACCCTGAGTATTTAAGAACGAACCTCCTGAAAAAGTTGCAAATTCCCAGGTAAGTTTTTAACTGTTTAACATTCTGTGGCACCTCTGCGTTAAGTATATTATTAACCCTACTTTCTTCTGGTGTTACACCTCTACTCGACACTCTATGACCTAAAAATGTCACTTCTGACTGACAGAATGACGACTTAGACAGCTTCAAAGTGAACCCTGCCTGATCTAACTTCTGAAAAACTATATTTAAATGATGTAGATGCTCCTCAAAACTGCGTGAACTAATTACCATATCATCTATGTAAATGGTTACAAACTCTCCTGTGTCATCCCCTAATGCGATGTTTAAAGCCCTAATTAAAGCAGCTGAACTACTCTTTAACCCATAAGGTGTTCTACAAAATTGATAAAGGTTATATTTATGACTAAAAGCTGTAAATGGTCTATCTTCGTACATAAGTGGCACTTGCCAAAAACTGGAACTCAAATCTACACAAGTGAAATACTTCTTCCCCTCAAATGTTTGCATTAATTCTTCTATTGACATAGATTTCAGCTGATCTGAACTAATTCTACTGTTAACCAAACGAGCGTCTAAACAAATACGAACAGTGCCGTCGGTCTTGGGTACCGTGATCAAAGAATTAACATATGGACTGTTCGAGTGCTCAATAATCCCATCTTCAAGCATCTGGTTAATTTGTGCCTCAACTGCACTCTGATAAGCGAAAGGTACAGGATATCTATGTCCTGTGAATACTGACCTATCAATAA
The DNA here is from genome assembly GCA_946902985.2 of Meconema thalassinum. NCBI lineage: Eukaryota > Metazoa > Arthropoda > Insecta > Orthoptera > Tettigoniidae > Meconema > Meconema thalassinum. Next base: position 1,491,384,086 of record OX336389.2, on the reverse strand, counting down.
CGTTCAATGAATGTGTATAGCGATTGGCCATACCAATGCGATCCTCAAACACTCTCCTATTACACCATAACACATCATAGAGCCGAACACATTGTTCCACCTCTATATCTCCCTGAAATGCAGCATCACGTAACGAGTCCTCTAGACTTCCGTTCGTAATCACACTGCCCACAAAACATGGAGAACCCCGCTCTACGGCTGGCGATATCTCATTTAAAGTACAAATCACACCTACAATACTACTCCTCTGAATATGGTCATTGAACGCTACTTCTACTTCAGAATCTCCCCATTTAAATTTCAAACTCCCTACATCATAACATAAGTTACCAGACACTCTACTTAGCCACTCTGAACCCAAGATAACACTGAATACTAAATTTGGAATTACAAGGCAAATCTGCTTCTCTACATGATTATTAATTTTAATGTCTACTAAAACTTGCTTAGAAATTACTTTAGACCTCTTCCCAACAGCTGTGATAACAAAAGTGCTTTTAATTGGCATCTCCTCAAAATTTACTCCAGTTCCTTTCATTTTATCATAAAATGCACTACTTATGCAACTCTTCATACAACCACTATCAATTAAAACATCTGTGTACGCCTCGGACACGTTAAATTTAACTATGGGGCTCTTACTAACCACTTCCTGAATAATACCTTCATCATTTAGTTCATGTAATAATTCATTTCTTTAATTTAGGTCATAGGGTTCCTGTATAATTGTATGGACAGGGCATGCTACAGACTGAGATTCTGACCTTACTTCGCAGCCTGGTTCGCGTTTAAAGAACCGCTACAGCTGGCCGTAGTACTACTAACTACTGAACTAGTCTGGTTGTTCTGGGCTGTGTTGTCATTGTTTGGCTGTATATTACTACCACTAGGCTGTCCTCTTCCTTGACCCTTATTCTGGTTGTAATTATTGTCATTATAATTTCTCCCTTGATTTCCCCTGAAATCATTGTTTCTCCCTTGATTTCCCCTGTAATCATTGTTCCTCCCTTGATACTGATTACCATAGCCATTTCCTCTGTTCTGATTTAGCTGATTATTATTATTTCTATTTTGAGCGTTGGCCCCTTCGCCACCGTTCCCTTGAACTTCTTGATGCCTGGCTTCATTAGGTCTATTTTTATTATTACCCTGGTTCCGATTGAAATTGTCATCATAACCCCCTCTCCCTAGTGCATCAAATGTGCTTAACAAATTTTCTACTTGTGATATAGTCTTTACATTCTGGATACAAGCAGCCTCCTTGATCCTATAGGGAAAGTGCCTAAGTAGCAACCTTACCACATCACTTTCCTCCTTCAAGCCATCCAGATATTTACACACTAATACCTGCCCTAAAAAGTATTCGGTCATGGTGGAGCTTCCTTTAGGGTTATATTTACCACACACTACTCCCTCACGATGCTGCGACTGAATAACCTCATTCCAGAACTTTTCACAGAATTTCATTTTAAAATCATTGATATCAGTAAACTTGTCTCTGTAGACAGCAAACCAATTCCTCGTTTCCCCCACAAACACTTGTTCTAAAATTTCAACTACCTGGCACCACTCAATACTACCATTTTCCAACCTTTCCCCGAATTTATTTTCTATAGTGTTCATGAACTCCATTGGGCACCCCTGTCGATTGCTGAACTTACCCAGTTCTACCTCTCTGTGTGTGCTATTCACAAAAACTGGCCTATTCTGACTATTTTCTTGCCTGATCCTAGCTTTTAATTTTAACTCTAATTCTGCGATTTTCTCCTCAGCCTTCCTCTCAATACTGTTTACTGTTAATTTAATGTTTCCTTCTGATTCTTCTACTTTATCATATAGCTTTGCTTGTTTCTCCTCAATCTTGCTAATGCTTTCCCTATTACTCTCTCTTAAATCATTTACTTCTGCAACTATTTGTGAGTGGACTTTCTCCATTCTACCCCCCAGCTGTTCCTTAACCTCTTTAGTAGCTACCTGAATTTTGTCAATTTCTCCCCCCAATTGCTTTTTGACCTGCTGTGTTTCCAGTTGCACTAGTTCTTTTAAATTTTCAGCCTGTGTACTGATTCTAATTTCCAACTCCTCCTGTACTTTTCCTAATTTTCTGTCTACATCTGCAATAATCTCTTTAGCCTTTTCTTCCATCACCCCCCTGATCTCACCTCTAATCAGTTCGAATTTGTCACTCATTTCCCTACTGTTTTGTTCTAATTTAGCATTTAAAGTTTCAGTACTCTCTCTATTTTCCTTACTGTTTTGTTCTAATCTTGCATTATTCTGTTCTAATTTTGCATTTAACGCTTCTGTACTTTCTTTATTTTCCCTACTGTTTTGTTCTAATTTTGCATTATTCTGTTCTAATTTTGCATTTAAAGCTTCTGTACTTTCTTTATTTTCCCTACTGTTTTGTTCTAATTTTGCATTATTCTGTTCTAATTTTGCATTTAAAGCATCACTACTAACTTTGTTCTGATACATGAACTCGAGAAGTAAAGTTTTTAATTCTGGTTGGCCGCCTACACTCCCTGTTTCAGTATCGGGATTTACCTCCGCTACCCCGGTACTACCATCACTCGACATACTGCTCGTATCATCATTCTCCAGTTGATGACCACTACGTAACCTCATCTGTCTTTCTTTCTCATCCCCCATAATGATATACACTGATAAAGACAAATAACCCCCAAAATACAGGCACAGAAATATATACCCTTCTTCTTCCACAAATGTTATTAGGTTTTCATCCCCACGTTGGGCGCCAAATGTAATGGTTTCGCTAGCCCACACTGTTGGGAGAGAAATGTAACTGTTTACCTTTGCCTAAGCTATGTTGTTTTAATGGGCGCCAAGACCTCAATGCAATGTTGAAATCTAAATTTGTATTTAACAACGTCTAGCTCTGGCAGAACACATTCAAGACTCTATTCACTCAGATCGTGGTATGATTTGATCATTAACCCAACAAACAATTGTATCAGGAGAAGGAATTGGTCTATATCTAATGCTACCTACTGAAAGCAAAGATTGCATTGTAAAAGAAATGAATTTATTATATAAAACAAGTATAGCAAAATTAATAATAATAATAAGTTTAAAATTTAAATTGGAGCGTTGTGATTTGAATATTACCGATAGAAAATTACGTGAAAACGGAGTCTGATAAATTGATTTTACTCTTATTTCCAAGCTATGAAGTTACTGAATTATGAAATATAAAACAAAGAAAAATGAGAGATTGCGTATTTCTGCGTCATTAGCGCTTACCCCTGGAAATTGCCAAAGCATTTCCCTCGTTCTTGATGATGCTGTGTGCTTCCCACAGTCTCCTGGACGTCGTCATCTCCGTCGAAATTTGATGATATTCTGGTAGATTAGATAATTCTATGGTCCGTACATCGGACCCAAACTCTCGTAAAACCGCACTGGTTACGTTTTACAAAAGTTCGTCGCTAACTCCACTGAACATCGGAGCGTCACGCACTTGCGACCGTACACTGCAAGTTCTACACAGATTGTCCGTTCCAAGGAACATCGGAGCGTCCCCCGCGTATAACCATACTCCGCAAGTATTTCACAGATAGTCCTCCTCTCACGGCGCGTCGAACGATATATTCACCTGTCGGCCCCCCCACTCCGGAGCAGTCTCCTAGCTTACGTTGTCTCCGCTGATTGGCTGAGCACGCCGCCACTTCCCCTCCTCCGGTTCATTACACTCCGCGGGCGAGAGGGAGAAGTCGTTTTCCGTTTCAACAATTCGCCTCTTCTTGACGATGCGACCCAAGATTGCGTCATGCTCCTCGACAGGAATCAGCTTGTATTAGAATTCCCAGTGAGTCACGTCTCTCAATATACCCTAACTGACGAAAACTCCGTAAAATTCCGTAATCGCATAATTTTCTATGATATCGTCGTTCGTAATAATTTGCTTGTTAGCGTTTTCTAAGACATAGAAAACCTATCTGTATGCTTATAATTTTTATAAAATGCTCCGAAAATATCGTAATAATAATTATAATAAATTAATAATAATAATAAATTAACATGAAAAATTATCTTGGCTGAACAATTTGCCGCGTAAATAAATATAGAATGGCTTCCTACTGACTTATGCCAGTTGCATAAAAAACCCTCGAAAAACACGTTACAACATGAAGGTATGTTGTTGCAAAATTTGGTAAGACTAGATTATTAGGTTGGTCGTAATTAGATTTAAGCTTTTAACATTTGGGTGGCCGCGATTACGTTTCCGTCAAGATGGCGGCGATATAAAACATGACACTGAGGTGCCCTTTGCTAGTGCTACCTCTGTACCAATTTTCGTTCCATTCGGTTTCACCGTGTTCGAATTAATAGGGGGAATCGATTTTCACACAAAGACGGCCACCATCCGCAAACTATTAGGCTAATGACCAATTAGTTTGGTCAAAGGATGCTCCCTCCATTAAGGTATGTTGTTGCAAAATTTGGTAGAGATCGGATGATTATGTTAGTCGTAATTAGATTTAAGCTTTGAACATTTGTGTGGCGGCCATTACGTTTCCGTCAAGATGGCGGCGATATAAAACATGACACTGAGGTGCTCTTTGCTAGTGCTACCACTGTACAAAATTTCGTTCCATTCGGTTTCACCGTGTTCGAATTAATAGGGGGAATCGATTTTCACACAAAGACGGCCGCCATCCGCAAACTATTAGGCTAATGACCAATTAGTTTGGTCAAAGGATGCTCCCTCCATAAAGGTATGTTGTTGCAAAATTTGGTAGAGATCGGATGATTATGTTAGTCGTAATTAGTTTTAAGCTTTGAACATTTGTGGGGCCGCCATTACGTTTCCGTCAAGATGGCGGCGATATAAAACATGACACTGAGGTGCTCTTTGCTAGTGCTACCACTGTACAAAATTTCGTTCCATTCGGTTTCACCGTGTTCGAATTAATAGGGGGAATCGATTTTGACACAAAGATGGCAGCTATCCGCAAACTATTAGGCTAGTAATGACCTATTAGTTTTGTCAAAGGATGATCCCTCCATAAACGTATGTTGTTACAAAATTTGGTAGAGATCGGATGATTATGTTAGTCGTAATTTGATTTAAGCTTTGAACATTTGTGTGGCCGCCATTACGTTTCCGTCAAGATGGCGGCGATTAGAAATATGTCACTGAGGTGTCCTTTGCTAGTGCTACCTCTGTACCAAATTTCGTTCCATTCGGCTTCACCGTGTTCGAATTAATAGGGGAATCGATTTTCACACAAAGATGGCCGCTATCCGCAAACTATTAGGCTGATGACCTACTAGTTTGGTCAAAGGATGCTCCCCCCATAAAGGTATGTTGTTGCAAAATTTGGTAGATATCGGATGATTAGGTTAATCTTAGTTTGATTTAAGCTTTGAACATTTGTGTGGCCGCTATTACGTTTCCGTCAAGATGGTGGTGATATAAAACATGACACTGAGGTGCCCTGTGCTAGTGCTACCTCTGTACCAAATTTCGTTCCATTCGGTTTCACCGTGTTCGAATTAATAGGGGGAATCGATTTTGACACAAAGATGGCTGCCATCCGCAAACCATTAGGCTAATGACCTATTAATTTGGTCAAAGGATGCTTCCTCCATAATGGTATATTGTTGCAAAATTTGGTAGAGATCGGATGATTAGGTTAGTCGTAATTTGATTTAAGCTTTGAACATGTGTGTGGCCGCCATTACGTTTCCGTCAAGATGGCGGCCATATAAAACATGACACTGAGGTGCCCTGTAGTAGTGCTACCTCTGTACCAATTTTCGTTCCATTCGGTTTCACCGTGTTCGAATTAATATGGGGAATAGATTTTCACACAAAGATGGCCGCCATCCGCAAACTATTAGGCTGATGACCTATTAGTTTGGTCAAAGGATGCTCCCCCCATATAGGTATGTTGTTGCAAAATTTGGTAGAGATCGGATGATTAGGTTAGTCGTAATTTGATTTAAGCTTTGAACATTTGGGTGGGCGCCATTACGTTTCCTTCAAGATGGCAGCGATATAAAACATGACACTGAGGTATCCTTTGCTAGTGCTACCTTTGTACCAAATTTCGTTCAATTCGGGTTCACCGTGTTCGAATTGATAGGGGGGGGACAGACATTCAGAGTTCACACACTCACACACACAGACTCACACACACACACAGACACACAATTTTTCGCCCTGTGTTGATCTCATAAGTCTACTTTCATTTTTTGCAAAAATCGAAAGTAGGCTAAAAATAGCTTTGCTTAATATTTTAAATAAATTCTATTAGTACTGTATTTATATAATTTCCTTACCATTCAGGATTTCACTGACGCTTCTGCTGCAAGTATTTTGAATTATTTGATTATAATTTCTGACTGATTTTAATCGATCTGTGACACCAAGATAAAAACGGGAATTTGAATTCTAAAATAGGGCATGTTTTAGCTAATGACTGTTTTTGTAAAAATGTCATTGTTGAATCAGATGACGTGATCATCATTATCATTTTGACTTGTTGAGGCAGTTATGGCTGCGACAAAAATAATTCAGCTGAAGAAGACCCACTAAAGGTTCAAAACATGTACTGCACCCTTGCGAAGGAGTAATATATGGTCATACTTCGGTTAGTTCAGTTGTTCTCGAGGGTGGTGCATCCATTCCCCCAGTATGACCCATATATTTAGGACCGTAAGTAACATATCAACACTTGAAGATAAACTCAAAAATCAAAACACAAAACATATTTGTTTGTAACTAAATATGGCGCTACAAACACTAAACAAAATGAAACACATTAACACACAGATCAAATACTTGTCCAAAATGAACAAGGAATAAATCATAAAAATGCAATAACTCAATATAAACAAGGTTCCAACCGAACCTACAATCTCTAGTTTTACTTTCATATGGTCCTTTCCACTGATGTTAGTTATGAGTTCCAAACGACTCCAAATGAAATCTTTGACAACTTAAATAATTTATTTAAAGAAAAAAATACTTTCCTCTCTAGCATTGGGTTATTATTTTAGCGTGGAACCTGCATTTATCTTTACATGAAATGACAATAACAATTTCAACCAGGTTCACTTAACTTACAAATTTTCTCTCTCTTTCTCGGTAAGACTGCCTTTCTTGGGGCGGTCGTGCGGTTCTTAAGTACACAAATTACTGAATTGCTCAAATAAACAATACTCCCTGCATTATTTATACAGTGAGTCCGAGAATGTTCTCCGCAGCGCCTACATGCGTCTGCGAGAGCTAGATACAGCAGTTACGTTGGTAGCACGGCTGCCGCTTGCATCATCTCTACTCAGTATAAAACTAAGTCCCCTATTCTTGGATGTTACGGGTAAACTCGAGAACCTCTGGATGGATTTTGATGCGGTTTTCACCATTCTGTAAAAGAGTATGATTTCTTTAGAAAATAATTTATTTATGATCAAAGGAAGCCGAGCAGTAACGATTTTAGTGGAAAAGTCGATTTAAAAAAAACCTGGCGTCCGAGCGCTTTGTAAGCTTACGCTGGGCAAACCGTTAAAAATATCTAAATACTATGAGTGTAAGGATTGTTCAACATGAAAAGTTCTACAAAAAAGTCCGCGAGAGCATGCCTATCTTCCATACATCGCCCACTATAAGGGAACAACTGAAGCTTGTCTCTTACAGCTTTATGTGCTGTCGACTTAGAGATTCCTGTTTGTTGAGCTAATTTTCGTGTTGATTTACTTAGACTACGCAGCATTATGTCGGAGATTTCATAAAGGTTTTCGTCTGATAAAAGCGTAGGCCTGCCTGTTCCCGGTATATCGTGAACTGAGCCAGTCACACGAAATTTACTTACCAAATCCCGAACAGTATCACGGTTTGGACACTTTGAATTAGGAAACCGCGCCTGAAATCTTAATTTTACATTTTCTGTAAACCGATCGCCTTCGCGATAAACGTAGTCCACAAAAAAAAAACACTCTCTTTTCAGTAGTAAACATTATCGCCTGTATAGTGTTGCTCGCTTGCACGCTGAAGACATGCAGTCTCGCGCACTTAATGCGATACACACCGACTGCTCACACGGGGAAATCCCGCTTTGAAGGACACAGTGCATTGTAGCCAACTAAAACTCATGACTCAACCACTCACAGCTGCGCGTACCCACTGCGGAGAACATTCTCGGGCGCCTTGTATTTGCGATAAACGTAAGAACCTCTTTGTTCTGATATGTCACACATCGGGTTTTAGTTATATTTTAGGACGATGATTCCTAATTTAACGACATCTGAATATGATATTTGACAAGGGAATCTGCTTATAATTAGGTCACGGTATCAAATCTCCGTGTCACTTTTTAATATATTACAAGTTCATTAGCCTTGTGTTGACAAAATACCATCTGGTCTCCTGCCCAAGCAATAAACTGGCTGGCGACCCTTCTTCTAATGTGCGGCGTCCTTGACAGGTTGAATTGCCTCGAGACGCGCTGTCTGCTCGGGCGATACTTGGGTTCCTTTGGCTGACTACACTCCTTCATTCAATAAGCGTTTAACATTTAGCCCTAGGCAGTTATTTAACGCGGCTATCATATCAGCCGATAATTACATCATGTAAGCAAGGTAGTCAATGTATGGATATCCGCATTGCTTGGTTAGAGGAACGAGAATTATTTATAAGGGGCATTTAACTGACGTGGCCCACGGCTCACGTAAAATCCAAACCTAGGGATGATCCATCTCCGGCGGACTCGACGATACTTAGCTTGGAGCGGGAACATTTAAACTCTGCTCTCCATATTTATGCAACCTACAGGGTGGCATTGTATTCAGACCCCTGAGCGCAATTACAACAATATTGCTCCCTTCATGCCAACACACTTACCTTCGTCTCACTCAACCACAGACAACTCCATCCACCATTAAATCCTTCCTAGCTTCATTTATAGCAATCTCATGATTCTATTCTTATTTTCTGCTTCTATCAGCGTACTAATCATATTCAATAAAGCTTTTTGAAAATAATTTCTTATTTCCTCAACCATTTTTACACTTCCCCTTGTTACCTTAACTTTACAATGTTTATCCGCACAAATTTATACTTTAAACATCTATCCAACACTTTCTATTTCTTTCACTTAAGAGAATTTCACATCTTATTATTCTGTAGTATACAAAACACTGGTTATTTATCATATTTTTATTACAGTATTACCGACCCACTGAGGTCTTTATTAATTAATTTACATATATTTATTCCGCTTGCTAACGTTCAGATCGGTTTCTTCCCATTCCGCACTTCTGTTTTTACATATCATTTCTTTCCCTTTTAATGTGTGACATAATCAAACCGTTTAAATCCACACGACCCCATAAATACACTCATTATTAAAAGGCGGTACTTACATCTCTTCCGGTGGTCTGGACCAATGGTTTATGAGAACTGGTTTGTCCACCATCTGTGGTTTTAAACAGCCATCTCCAACACGGTGGCATTTTTCACACAAAACATCACTTTGCACATATTAAGATCACTTATCATCCCTTTCATAGGGTAATTTAACACACTAAATACACTAATACACTTACAAAAATTATATAAAATGTATATAAACACTTGAAAAATTATTATTTTACACTTTGATTTCACCATTAGGCATAGATTAATGCTTTCTTTTAACACTGGCAGTTTAACTTTCTTCACGCGTTATCATTCCATTCTGTCTCCTTCAAGAAATGTAGGTTTTCTTTGACGGAGATCTATCCTGATCCTACATACTGGTTTGAAAGTTATGGAATGTCTCGATTCTCCGGTGAATTATCCTCGATTTCTCCTATGGACCATTGGACGTCTCTAGTTCCTACCCGTATCCTTCTCTGCTCACTTCGGATAGTCTATTTCAATGTCTCCTTCGATCCCTATCGGCTCTGACTATGCTATACTGGCACGATAATGTCTTGCACGGCTACGATACTGTACTAATACCGGATGTCTCTTTAGACACGCCTTCCTAGAGTTGCCGTCTAAATGTTGACCTAGCGCTCTTTAATAAGTGACTGTTCACTTGAATTTCTGAAGACTAACTTGCTTCACTCGGTTACTACAGCCTTCCGACTTGTACTATGATTTCGAACTACGGTTCTTTAACTGACCTCCTTATTCTGACTCCCTATGCACAGGCAAGTTTAGAATATCGTCTAACGTTCTGACCCAACTTGGTCTAATAACGTAGCTTGTTAACTGAATAACACTCTCGGTATTCACGAAGTACTAACCCTCCCTATTACTGTACGTTTTCACTGTGGTCCTATTTAACTGACTTTTTCGATATAGTCTGGCAACCCACTGGGTTCTTTAATTTGACTAATCACTGATGCAACACCTCTCACGGAGGTCCGTTGTAGACTGAATACTGGTTGAAATAGCGCAACGGGCTCACACGCTGTTGGCAGACTGAATACTTCCTCCTTAGCCAGTGACTTATTTATTTAAATCTGGCCGAAAATAGGACCTCTCCTCCCTCTTTGAGACTAAATTCCAAAATAATGGTCCCATCGGCTTATAAAAATTATCCCCATACTCCTTAGAGTGTTTACGTTCCAAAATTATTCTCAAATCCAAAATTCGATCATACATTTAATTTATAACAATTTCCAAAGCAGTCTGACTTCACGTAGGGGTGGACTCATTTCACAAATACATCCGCAGTATTCCTACACAGGGCGGAGTTGTGTAGGCCCACTGCTGATTCGACAGTTCTTTTCTGTGCATTTATTAGAAGTTTTTATACTCCTTAACATTCTCATTCCAATTATCCACTCATCTGGCGTTCTCTGATGATATTTTTGCATATTTCTCGAAAAGGTAGAAATTGCACAACTATCTCGGGTACTCCCATTGCTAAATATCCCTTAGTCATCTTTTTATCGGGGAAGTCCCTCTCTGTTTCAAGACCTTCTTATCGGAAATAGTCTCTTCGCAATGTTGCGCCACGTGAGTCACGGGATTGCTGTCGCAGCTTCCGTAGGCTATGCCATCATCCATTGTCTCACCTCCCAGCTGCATCGTAAATCAGATTAGAAACTGAGTTTCATTGCATGATGTTACTCAAGCCTTCTTAAGTCTCTAGCCTGGGCTTGTAACTTCCTTTAATAAAATATCTTATATTCTTTTCTTAAAGGATCACGGGTTCGATTCTTGTACCTGCCCACAAGGGTACAGTACGAATATAATTTACACCTAAACCTTCGCCACGCCAAGACCTGCGAGTTTTTTACTTTTTTGTAGAGTTGTATCTGAATTAGAAGTGAAAAAAATGATTTCTTGAATTTGTATCCCATATCAATTTCAAATAATGGCGTGTTTCACATTGATGCACATGGCCTGGTAATGCGATTATTCAAAAAACTAGACACTAGCTGACCATGGGTGTATTATTTATAATCAAAATACTCTCCTCTGCCGTCAAAGAAAGTTTATTACAACAAGAATTACAATTTAATGCCATATAAACCTTTTCAAAAATGTATACATGCAAAATAGTTAAATGATATTCCTGCCATATAGCGGGAGAATACACAAGACAGTATCTAAAATCTCTTCAAATTCTTGCCATAATCAGAGCGTTGTTAGTCACATTTTTATGTACAAATACTCAATAAACAACTGGCTTATGCGATGAAGCCATTCTTATTTAAATGTTGCCTATACAAATTGTTTTTTAGCTCTTCAGTCGCTCAACATGATTGTGCCCAATGTATGGGCGGGGCACAAGACACAAATATTTAAATACACTCCTGGAAAAAATTACATGTAGGCTATTAGTAATATTCACAATTAAATGGGCAATTTAGGATTACGCGTCTCGACCCTCAAATGCCATCATCAGATCCTCATCACTGTCTATATGCACGTGTATAACACACTGTAATAATAAATTAATTAGCAAGAAAAAAAGAGTTTGGTGCTTTTCAATCGGTCAACACGATTGTACCCAAATGAGATGGGTTGTTCCCTAATCCGGAAAAAAATTACATGAGATTAATAAATACACTTGGATGACCAGTTTCGATCGTCAAGCGATCATCATCAGATCCATAACACTTAGGCTATACAATCTATGTCTGAAAGTATGGGTGTAAATATTTACAATATATACACTTATTTAGTTGCAGTATTAGTTGAGATAATGCAACTCGTCAATATTTGTTAGTTGTGGTCTATGTGATGTTTTGTTGAGATACTGGAAACGGTAATTGACCTCCGGAATTTGCCTGTTGGGAGTGAATATGTGGTTGTTGTGAATGGTCAATTCAGATTGTATTGCACAGGCTACTTTCTGGTTGAGTCTTGCGTGTCCTGGTGAGAGCAGTTCACTTGGTCACTGATTGCACTCGACTAGCTGGACATTCCTGTGTTGACCGACTGAAAAGCACTCAACTTTTGATTACTAAGGCAACACTGAAAAAATGGATTCAAACACCATAATGTTAACAAGTTTTGGCATGCACTAGAAAAATTAATTATAATGTTCACTTAACTTGGTGTCGCTAATCTCACTACGGTGTTGATGAATGCCCTCCACACTGCTATTCACGTCATTCACAAAACCTAACGTACGACGAGATTCAAATATCGAATCGTATCATAACTCACCTAATGATACCATTGTACTGCAATAGTGAATTTACGTTAGTGAAATTTAAATCTTAACACAGTGATGAGGATCTGATGATGGCACTTGAGGGTCGAGACGCGTAATCCTAAATTGCCCATTTAATTGAGAATATTACTAATACATGTAATTTTTTCCAGGAGTGTATTTAAATATTTGTGTCTTGTAACCCCCCCCCCCCATTCATTGGGCACAATCGTGTTGACCGATTGAAAAGTCACAAAAACAATTTATACGAAGAAGTTCAACACATTCACCGTCCAGACACATAAAACTTTCATTCTCAAGAGGGTTGTTGAGGGGAAGACGTTAAAACTGATCACCAATAATAAAAATCCTTATTATTGTGCGTCAGCAATAATTTTTCCAGCAGTTTGCAGACTCAGCTTACGATGATGTTCTTGGTTTTGATATAAACAGTACGAGACTACCTTACATAAGCAATTTTCATCTCCTGTTATGCAGGCAAAATCCTTTGGGTTTCAATGAAAATAAATTATGTAGATGCCCCTAGAATCACGTTCCTGGCTACTGGAGTGAGCATAGAATCACTTCTCCAGCCACCGTAATGTAGGCAGTTTTAGAATTCAATGTCCCGTGCGTGGCAAAAATCGTATTAACACAGGGAAGCCCATTCTTAAGGCTGCCAATGAAATGTCGAGACAAAGCGGCCCAGTAATTCTGTGTATTCGCTTTCTAGAAATGAGGCCGTGCATCAAGACGAGCTTGGATGAGAAGCTATTAAAGATATATTTATGGCAATGGAATAGGCCTACCTACAGCAAGAAATGAGAATGCGGAAATGAGAAACATACCCGAGGTGGGATTCAAACTCATATGGCTCTGCATAATATAGTCTATTCACAGTATGGAACGCTACCATTTCAACCACCAAGACAACGAAGGGAGAGCGAATTATTTAGGTAAGTGAGCAACTTACACACACACACACATACACACACACACACACACACACACACACACACCTGCCAGTAAGTTCTTCAATATTTCCCTTCCTATATAATTCCATTCCAGTGAATCTCATGCAAAAATCGTAAACGATATTTCACTTCCTTTATAGTTCTCATAAACGACGATCACAGCAACGCGATGCATCTTCTGTCCGCCATTTTGTCTCTCGTGGGCGAAAGCGATTGTGCGCACATGTGAGTATAGGAATATTGCCTTTTTATTTAATAATTCAAAAATATAGGGCAACATTCTTTCTTCTATTAAAGACACTGCAAATCTACAGGCCAAGCTAGGGCTTTCGTCTGAGTGCTTTACGAAGTCAATCGGTTCAGCCGTTCATTGAATCTCGCGGTAACACAATCACCTTAGTGTTTTAAATATATAGATGAAGAAACATGTTAGCAGGAGATTAAATGTCTATTCGAAGCATTTAATAATTTGGTGAGTTTTCAGACGGATTTAAGCGATTCCATACGAGGATAAGAAATTGTTATTGGATGTCGGATTATTGATCGACTCTACATGTTGAAGTCATGGTGAGGAAACAGTAATTCAATTATTCCATTCTGGAACATCAAAAATAGAATAAACATAAGAAACATTTTTATTATTATTATAATTATTATTATTTTTACGAGGGATTGTGGAAAAACTGCTTCCCGACGCTTGAAGAGGGTCCGCACTCTTACCCACTAATAACCACACACCCTTCTCCCACGACGTGTATCCACCCCGGAACCGCTCTCGCATTACTTCAGTGCGGCGTCGTTTATGAAGGATCTTATGCTCCTTCTTCCTTCAGTTCTTCTTTACTATTGGCCATAAGCGTCTAGATCCCGCTTCTTTAGGCGCAAAGTAATCTCCACATACACTGCCACCTGATCCCAGGATTCCTGGTTTTGTAGCATGACATGGACTATGTTGTCTGGCGTGAGCTCTCCCTGCACTGCCTCCAAATATCTTCTTTGTGGCAGCCAATGGTCACATGTAAAGAAAGTATGGAGTGCATCATTAATTTCACTGGAGTATATGCTACTCGCTCTAGTCTGTAGAGGAATTGGCGAAAGTATCCGTGACCTGTCAAGAACTGCGTCAGGTAATAGTTCACATCACCGTCATTCCGGTTGACCCAGTCAGCCAATGATGGTATCAGCTTCTTCGTCCATTTTCCCATCTCTGTTGCCATCGCCTCATCCTTTGGCGAAGCGCCAGCTCCTTTTCCTGTTTCCTTCCCAGCTCTCCTTGGATACGCCAGATCTCCTGTCTTGCTAAGTTAAGTAAGTCAATAGGAGCTACTGCTGCCACTATAAGGATCGCAGGTTCTGACACCGTACGATATGCGCACGCAATTCGTAACGCTGCTCTCCGCTGTACTGCAGCCATCCTTCTTCGATATTTATCAATCCTCAAGGACTCACACCGAATTTCCTAACCATACAGTAGTATTGATTGGGCATTTGTCATAAGTAGCGGTCGTTTACTGGATTTCGGGTCTTTAATATTATCCATCAGTCTACTCAACGCAGTCATGGATTTTGCCGCTTTATCCGTTACTCGCTGAATATGGTCCCAAAACGTGAGTTTGGTATCGATCGTTATACCTAAGTACTTGGTGCTCTTGGATGTATTGATGACAATCTGTCCAACCTGCATCGGCACGATGGTATCAATCCTTTTCCTTTTCAGGAGAACAATTTCACGTTTGTGATCTGCCAGTTCTAGTCCATGATTTGACATCCATGCTTTCACCCGCCGCATGAACTGGTTCAGTTTGAGTTGAGCTATCTCTAATTTACGAGCTACTATCAAAGCAGCCACATCATCAGCATAACCGACAAGTGTCGCATCTTCTGGCATCTCCAGGCGTAATAAGCCATCATATGTGACTTCCCAAAGGTCCAGACCAAGAATGGACCCTTCCGCTGCACCAGCTGTGACCCGTTTTGTTCTCTGGCCATCTTCCGTATCGTATAATAAAGTGCGATCTTTCAGGTAGTCACGTAATTAGAATATGAGACACTCCGGTAGCTTGAACGTGTTTTGGAGAGCTTCCAAAACATCACACCATATCACCGAGTTGAAAGCATTCTTGACATCTAAGGTCACAAGAAGTATCACCTTTCTAGAGTAATGGTTGCCCATTTGTGCTCTCTCTGCTGTGTTCACCACTTCCCTCACCGCATCAATCGTCGAATGTCCCTTTCGAAATCCATGCTGACTATCAGACAGATCTCCAGCTGACTGAACTGCTGAAGGCATTCTGGGCTGTAGAAGCTTCTCTAAACCCTTCCCAGCAGTGTCAAGCATGCATAGAGGTCTGTAACCTCCTGTCTTACCTTTGCTGATCAAAACCAACCGGGCTATTTTCCAGCGAGCGCTAAAACCACCTGCTTTCAAGCACATATTGTACATTCTGAGCAACAAATAAGGGTAGAATCCAGCTATCATCTTTAGCACTTCTGTAGGAATACCATCAGGTCCTGGGACCTTCTTATTTCGAAGAGAGTTAATGGCTTTCAATAATTCTTCGATGGTAAAAAGTGGTACGTTACCCCGGTCCCTTCCTTCTTTATCATCGATCCTCTCTGAATGATCAGGGAACAGTTTATCAACTGTTTCCTTCATTGTTTGTGAGTCAATGATCGGGCTTGAGAGCGCTCCAAGTTTCTTCATGACGATCTTGTAACCTAATTCCCATGGATTTTGGTCCACTTCCTGAGACATTTCCCACCATTTGTCGGCTTTACTCCTTTTAAGGGACACTGGGACTGAGATTTCTAATTCCTGTAAATATTAAGGTACACTCTTGATATTTTGTTTGCTGGTAGTATGCGGTAGTATAAACATGTGTGCCAAATTTGATCAATGTAGCTTCACTAGCTGCATTGGAATTAATTATTTTCCAATATTTTTATGCACATTATTCAAATATTCAAAATGTTAACCGCGTCATACTAATGTAGATAGCACAATTTATTTTTATTTTTCTAGTACCTTATTCTTATACAAATAAAGTAGTGCATAGAATTTGAGATTGTATTGTTTACTATGAAGATATAATTTTTTCCCCCAATGAAGTTTATTTTTTGTAAATTTCTTGAAATTTGAAGTTTTCTTTTACAGGCAAACCAGAACTCCAATCCAAAAAGTAATGCACACGTTTGTGGATATACTGTAGTACTAAGAAATTTGCATGTTAATTTACAAGAAAATTGCATTACATCTGTAACGCGTACTAGATTTATACATCAGAAAATGTGAAACTGAGAAAACTGCATTTTTCTAAAAATATGCATATATTTTAATATTTCCACCCAACTTACCCATTAGAACACTCCTGCAGCATAACTAACACCTTCCTTCTTCTGTTTTTCAGCCTCCTTCTTCATCTTTGTGACCTTGGTCTTGTGTGATGTGTGTGTGTGTCCCCCTATTAACTTCACAAACACAATAAATTTCGAAAAAAGTACTAGCCTAGCTTCCAATAACTTGTTTATAAACAGAGGTAGACCATGCGTACACTTCTAAAGTCAACACAAATATCAAATAAAGATAAGTTGTGCATCTACTGTCATTCTCTAAGCGACTAGAAACTCTCATGAAATTAGAAAATACAATATAAATGCAAAATTTCATCATGTCGACCGTTTGAGATATTTAATTATTTATTTTCCAAAATTTGAAGTATTTGTAAAGTTTACGTAGTAAATAGTGTCAATATTCATCGGTAGATAGTAGCACAATGCAGAGCCAGTAGTACAGAGGGAATTTCAAATCCGTATTCAAACTACTCCGATAAAAAATTCATAAATGCGTGCACAGGATAATGAACCAAGAGAAAGGGGCGTTCAAATGGCAGTGCGTCCGGCATTTAAACGTCTTGCCGTGCCTCAAAAAATGGCGGAATGTGAAAAATGTTACCACTAATTGATCCGTTATGGTCAGGGGCACAATAATATGTTAAAGTCGAAAATTTGAATGTTTAATAAAATATGCTTAAAACTCAGTCCCAGTGTCCCTTAATTGCATTTCGGAGTTCCTTCTTCATAGATTTGAACTCCGCAAATAGTGGATTGTCGTCTTGGTTGTCTCGCGCCCTTTGTGTCCTTCGTCAAGTCGCAGACTCTCAACTCAGCAATTTCTTCAGTCTACCAATATGCGGGGTGCCTGTTATACCGTTTCTTATGTCTAGTCATGGACGCATCACATGCCTGCTGTATAAGTACCATGGTGAGATCCACGCATTTGTTAGCTGCCACAGTTCCTTCGTGACCATAACATTCATCCGATATCCTCTCCATTCCATTCCGTAATACATCAAGAAACTTATCCTTGCCCATGCTAGCTGTATTCCACCTTAATGGCTTGCGCAAAGTGATCATTGGTAGTTGAGTTTCCTGAAGCACCAGAAATAATATATACTGATGGTCACTTCCGGTATAATCCTCTATCACATGCCATTCAGTAATTCTGGATGAAATATCTTCTGAGGCGAAAGTCACGTCTGGTATAGTTCCGCGGCAGCCTGGTCGTCGAAAGGTTGGCACGTTCCAAATGTTGACAACCATTAACTCCAATCTAGCAGCCATCTCCATGGTATGCTGCCGTCTAGAGTGTGGTTGAGACAAGCCCCATTCCACCGCTTGTGCATTGAAATCACCAGCAACTGTTGTCTATCCCTTGCAAGGCATCCTCAAGACCGTCTAATTTGATCTGAAAGTTAGGAATGGTTTCATTCGGAGTAAGATAACAGCTCACAAAAATTACTTTACCAACCTGGATCCAAACGAATCCATTCCCCCGTCTTTGGTCTAAAACTGGATATTTCCCAGGGTCTGGTATCCAAATTGCAGCCGTTTCCAAATTGACCGCTTACCATCCGGAGAGATCTCTGTCCTGATATTGTTCGCTGAGCATAATGCTGTCTACTCCAATCTCGTATGTCATCTGCGTCAACAGGTCATTGGCAGTTATACTCCTGTGCATATTTGCCTGTAGAATCTGCGTAATTTAGTATTGGTTTTTGGCCTTTTCAAGAGCTTCACTTGTGCCAGGAACGTGTCTTTGCTTCGCTTCTTCAACATTTCTGTCCATACAAAGTATGCACCGTGGACTTACTTTGCAGATTACTGCTTTGTTACCAGCTTCTCCGCACTTAAAGCAAAGCTTCCTTCTGTCCGCACCTTTGCAGTTACGTGCATGATGCCCATACGATAGACATCGAAAACGGCGAGGCACTACCGTTCTCCTTCGCACTCTGCAATAGAGCCATCCTATTTTAATTTTACCGATATCCAATAATATCCGAGCCTGTCTCTCGTCTATCTCTACAATGGCCAGCTTCTGCCCCCTACTGTTCGGGTTTAGTATCGAGACTTGCAGTTCTCCATTAACACTCTCAAGATCCCGTCTTACAGCATCCTCAACATCTACAACAGTGGTGACAATGTCAATATCCCTGATTTCTAGAGTAGTGCGAGGGACCAAAGCCTTCACATCCCCATCCTGTCCGAGAGCATCTCTAAGAGATTTGCTGAAAACGTAGCTATTCTCGTTGCTGAAAACGTACCTATTCTCGTTTTCTGTTGCTTAATTCAGTTCGAGAAGAATTGCTCCAGCTGTGGTTTTTCTAATGGATCGAATGCCCACCCTACTGTCTTCTGGCTTTACCTTATACCGGATATCTTTCAAAACATCAGAAAAGGTCTTCCCATTCAAAGGTTTAATGACTAGAGCTTCAGGGCGACTCTTCAATACATTACGTTTCTGTTTTTCAGACGCCTTTGAACGTTCATTAACGTCTATTCTGACATCAGATACATCTAGCGCGGATGAGACACCTTCAACCTTTTTCTTCTTCTCCTCCATTCTCTTCTTCTTAGACACAACCCGTATCCATTCCTCCTTGTCTTCTTTTCTATTTGCTTCTAATAATGACATAGGGAACTCAACCTTCTCTGTAACGGGTATATCATTTTGCATTTTCTCCTTGACTCTCTCCCATGATGCCCTGTACATTGCTCCTGCATCTAGAGCCTCCTCCAGTTTCTTTAGACCGTGCTGAATTTCCAATTTTGGATTCTTTTGCTGAATAGTTAGGATACTTTTCAGCAATGCCCTGGCAATCTCAAGGTGCTCTTCCTCTTTTATCTGATTCTCCGATAACTGTTGACTAATATCGGTATTTAGATTCGCTTCGTCACTCCTTCGTATGTTTACATCTGACACGGCCATGCGATTCATTTGTTTCACTGTTTCACCGACTGTCCCACAATTCCTAGGTGTTCGGTGAAACACCGCAGGATCGCATTGACTCTCTGCACCCAGCATCATGCCAGCGAGGGAGTCTACCTGGCCGTGACTGGAATCGTAGCTATTGTATACCTTGTCTTATATCGTACAACCTATGGAGCAACCTTCTAACCTAACTCTTAACCCTGCTTGGTCAAGCACTAATCTTAGTATTCGTTTATCAGGAAACCAACTAATGTAGCGACCACAAGTACAAGTCAAAAGTACGAATACTTAGACATCACATATACTTACTTTTAACTGAAATATGATCTTCGTTTTCAATGAATCTTCAATTTAACTGCACGCAGAAATTCACCCAACTTACTGTCATGGAAGACCATAACAATCAGAAACATAATGAAGTTTATGGAAGTAATAATAATAATAATATGGAGCTATATGAATATAAAATATACAAAAATAAAACCGCGACTGACAATAAAATGTGAAAAGAATTAAATAGGAGTAGATTAGATTAGATTAGATTTTTATTAATCCATTTGATCATGCATACAATACATTTTTGATACAGGACATGTAACATGAATGATGAACAGTTACAGATTAACGATTCAAATTGGAATCTTATACTGTATAAATAAACATTATATAGGCATTTGAAGGACTTTGAAATTTATGTACATACTTAGCTACTCGGCATGAAGATAAAATAGAATTTAATTAGCCTATGTAGAACCAGTTATAATTAGGGACCATCCAATGTTATGGACACTTAGGCTACATTGAGGATGAGGAATGTTTGTTTTGTAACTCTCCATGCATAATAGGACATAGGTCATGTGCACTTGAAGAGTGGGGGGTAGGACCTAATACAGTATCATCAATGTGGACAAATCAATAAAAGTTTAATGTAATGTTTTGAAGCCATTCCTTCAGTGTTGCCCATGCAAACTGTTATTTGTAACTTCTCAGTCGGTCAACTCGAATTTATCCAATGATTGGGGAACAATGTTTATTATATGTAAAGAACACTCCTGGAAAAAATTTACATGAATAGTTTCTGATCACAAAATTGACCCAATATACTGAAGTAGTGATAGTGATCATAAACCAATCATGCAATACATTGTATCCACAATCATTGGGCAAGTTCATGTCGACCGATTGAAGAGTTACAAATTAACAAAAGTTTGGTGGAACGTTTTTAATAAAAATTTTCCTTCTGATTAATTAGGTATTCCGGGATAAATCAACCGTAATCTTGTGAGATTTAGTTTGAAGAGAACCAACAATTTCCATCCTAGTCTCATGAGATTACTTGGATCTCGTCCTCACACCGCTAGTGGGTTTCGTTAACTTTTTACCAAACTAAATCCTATCCTCAAGTTTTTGCTCGATTGTGTTAATTTCCCGAAGTGGATTGTGATGTTTCTAGTCGAGCCATCCAATCTCACATCTGAGAAACGGCACAATACACTTTGTGATCTTAGCGAGCAGATACTTTCATCAAGTGAACAGATTTAATTGAACTCCAGCTCTCCTCAGATAGGTAGCTCTTCGTCAATTACATGTTACAGATCAATCTCCCAATGGGTTATAAGTGCCCGATGTTCCAAGAATGACAGAAAAATATTGTCTTCTATTTCCTCGAGCATATAGGCTGCTGTAGGTTTCTTGTGGGATCCTGGAGTGTGAAAATGATAACAACATCTGAACATTGGTAATTACAAAGCCCATAACGTTTCGTAATACGTGATAATAAACAAGAGTCTTCAGCGCCAGCTATAAGCGGGCTTCAGAGACATGTGGGTTCAAAGTAGTAGGCCATCCTTTAAATGGTTTCCCATAGTTTTCTATTTTCGACTTAGGCAATTACCAGGATGGTGGCGTCTACTAGCTTCATTTATATTTATTTAACTCCTCTGACGAGGTTGCTGTCAGGAACTATATCCAACCATCGCCCCCCGTAGAAAAGAAAATAACAACTGTATACTGTCTCTGTGGTACAACCCAAGCCGTGCAATGCGACGCTCTCAGGCCAAGATATTTCCCTCTAACATTGATTCCAGAAATGCACGATGGAGCACAAAGAGGTATTTGATTGTAATTATTCTGTGAGCGCGTTAGACGATCACACAGAACAAAGCCTGGACTGGTGACTCGGAGCACACAAGGAGTTACACTATGTAGCCTTTAGTGACCAGACATTTCTCTGAATAGGAAAGTAGACTGACCTGCAGCAATCCGAATGGACGTGCAATGAGAGCTGAGAGAGGGGCAGGCCCCTAGAGTCACGAGTTAGTCTTCCTGGAATCCGAGCTAAAATGCAGACTGGAGTAAACAGAAATCTTAAAAAGGACTTCTACATTTGTTAATTTTTTCTCCGGAAAAATTACTCTTGGCTTTCACCGCGGAGGCCTGTGTTCGATTCCCGTTTCTGTCAAGAAATGTAATTCTGGTGTGAGGGCTGGAATGGGGTACACTCAGCCTCGTCTGGAAAAACTGAGAAGAGGTGGGTTTGATTTTCACCTCAGCCAACCTGGGAGTGGTTTTCCGTGGTTTCCCACTTATACTCCAGGTGGATGCCGGGATTGTTCCTAAATTAAGGCCACGGTCGCCTCCTTCTCAGTCCTCATATAAATTATAACTACACACAGTAATACATCCATCACAATAACACAGGTTACCAGCCAGATTCCACGCACACCTAAGTATACGGGGCTACATGACCATGATTTCACAAAGCCCTTCAATGAATCAACAGTGGAAGGACTGCAAATTATAATTCAACAAAAGTAGAATTTTATTTCAAAAGTAAATGTGATAATATTCGAGATAAAATGAGGAACACCAGTGACAGTGATCCTCCATCTTGAATTATCGACGACACTTCGTAAGTGTTAAAAGTAGCGGCGTTACAGTTACAGAATGTATTTAGTAACGCCTTTATCTCTTCGTTACGCGCTCGCTACTGTGCCCTAATTGGTGCAATTACAGTACTTGCTTGTTTTTATAGCCTACTGCATTTCACAATATTGTAAAAGTAGCACTTCTAGTTACACAGGTCTACAAAAAATATTTTGAGACCTCTTTTTTTATTCAATAACTGATTTTGTACATTCAAAGTGTGTAAATTATAGAAATGGCTTCCAGGTTCCTACATCACAACCAGTTTAAAAAAACGACAAATAAAAGAAACCTTTACAATATGCTTTAACTTGTAAATCTGCAATACACGTCAACCATATGACTGACGTAATACACATTGTTTCCTTAAAGCAGACAGCGTTTAGTCCATCTGATGATTTATTGTTGTCTGCTAGAGCAGAATTGTGCTAAGGAGAGCCTCCGTGGCTTAGGCGGCAGCACGCCGGCCGCTCACCACTGGGTCCGTGGTTCAAATCCCGGTCACTCCATGTGAGATCTGTGCTGGACAAAACGGAGGCAGACAGGTTTTTCTCCGGATACTCCGGTTTTCCCTGTCAAAATTTCATTCCAGCAACACTCTCCACTATCATTTCATTCATCTGTCATTCATTTAATCATTGCCCCAGAGGAGTGCGTCAGGCCTCGGCAGCCGGCACAGTTCATATCCTCGCCACTAGATGGGGGGCTTCATTCATTCCATTCCTGACCCGGTCGGAGACTGGAAGCAGGCTGTGGATTTTCATTCAAATAAATAAGGAAATAATAATATAGGTCTAATTCCAAACAAATATTTGTGTTCCTGTTTAAAAAGAAAGTTTGGTGCTTTTCAATTGGTCAAGACGATTGTTCCCAAAGAGATGGGTTACAATTACACACTTGGATGACCAGTTTCCATCGTCAAGTGATCATCAGCAGATCCAGTACGCGTAGGCTATAAAAAGTTCATGAGTATGTAATTTGTTTCAGGATTGGGGAATAACCATCTCATTTGGGTACAATCGTGTTGACCGACTAAAAAGCTTTCTTTAATAGAACTAGGCAACTTCAATACAAAATATTTATTCTATTAAAGGGCAAATTATTGTACTAAGGTACAGTGAATATTACAAAAATTAACTGACGATAAAATTCATGCAATCAAACTTATCTACTTTCAAATTGTGAATGACATGGCGGTTTGAGTCTTCAATAAAATTGTCAGTATATGGCCATGCGATGCTAATCAGCTGATGATACACATTTCTTAGCCGAAGACTCACGCTGATTATTATCAATTTTCACTATTTTAATGTGCCACCCCTGACGAACATAGTATAGCTAATACGTGTGCACTGGTGTTACCTACATTCTTAAGCACGTTAACTAATACGACCGCGACCCCATGAATTCCTGGAGGTTATCTGACATTGCTAAAGCACGTCTTGCTTGCACAGTAAAGCATATCATGTCCTCTCCGTTGGAGGGTCACTGCCTATAACAGAACGAAGAGACACCGTTACCAATGTGGGTCATTCCACCGAGCGCAGCGTGTCTTCATCTACCATGATGCACTGTGTTTAATACAGTAGTAGCACCCCTAAAAGGCCGTATTACAGGTAGACCCTCTCAGATCGCTGCATCCCAGCGAGGAGCACTGCCATGTAATCTGCAATGTGCTTGTTAAACCCTCCATTACTAATTAATTACCTAAAAAATATTTGTTGTTGTTGTTACACGATAAAATATTAAAATATGGAGAAAATAATTACCTGCGATTCTTCTTTGGCCTACAGAATATTATGGATCATTTCTTTCCTTAACTCGCTTCGTGAATAACAGAAATTGGCAGTTTAGTTGTTGTTGATTCTTTTATGGGCTTTGCGACATCGTGGTTATTTAGCTGTGTGTACTTGGGTGTGTGTGGAATTTGTCTGATAACCTGTGGCACTGTGATGTCTGTACCAGTGTGTGTATTTGTAATTGAGGATAGTATTTGGGTAGAAAGTGGCCGTGGCCTTAAGCTAGGAACCATCCCGGAATTTGCCTGGAGTAGAAGTGCGTAACCACGGAAAACCACTTCCAGAATGGCACAGGTAGGAACCAAACCCACCTCCTCTCAATTTTGCCTCACGAGGCTGAGTGTACCCCGTTCCAGCCCTCAGAACAGAATTGAATTTCTTGTCAGAGCCGGGAATCGAACACGGGCCACCGCGGTGACAGCCCTTGATTTTCTTTCCTTACTTAACCAGTGACCTTCATACATTATCTGGAAGATGGAAGACATTTCTTTCTGGTATTGCGCACTCCTCAGTGTGATTTCTTTTCCTTTCTACACATCACAGCAAATAGGAAAAATAAATTGCAATGGAAAACCAATCACTTCAAACTATATTAAAATACCTGAAATATTTTTATTATTTATTATTTATCTTATTATTTATTATTTATTATTTATAATTTATCATTTATCATTTATCATTTATTATTTATTATTTATAATTTATCATTTATCATTTATTATTTATTATTTATTATTTATAATTTATCATTTATGATTTATCATTTATTATTTATTATTTATCATTTATTATTTATCATTTATTATTTATTATTTATTATTTATTATTTATTATTTATTATTTATTATTTATTATTTATTATTTATTATTTATTATTTATTATTTATTATTTATTATTTATTATTTATCATTTATCATTTATCATTTATTATTTATGATTTAAGATTTATTATTTATTATTTATTATTTATTATTTATCATTTATCATTTATTATTTATCATTTATTATTTATTATTTATTATTTATCATTTATCATTTATCATTTATTATTTATTATTTATAATTTATCATTAATCATTTATTATTTATTATTTATTATTTATTATTTATTATTTATTATTTATTATTTATTATTTATTATTTATTATTTATCATTTATCATTTATTATTTATGATTTAAGATTTATTATTTATTATTTATTATTTATCATTTATCATTTATTATTTATCATTTATTATTTATTATTTATTATTTATCATTTATCATTTATCATTTATCATTTATCATTTATCATTTATCATTTATCATTTATCATTTATCATTTATCATTTATCATTTATCATTTATCATTTATCATTTATCATTTATTATTTATTATTTATTATTTATCATTTATCATTTATTATTTATTATTTATCATTTATCATTTATCATTTATCATTTATCATTTATCATTTATCATTTATCATTAATCATTTATTATTTATTATTTATTATTTATTATTTATTATTTATCATTTATTATTTAACATTTATCATTTATTATTTATTATTTAATATTTATTATTTATTATTTATTATTTATTATTTATTATTTATCATTTATCATCTACCATTAATCATTTATTATTTATTATTTATTATTTATTATTTATTATTTATTATTTATTATTTATTATTTATTATTTATTATTTATTATTTATTATTTATTATTTATTATTTATTATTTATTATTTATCATTTATCACATATTATTTATTATTTAATATTTATTATTTATTATTTATTATTTATTATTTATTATTTATTATTTATCATTTATCATTTATTATTTATTATTTAATATTTATTATTCATCATTTATCATTTATCATTAATCATTAATCATTTATTATTTATTATTTATTATTTATCATTTATCATTTATTATTTATTATTTAATATTTATTATTTATTATTTATTATTTATTATTTAATATTTATCATTTATCATTTATTATTTATTATTTATTATTTATTATTTATTATTTATCATTTATCATTTATTATTTATTATTTAATATTTATTATTTATTATTTATTATTTATCATTTATCATTAATCATTTATTATTTATTATTTATTATTTATTATTTATTATTTATCATTTATCATTTATCATTTATCATTTATCATTTATCATTTATCATTTATTATTTATTATTTATTATTTATCATTTATCATTTATTATTTATTATTTAATATTTATTATTTATTATTTATTATTTATTATTTAATATTTATCATTAATCATTTATTATTTATTATTTATTATTTATTATTTATTATTTATTATTTATTATTTATTATTTATTATTTATTATTTATTATTTATCATTTATCATTTATTATTTATGATTTAAGATTTATTATTTATTATTTATTATTTATCATTTATCATTTATTATTTATCATTTATTATTTATTATTTATAATTTATCATTTATCATTTATCATTTATCATTTATCATTTATCATTTATCATTTATCATTTATCATTTATCATTTATCATTTATCATTTATCATTTATCATTTATCATTTATCATTTATCATTTATCATTTATTATTTATTATTTATTATTTATCATTTATCATTTATTATTTATTATTTATCATTTATCATTTATCATTTATCATTTATCATTTATCATTTATCATTTATCATTTATCATTAATCATTTATTATTTATTATTTATTATTTATTATTTATTATTTATCATTTATTATTTAACATTTATCATTTATTATTTATTATTTAATATTTATTATTTATTATTTATTATTTATTATTTATTATTTATTATTTATTATTTATTATTTATCATTTATCATCTACCATTAATCATTTATTATTTATTATTTATTATTTATTATTTATTATTTATTATTTATTATTTATTATTTATTATTTATTATTTATTATTTATTATTTATTATTTATTATTTATCATTTATCACATGTTATTTATTATTTATTATTTATTATTTATTATTTATTATTTATTATTTATCATTTATCATTTATTATTTATTATTTAATATTTATTATTCATCATTTATCATTTATCATTAATCATTAATCATTTATTATTTATTATTTATTATTTATCATTTATCATTTATTATTTATTATTTAATATTTATTATTTATTATTTATTATTTATTATTTAATATTTATCATTTATCATTTATTATTTATTATTTATTATTTATTATTTATTATTTATCATTTATCATTTATTATTTATTATTTAATATTTATTATTTATTATTTATTATTTATCATTTATCATTAATCATTTATTATTTATTATTTATTATTTATTATTTATTATTTATTATTTATCATTTATCATTTATCATTTATCATTTATCATTTATCATTTATCATTTATCATTTATCATTAATCATTTATTATTTATCATTTATCATTTATTATTTATTATTTATCATTTATTATTTATTATTTATTATTTATTATTTATTATTTATTATTTATTATTTATCATTTATTATTTATCATTTATCATTTATTATTTATTATTTATTATTTATTATTTATTATTTATTATTTATTATTTATTATTTATTATTTATTATTTATTATTTATCATTTATCATTTATCATTTATCATTAATCATTTATTATTTATTATTTATTATTTATTATTTATCATTTATTATTTATTATTTATTATTTAATATTTATTATTTATTATTTATTATTTAATATTTATTATTTATTATTTATTATTTATTATTTATTATTTATTATTTATTATTTATCATTTATCATTTATTATTTATTATTTAATATTTATTATTTATCATTTATCATTTATCATTAATCATTAATCATTTATTATTTATTATTTATTATTTATTATTTATTATTTATCATTTATCATTTATTATTTATTATTTAATATTTATTATTTATTATTTATTATTTAATATTTATTATTTATTATTTATTATTTATTATTTATTATTTATCATTTATCATTTATTATTTATTATTTAATATTTATTATTTATTATTTATTATTTATTATTTATCATTTATCATTTATTATTTATTATTTATTATTTATCATTTATCATTTATCATTAATCATTAATCATTTATAATTTATTATTTATTATTTATTATTTATTATTTATCATTTATCATTTATTATTTATTATTTAATATTTATTATTTATTATTTATTATTTAATATTTATTATTTATCATTTATCATTTATTATTTATTATTTATTATTTATCATTTATCATTTATCATTAATCATTTATTATTTATTATTTATTATTTATTATTTATTATTTATTATTTATTATTTATCATTTATCATTTATCATTTATTATTTATTATTTAATATTTATTATTTATTATTTATTATTTAATATTTATTATTTATCATTTATCATTTATTATTTATTATTTATTATTTATTATTTATTATTTATCATTTATCATTTATCATTAATCATTTATTATTTATTATTTAATATTTATTATTTATTATCTATTATTTATTATTTATTATTTATCATTTATTATTTAACATTTATCATTTATTATTTATTATTTAATATTTATTATTTATTATTTATTATTTATTATTTATTATTTATTATTTATTATTTATCATTTATCATCTACCATTAATCATTTATTATTTATTATTTATTATTTATTATTTATTATTTATTATTTATTATTTATTATTTATTATTTATTATTTATTATTTATTATTTATTATTTATTATTTATTATTTATTATTTATTATTTATTATTTATTATTTATTATTTATCATTTATCACATATTATTTATTATTTAATATTTATTATTTATTATTTATTATTTATTATTTATTATTTATTATTTATCATTTATCATTTATTATTTATTATTTAATATTTATTATTCATCATTTATCATTTATCATTAATCATTATTCATTTATTATTTATTATTTATTATTTATCATTTATCATTTATTATTTATTATTTAATATTTATTATTTATTATTTATTATTTATTATTTAATATTTATCATTTATCATTTATTATTTATTATTTATTATTTATTATTTATTATTTATCATTTATCATTTATTATTTATTATTTAATATTTATTATTTATTATTTATTATTTATCATTTATCATTAATCATTTATTATTTATTATTTATTATTTATTATTTATTATTTATTATTTATCATTTATCATTTATCATTTATCATTTATCATTTATCATTTATCATTTATTATTTATTATTTATTATTTATTATTTATCATTTATTATTTATCATTTATCATTTATTATTTATTATTTATTATTTATTATTTATTATTTATTATTTATTATTTATTATTTATTATTTATTATTTATTATTTATTATTTATCATTTATCATTTATCATTTATCATTAATCATTTATTATTTATTATTTATTATTTATTATTTATCATTTATTATTTATTATTTATTATTTAATATTTATTATTTATTATTTATTATTTAATATTTATTATTTATTATTTATTATTTATTATTTATTATTTATTATTTATTATTTATCATTTATCATTTATTATTTATTATTTAATATTTATTATTTATCATTTATCATTTATCATTAATCATTAATCATTTATTATTTATTATTTATTATTTATTATTTATTATTTATCATTTATCATTTATTATTTATTATTTAATATTTATTATTTATTATTTATTATTTAATATTTATTATTTATTATTTATTATTTATTATTTATTATTTATCATTTATCATTTATTATTTATTATTTAATATTTATTATTTATTATTTATTATTTATTATTTATCATTTATCATTTATTATTTATTATTTATTATTTATCATTTATCATTTATCATTAATCATTAATCATTTATAATTTATTATTTATTATTTATTATTTATTATTTATCATTTATCATTTATTATTTATTATTTAATATTTATTATTTATTATTTATTATTTAATATTTATTATTTATCATTTATCATTTATTATTTATTATTTATTATTTATCATTTATCATTTATCATTAATCATTTATTATTTATTATTTATTATTTATTATTTATTATTTATTATTTATTATTTATTATTTATCATTTATCATTTATCATTTATTATTTATTATTTAATATTTATTATTTATTATTTATTATTTAATATTTATTATTTATCATTTATCATTTATTATTTATTATTTATTATTTATTATTTATTATTTATCATTTATCATTTATCATTAATCATTTATTATTTATTATTTAATATTTATTATTTATTATCTATTATTTATTATTTATCATTTATCATTTATTATTTATTATTTAATATTTATTATTTATCATTTATCATTAATCATTAATCATTTATTATTTATTATTTATTATTTATTATTTATCATTTATCATTTATCATTTATTATTTAATATTTATTATTTATTATTTATTATTTATTATTTAATATTTATTATTTATCATTTATTATTTATTATTAATTATTTATTATTTATCATTTATCATTTATCATTAATCATTAATCATTTATTATTTATTATTTATTATTTATTATTTATTATTTATTATTTATTATTTATTATTTATTATTTATTATTTATTATTTATCATTTATCATTTATCATTTATCATTAATCATTTATTATTTATTATTTATTATTTATTATTTATCATTTATCATTTATTATTTATTATTTAATATTTATTATTTATTATTTATTATTTATTATTTAATATTTATTATTTATTATTTATTATTTATTATTTATTATTTATTATTTATTATTTATCATTTATCATTTATTATTTATTATTTAATATTTATTATTTATCATTTATCATTTATCATTAATCATTAATCATTTATTATTTATTATTTATTATTTATTATTTATTATTTATTATTTATCATTTATCATTTATTATTTATTATTTAATATTTATTATTTATTATTTATTATTTAATATTTATTATTTATTATTTATTATTTATTATTTATTATTTATTATTTATTATTTATTATTTATTATTTATCATTTATCATTTATTATTTATTATTTAATATTTATTATTTATTATTTATTATTTATTATTTATCATTTATCATTTATTATTTATTATTTAATATTTATTATTTATCATTTATCATTTATCATTAATCATTAATCATTTATTATTTATTATTTATTATTTATTATTTATTATTTATTATTTATTATTTATCATTTATCATTTATTATTTATTATTTAATATTTATTATTTATTATTTATTATTTAATATTTATTATTTATCATTTATCATTTATTATTTATTATTTATTATTTATTATTTATCATTTATCATTTATCATTAATCATTTATTATTTATTATTTATTATTTATTATTTATTATTTATTATTTATCATTTATCATTTATCATTTATTATTTATTATTTAATATTTATTATTTATTATTTATTATTTAATATTTATTATTTATCATTTATCATTTATTATTTATTATTTATTATTTATTATTTATCATTTGTCATTTATCATTAATCATTTATTATTTATTATTTAATATTTATTATTTATTATCTATTATTTATTATTTATTATTTATCATTTATCATTTATTATTTATTATTTAATATTTATTATTTATCATTTATCATTAATCATTAATCATTTATTATTTATTATTTATTATTTATTATTTATTATTTATCATTTATCATTTATCATTTATTATTTAATATTTATTATTTATTATTTATTATTTATTATTTAATATTTATTATTTATCATTTATCATTTATTATTTATTATTTATTATTTATCATTTATCATTTATCATTAATCATTAATCATTTATTATTTATTATTTATTATTTATTATTTATTATTTATTATTTATTATTTATTATTTATTATTTATTATTTATTATTTATTATTTATTATTTATTATTTATTATTTATCATTTATCATTTATTATTTAATATTTAATATTTATTATTTATTATTTATTATTTATTATTTATCATTTATCATTTATTATTTATTATTTAACATTTATTATTTATCATTTATCATTTATCATTAATCATTAATCATTTATTATTTATTATTTATTATTTATTATTTATTATTTATTATTTATTATTTATTATTTATCATTTATCATTTATTATTTATTATTTAATATTTATTATTTATTATTTATTATTTAATATTTATTATTTATCATTTATCATTTATTATTTATTATTTATTATTTATTATTTATCATTTATCATTTATCATTAATCATTTATTATTTATTATTTATTATTTATTATTTATTATTTATTATTTATTATTTATCATTTATCATTTATCATTTATTATTTATTATTTAATATTTATTATTTATTATTTATTATTTGCTTGCCACGGTGGGTGAGTGGTTATAGTGTCGGACTACCAACCCCAAGATTGCAGGTTCGCCCCTGGTCGTGGTAAGTGATTTTTGAAGGCGACAAAAATCACGACACTCATGTCATACGTTGTTGGCATGTTAAAGAACCCATTTGAATTCAGTAGGCCGTGTTCAATGACAAAATTAATCTCGGGATTTTCCGCCAACACAAAGTTCCTCCATTCTCTACTTGAAAGCGCTGTAGTGTCAAGGAGTTTAGATATCTAACCTCCTTGACTTTCATATCGTACAAAGGAACGACGAAATTCGACATGCAAGCTACCCTCTGGGTGTCAATTAACAAAGCTTGCACCAGGCACCCGAGGTCATACGATATTATTATTATTATTTATTATTTAATATTTATTATTTATCATTTATCATTTATTATTTATTATTTATTATTTATTATTTATCATTTGTCATTTATCATTAATCATTTATTATTTATTATTTAATATTTATTATTTATTATCTATTATTTATTATTTATTATTTATCATTTATCATTTATTATTTATTATTTAATATTTATTATTTATCATTTATCATTAATCATTAATCATTTATTATTTATTATTTATTATTTATTATTTATTATTTATTATTTATCATTTATCATTTATCATTTATTATTTATTATTTATTATTTATCATTTATCATTTATCATTAATCATTAATCATTTATTATTTATTATTTATTATTTATTATTTATTATTTATTATTTATTATTTATTATTTATCATTTATCATTTATTATTTATTATTTAATATTTATTATTTATTATTTATTATTTAATATTTATTATTTATCATTTATCATTTATTATTTATTATTTATTATTTATTATTTATCATTTATCATTTATCATTAATCATTTATTATTTATTATTTATTATTTATTATTTATTATTTATTATTTATTATTTATCATTTATCATTTATCATTTATTATTTATTATTTAATATTTATTATTTATTATTTATTATTTAATATTTATTATTTATCATTTATCATTTATTATTTATTATTTATTATTTATTATTTATCATTTGTCATTTATCATTAATCATTTATTATTTATTATTTAATATTTATTATTTATTATCTATTATTTATTATTTATTATTTATCATTTATCATTTATTATTTATTATTTAATATTTATTATTTATCATTTATCATTAATCATTAATCATTTATTATTTATTATTTATTATTTATTATTTATTATTTATTATTTATCATTTATCATTTATCATTTATTATTTATTATTTATTATTTATCATTTATCATTTATCATTAATCATTAATCATTTATTATTTATTATTTATTATTTATTATTTATTATTTATTATTTAATATTTATTATTTATTATTTATTATTTAATATTTATTATTTATCATTTATCATTTATTATTTATTATTTATTATTTATCATTTATCATTTATCATTAATCATTTATTATTTATTATTTATTATTTATTATTTATTATTTATTATTTATTATTTATTATTTATCATTTATCATTTATCATTTATTATTTATTATTTAATATTTATTATTTATTATTTATTATTTAATATTTATTATTTATCATTTATCATTTATTATTTATTATTTATTATTTATTATTTATCATTTATCATTTATCATTAATCATTTATTATTTATTATTTAATATTTATTATTTATTATCTATTATTTATTATTTATCATTTATCATTTATTATTTATTATTTAATATTTATTATTTATCATTTATCATTAATCATTAATCATTTATTATTTATTATTTATTATTTATTATTTATCATTTATCATTTATCATTTATTATTTAATATTTATTATTTATTATTTATTATTTATTATTTAATATTTATTATTTATCATTTATTATTTATTATTAATTATTTATTATTTATCATTTATCATTTATCATTAATCATTAATCATTTATTATTTATTATTTATTATTTATTATTTATTATTTATTATTTATTATTTATTATTTATTATTTATCATTTATCATTTATCATTTATCATTAATCATTTATTATTTATTATTTATTATTTATTATTTATCATTTATCATTTATTATTTATTATTTAATATTTATTATTTATTATTTATTATTTATTATTTAATATTTATTATTTATTATTTATTATTTATTATTTATTATTTATTATTTATTATTTATCATTTATCATTTATTATTTATTATTTAATATTTATTATTTATCATTTATCATTTATCATTAATCATTAATCATTTATTATTTATTATTTATTATTTATTATTTATTATTTATTATTTATCATTTATCATTTATTATTTATTATTTAATATTTATTATTTATTATTTATTATTTAATATTTATTATTTATTATTTATTATTTATTATTTATTATTTATTATTTATTATTTATTATTTATTATTTATCATTTATCATTTATTATTTATTATTTAATATTTATTATTTATTATTTATTATTTATTATTTATCATTTATCATTTATTATTTATTATTTAATATTTATTATTTATCATTTATCATTTATCATTAATCATTAATCATTTATTATTTATTATTTATTATTTATTATTTATTATTTATTATTTATTATTTATCATTTATCATTTATTATTTATTATTTAATATTTATTATTTATTATTTATTATTTAATATTTATTATTTATCATTTATCATTTATTATTTATTATTTATTATTTATTATTTATCATTTATCATTTATCATTAATCATTTATTATTTATTATTTATTATTTATTATTTATTATTTATTATTTATTATTTATCATTTATCATTTATCATTTATTATTTATTATTTAATATTTATTATTTATTATTTATTATTTAATATTTATTATTTATCATTTATCATTTATTATTTATTATTTATTATTTATTATTTATCATTTGTCATTTATCATTAATCATTTATTATTTATTATTTAATATTTATTATTTATTATCTATTATTTATTATTTATTATTTATCATTTATCATTTATTATTTATTATTTAATATTTATTATTTATCATTTATCATTAATCATTAATCATTTATTATTTATTATTTATTATTTATTATTTATCATTTATCATTTATCATTTATTATTTAATATTTATTATTTATTATTTATTATTTATTATTTAATATTTATTATTTATCATTTATCATTTATTATTTATTATTTATTATTTATCATTTATCATTTATCATTAATCATTAATCATTTATTATTTATTATTTATTATTTATTATTTATTATTTATTATTTATTATTTATTATTTATTATTTATTATTTATTATTTATTATTTATTATTTATTATTTATCATTTATCATTTATTATTTATTATTTAATATTTATTATTTATTATTTATTATTTATTATTTATTATTTATCATTTATCATTTATTATTTATTATTTAATATTTATTATTTATCATTTATCATTTATCATTAATCATTAATCATTTATTATTTATTATTTATTATTTATTATTTATTATTTATTATTTATTATTTATTATTTATTATTTATCATTTATCATTTATTATTTATTATTTAATATTTATTATTTATTATTTATTATTTAATATTTATTATTTATCATTTATCATTTATTATTTATTATTTATTATTTATTATTTATCATTTATCATTTATCATTAATCATTTATTATTTATTATTTATTATTTATTATTTATTATTTATTATTTATTATTTATCATTTATCATTTATCATTTATTATTTATTATTTAATATTTATTATTTATTATTTATTATTTAATATTTATTATTTATCATTTATCATTTATTATTTATTATTTATTATTTATCATTTGTCATTTATCATTAATCATTTATTATTTATTATTTAATATTTATTATTTATTATCTATTATTTATTATTTATTATTTATCATTTATCATTTATTATTTAATATTTATTATTTATCATTTATCATTAATCATTAATCATTTATTATTTATTATTTATTATTTATTATTTATTATTTATTATTTATCATTTATCATTTATCATTTATTATTTAATATTTATTATTTATTATTTATTATTTATTATTTAATATTTATTATTTATCATTTATCATTTATTATTTATTATTTATTATTTATCATTTATCATTTATCATTAATCATTAATCATTTATTATTTATTATTTATTATTTATTATTTATTATTTATTATTTATTATTTATTATTTATTATTTATTATTTATTATTTATTATTTATTATTTATCATTTATTATTTATTATTTATTATTTATTATTAATCTCATGTAATCCTTTTTCAGGATTAGGGAATAACCCAACTCATTTGGGTACAATCGTGTTGACCGACTGGAAAGCATCGAACTTTTGTTTTATATTTATACATGATGGTCTCCGCCATCTCCCTAGAGATACAAGTTGATCACTCGTCAAGAAGCAGGGCATTTGTGAAAGGTATTCTCTCATTGGATATCACACGTGAACAGATTGTGTTATTTGTAGTTCTTGAGTTGGGCAACACGAATTTGCCCCAATAACTGGGCGGGATACAATGTATATTATGCAAATTACACTCTTGGAAAAAATTACATGCCTTAGTTTATGAACACTGTTATAATGGGACAATGTTTAGTATGATCAAGAGTGATCATAAATTAAAACATGTATTTTTTTTCCATTAGTGTTATTTACATAGCATACACATTGTATCCCGCCCAGTTATTGGGCAAATTCGTGTCTACCGACTGAAGAGTTACAAAAACATTTCGTATAAGCAACCCAATGGACAGAACAGATTGTGGTTACTGCAACATTCGACCAAATCATTGTATTTATGACTTCAACTGGTGATTTGTTCTGGTTTTGACTTAAGTGAACAGGTGCGAAATAATTCATCTTTCTTTCATTCTTTTACAGTAAATGCGTGATTCTTGGATTTCCTAAACATAGATTGCATTTTAATTACATTTAATGACAGCGTATTACATCACAAATGTAATGTAAGTACAGTATAGCCTATAACACATATCGGGTTACCAGTGACAGTTACTCGATGCAGTGACGAGGAGGTGAAAGAAAGCATTACATATTAACTGTACCGCCACTACTTTTATCGTCCGTCTCGTTGCGTCGTGGCTAGCATTCTTAGTTATTACCGCGGAGACCTGGGTTCGATTCCCGGCTGTGCCAAGAAATTTAATTCAGGTCTGAGGGCTGGAACGGGGTACACAATGCCTCGTGAGGCAAAACTGAGAAAAGGTGAGTTTGATTCCTACCTCAGCCATCCTGGTTGTGGTATTCCGTGGTTTCCCACTTCTGCTCCAGGCAAATGCAGGGCTGGTACTGTCCCCGTATGAATCGAGAAGACTTTCACCGGAAATCCCAAAACACAGGATCGCAGGATCTCGGAAGTCCCCGGATATAAAAACCTTCTTAGACCTACCTGCTAAGTACTCCAGGAGTTATACACAACGGCGCTGATCTAGTTATGGTTCACAAAAATATAACAATGTGCGGTGGAGTTGAGAAACTTACCTTAAAATTTTTGGGGTATAGGTATGTTGAAAATCCTCACCTAAAAAGGGGCTACCATAACTTCGATTACTACATCATACTTGAAATAAGAACGCTACTCCTTGAAGATACACAAAATAATAAACAATAGTTTATTAACAACAAGAAAAGTTTAAACAAATAAAGGTTCCTTAGCATTAATTAATAACAAATACACACACTTCTACACACTCAAAAATAAAGTCTCTATGACTTCCTGAAAGTATTAATAATATTTGCGTTGGCCTCAGCCTCACACAGGATTTGTAAAAAGAATTAACACAAACTCTTTAAAACTGTCGAAGTTGCATTCCTTTAAAGATTCGTACGCATGCGTGAACACGCTATAGTTTACTACGGGTGTCGAGCCAAACTCATTCAGACTTTCATTGATGAATCTTGTCACCTGCAAAATTCTGTTACATAATGGGCCTGCGACATAACGGACCTCTACTCGCTTACCACCTGTCAGGCTTCCTCGTTCCCTCGACAGAGCTCGTAACATTCTAGCCTTGTATTTCCATTGAAATACACACCTGACAACTTCCTTCCTTCAAAGTGAAGTGTTACAGATTTATACACACATTATACAGTGAGTCTCTCTCACTACTCGGCCGGTCGGCGCGTCCAGCATATCTCTCTCCCGTTGACTCATCACTCCCCGCTCGGCATAACATAGCACTTCGCTAACGTTATCCGTGCATGACATGAGATAACAATTAAAATTAATAAAATAAGCTGCTACTACCTTATGACAGGAGATGTTCTAAATGTTCTCCTCCTACATCCACACATTTCTGGCATCGTCTTAGGAAACTCCGATTCACACGCATATGTTCGTCTTTCGTAATTGAGGCTATTTCTCTCCGGATATGTTAATATTTTTCTCGGACGAAGCTTGGTTCCATTTTATGGTTCGACGACGCAGAATTACAGATATTGGAGTAGAGAAAACCCCCATCGCATATACGAAATTCCTCTACATAACGAATGGGTCGGAGTATGGTGCGCAGTGAATGGATACATTATTATAGGGCCTATCCTTTTTCAGAGCACAATTAATGCACAAAGGTACAGGAATAATATACTCAAACTCTCAAAATGGATATATTCAGCAAGACTCTGCCACCG
This sequence comes from Meconema thalassinum, assembly GCA_946902985.2. NCBI lineage: Eukaryota > Metazoa > Arthropoda > Insecta > Orthoptera > Tettigoniidae > Meconema > Meconema thalassinum. The sequence continues at coordinate 1,491,344,161 of OX336389.2, read as the reverse complement.
CGCTTACAGCTCATAACACATTAAACTTAATTGAGGAAATTTTTAATACCGTGTAATTAGTACGGACTTATGGCTGTCACGGTCCCCATATTTAACTGTTTGTGACTTTTATTTATATGGGTGCTTAAAGAATGAAGTGTATGCAAGAACCACTCACACGCTGGGCGAACTGAAAGAACATATCCGGAGAGATATAAAGCCTCAATAACGGAAGACGAACTTATGCGTGTGAATCGGAGTTTCCTAAGACGATGCCGGAAATGCGTGGATGTATGAGGAGAAAATACATCGTTGAAATTTCATGTGCAGATGAATAAGAATAATCATCTCACATGATATTGAAGGTCAACTCATGGAGAATATTAAAAACATGGAGAAATGTTGCTCAGAAATGTCACCAGAATTCTACACTACTAAAATAAGTACATGGTTTCCAGCTACCTTGTAATGATGTTCTCGAGGTTCTAGACAGGTATTGAATAAATACCCTAATGTCGGAAGATCTATCGAAGAATGAAGACAGGACTGCCTAAGATGTTGGATCAGTGACCTCGTTAAGGGTTGGACTCCCTTCCGGAATACCTTCACATGTCCCCTGGGATACGAACTGCGGATCTTCCTCACGTTCGGAATACCAGGCTTCAGACTGTTTGCTGGGTTCGTCCCCAGCGTCTTCTTTCTTGAATGACGACTCCTCTGAAGTTCTCTCGTTCCAATAAACCATGCCATAATTGAGCTATACTGATGATTGATCTTCATGGTGAAATATAGTTCGAAAACTAGAGATCGAATCATTATAATCGATGACATGTTCTTGTAGATGTACTCTGATGGCAGTATATGGCTCTTATATTCTCGCAGTAGAAGTATTTGTGAATACATTAATGTATAAGTACATACTGTATTCGACATCTCAGTTACATGACGTCGTACATGGTTGTAATTATGTTAAATGTTGCTCTATGTCGTCGCCTCATATCTTCATCGTAATATATCCCAGTCGCATCTTAGCTAACTCCATAATAACTAGAGCTGGGATTTCTATGTAATTACATATTTTACATATTTTTCATATTTGTGGGTATTCTACATATTCTTAGTGATATTACATAAAATTACATATTTCAGAGTATTCCTGTTTTTATATAAAATAAATTGCTGAATTGAAGTTTCACACTAAGTGTGGGGCTGTTGTCTGTCCTCTCAACAGGGGGATTAAGGTAATTATGAGTGACAGGTATTTGCGAGGACGATAGGATGATAAGTGCAGTGCATGGGGAAACTGGTGCAAGTGTATTGAGTTAATTGCAAAAAGTGTTGAAGAGAAATCTGATTATTCAACATTTCACAGTGTGTGCCGAATTCTAAATGGAGATGACGTTGATCCTCCCAAGGACATTTCTCCAGCGAAAATTCCTCTCCTAAAATTTGCCCCAGTTACATCATGTGATGTTGAAAGATCGTTCTCTGCACATAGGAACACCCTAAGTGACAAACGCCTTTCTATGACCCCAGAGAACATCGAAATATACTTAATAGTTCACTGTGCTACAAAATTTAATGAATAAATGTGCTTCGAGTCATGAAAATAATAATTTTCTATTGAATATGTTTGTGATATATTCATATAATATGACTCCAAAGAACATTGAAAAATACTTAATTGTTCACTGGCTACAAAATGTAATATAAAGCGTGTTTAGTGTGTTGTAACTGACAAAATGGTAAGTTTATATTAATTATATGATATTACATATTTTGCCCAATCTACAGATTTTGCTACATATTTTGGTGCTTTTTGTTACATATTTATGTACATATTATGCCACTTGATATTACATAAAAATCCCAGCTCTAATAATAACCATCAAATTCGTAAGTTCAAATGTATATCTCAACGTAATGTTAATGTTCAAAGTCATTTTATACAATCTGCCATAATAGTTCGCTTCACTTTTCATGTATCACTTAATATTTGATAAAGACTCATGTTCCGTCGAAGCTGTATTCTTGCGAGCACTCAATGCTAACTTGCGACTTGTAAAAACGTCCTCTACTGGACTGAGAAACGCAACTTTCTCCCGCAGTAATATGTTTCTTCAAAATGAGATGTAATTGCTAAACTGCGCCGAAATTTCTCACTATAACTGTAGTGGATGTTCGTCTTGATATATCTCTTCAGAATATACTGGAATATTATGTTAATTCAGCTTCCTAATATTTTATATCGACTTATATATGCCGAACTCAACTTTGACTAGATTGCTCAGCGGGCAATGCCTATCTTGCCCATGCAACGGCAGCCTTGATAGCGGTCAACTCACTCCGCTTAAGTCGGACTCTCCTAGCCTACAAATGGCCTGTCGAACTACGTCCACTCTCCTCCAGATCACAAGACGAAAATACCTCAATTCCTCTCTCCCCACTTCTCGCCTGGACTCTTATTCGTGCCAGATCGAATTTGCGCTCAAACTTTGCTTATGTTCCTTCGAAAGCTTATTTCTGTCAATTTAGGTCCTCCCATGACTTTTAAAGTATCGTTATATTCCTCTTCTAATTTTCTTTATCATTCCAATGAATTAAATCTCTTCTTTAGGGCCTAAAAGTAATTATGACCAAATAAGTACGAAGCTTCCACTAATACTGCTCTCTACTATGGCTCTTCTCGTTGGATGTCAAGTCCTATCCAATGACATAATTTATAACAATGAGTTTCCAATGCGCGGTAAATTGAGTGTTGCCATGGCTCGGGTCACTTTGACATGCGCCAACTTTGCCTACAGAACGCGGGACTGCGTCGTTTCTCTGCTCGTAACTTGCCAACAAACCTGTCTTCTGTCACAATGCAGTTTCAATTTCCCTTGGTTAATTTGTATCATAGGTTCATAAAAATATTCTCAAAATGCTCCTTAATAATTCAAATTCAGGGCTCAGTACCTAACGCCAGGCCACGGCCACTTCCTGCCCAAATGAGGACTGTACGGTGGATGATCAAACAACTCCCATCCAAAGTTCTGCGGAACAGTTGCTGTTTTGATCTTACTCCCAGCGATTTCCATCTTTCCTTGCACCTCAAGAAATTTCTGTTCTCCGGTCATCATTTCCACACTGAAGACGCTGGTTCGATTCGCAGTCACAGGACTACAATAGTTGATACTACGCTATGACGAGTGTCTCAACACATTGCTGTCTGTACCTGTTGCCAAGAAAGTGTTGCATTTAACTATGTTCTCTTTTTTGACGTGACAACGTCAAAAAAATTGTTGGAATACAGTGACGTTCGAGAAAAAGTGTTACAGTGAAGGGTGATGATATAGTTTTATCTCTCTTCTGTTGCTGCGCTCAATGTCACTACTGTCGTTTTTTGATGTCACGGGTGAACCTCTGGATGGATTTTGATCCAGATTTCACCATTCTGTAAATGATATCTCGAGGAAGATTTCTGTACAAATAATTTATTTATGATCAAAGGAAGCCGAGCAGTAACTATTTCAGTGATAAAGTCGAAAAAAACAACACATGGCGTCCGTGAGCTTTTTAAGCACACGCTGGGCAAACCGTTCAGCATATCTATACAGGGTGCTTCAGGAGGAACAGTAAATATTTTAGGAGGTGGTAGTATAGATGAATTGCAATAAAACATGCCATATAACATGTGTCCCACTTGTATTGCCTACAGAGATACAGCTGTTGGTATGTAACCAGGGCAGTTGTCGTTTCGTCTGTTGGTACACCAGTTGCTATGGGCATATTTTAACGATTGTCAACAGTCTTGTGTTGATGTTCACGTTGTGTTAATTTCCATTGAATGTGATCACCTTTCGGTGTGCTTTGTTGGCCAAGTTGACTGTACTGTATCGTTTAAACATGCCACACGTTTTTACACATGCTGAGTATGCCCATATGGTATTTGTGTATGGCTTTTGTAATGGAGACGCTGCTGCTGCTTGTAGAGAATACGACATACGATTTCCTAACCGAAGACGACCAGGTTCAAGAGTGTTTACTCGTGTTTACAATACACTGCGTGACTCTAATGCAGTACCCATCCGTCGTATTTCATCTGAACGTACAAATGAACAGACTGTGGAGGACGTAGAAGACATTATGCAGTCGGTAGAACGTAGTCCTTCAACAAGCACACGTAGACTTTCTGCACGTATCGGTGTTCTATGTACAAGAGTATGGCGGACATTACATATGCACGGGTTGCATCCATATCATTACCAGCCCGTTCAACACCTTCGAGCACGAGTTGCAGATAGACGATTGGATTTTGTCTTTGGATACTTGCAAATCTCAAAGTAATCCCATTCGTAATCTTCACTGATGAAGCCACGTTCACTCGTGAAGGCATCAATAACACTCGTAATAAATATCAGTGATCAGAAGAAATCCCACAAGCCATTGAGGACACACATTTTCAAGAACGCTTCTCTGTAAATGTGAGATGTGGGTTGATTGCCAGTCATTTGATTGGGCCTGTTGTGTTACCGCATCGTCAACAGTACGTCATTATCATTCTACACTTTCTTGAAAATGAACTTCCAGCATTATTTTAAGAGATTCCTTTGGCTATAAGAATGCGTATGTTCTTCCAGCATGACGGGGCTCCTGCACATTCTAGTCGTCTGGTGATGTTGTTGTTTGAGTCTTCAGTCTTTTGACTGGTTTGATGCAGCTCTCCATGCCTCCCTGTCCTGAGCTAATCGTTTCATCTCTACATAGCTCCGACACCCTACATCGGAGGCAATCTGTTTAACATATTCTAACCTTGGTCTACCCCTACAGTTTTTGTCCTCGACCCTTCCTTCCATAACTAAGCTTGCTATTCCTGGGTGTCTTAGTATGTGTCCTACCAACCTATCTCTTCTCTTCATTAGCAGTCGCCAGAAACATCTCTCCTCTCCCACTCGTCTTAATACCTCTTTGTTTGTAACCCTATCTACCCATCTGATCTTCATCATTCTCCTGTAACACCACATTTCAAATGCTTCAATTCTCCTCTTTTCTGCTGCACCAACAGTCCAAGCTTCACTTCCATAGAGCGCCACGCTCCAGACAAAGGCTTTCAAAAATAACTTCCTAATACCTAAATCTATATTCGATGTCAGCAGATTCCTTTTTTGTAGAAATGCTTTCTTTGCCTGAGCCAACCTACTTTTAATATCCTCTTTGCTTCGTCCATCACTGGTTATTCTGCTTCCCAAGTAACAGAAGCCTCCTACTTCCTTCAGCTTTTCACCTGCCAATTTGATCTCCATAGAGGTTTCTGACTTATTTCGGCTGCATTCCAGTATTTTTGTTTTACATTTATTTATTTTCATCATGAATTCTTTCCGTAAGACGGAGTCCATACCATTCAAAAACTCATTCAAATCCTCAGGCTTGTCGGCCAAGATGACGATGTCATCAGCAAATCTCAGAGTTGAAATTATTTCTCCTTGAATCTTCACTCCCACTTTAATTTTTTCTCTAATTTCCTTCATTGCTTGTTCAATGTAAAGATTGAAAAGTATGGGTGATAAGTTGCAGCCTTGCCTCACACCCTTCTGAATACCAGCTTCTCTCTCATGTCCTTCAACTCGAATGATTGCTGTCTGGTTTCTGTACAGATTGTATATCACCCTCCTATCCCTGTACTTTATTCCAATTGATTTCAAAATGTCAAACAATTTAGTCCAATCAACGTTATCAAAGGCCTTTTCTAAGTCTACAAAAGCCATGAACGTTCTCTTATCTTTCCTTATTCTACCTTCTAAAATCAGCCTAAGACTTAGTACAGCTTCCCTTGTTCCTACATTTCTCCTGAAACCAAACTGGTCTTCACCCAACTCCGTTTCTATCTGGCTTTCAATCCTCTTGTAAATTATTCTAGACAGGATCTTTGAAGCATGAGTAATCAAGCTGATTGTACGGTAATCTTCACATCTGTCAGCTCCCACTTTCTTTGGTATAGGGATGATTACATTCTTCTTGAAATCAGGGGGTACCTCACCTGTCTCATAAATCCTACACACCAAGTGAAATAACCTGATCAGACCTTCATCTCCTATGCAGCGTAGCAACTCAATCGGTATATCATCTATTCCTGGTGCTTTATTCCTGCTCAAGTCTTCCAAAGCTCTATCAAATTCTGATCTCAATATTAAATCTCCTTTCGCATCCTCATCAATTTCCTCCTCCCTTTCCATTACATGATTCTCAATCTCCTTTCCCTTATACAAACTCTCTATGTAAGCTTTCCATCTCTCAACCTTTTCTTCCCTATCTGTTAGAGGCTTTCCATTTGTGTCCTTAATATTACAGCACTTAGTCTTCTTTTCCCCAAAAGTATTCTTAATCCTTCGATAAGCTGTGTCTACTTTTCCTAATTTCAGACAATTTTCTATACCTGCACATTTCTCTTTCAACCATTCTTCTTTCGCTTCCTTGCACTTCTTGTTAACCTCATTTCTCAGACGTCTGTATTCTGCTTTCCCCTTTTCATCTCTTAGATTCTTGTGTTTCCGCCTTTCATCCATCAATTCTAGTATATCCTGAGTGATCCACGGTTTTCTGGTGATACAATATCTAAACCTAACATCCCCCGGAAGACGGATCGAGAGATATGAGCACGTTTATTGGACACCAACGTCCCCGGACCTTACCCCTTTGGATTTTCGCCTGTGGGAGGGATGATTGAAGGGTGAAGTCTACAAGGAAAAAGTTAACACAAGAGCCGAGTTGGTCGTTCGGATTATGCATAGTGCAGCCCTCATTAATGAACGGCAATACGCCCTCCGAAGAGCTAAACGGGGTGTTATCAACAGAAGTGCATAATGCATTGAAGTTTGTGGTGGAATTTTTGAAAATCAACTTTGAATGTCTTCATTTGCCTTGGCTTTACATTGATTTGGGTTAAATACTTCGAGCTGTATCTCGGTACGCAATACAAATGGCACACATGTTACATGGAATGTTTTATTGCAAATCATCTATTCTACCACCTCCTAAAATATTTACTGTTCCTCCTGAAACACCCTGTATACTATGGCTGTAAGAATTGTTCAGAATGGAAAGTTCTACAAAGAAGTCTGCGAGAGCATTTTTCTATCTTCAATACATCGCCCACTAGAAGTGTTTTTACATTTTCATTTCTTCCAACAATCTCCATTCAAATACTGAGGCAACAGTTTACGAGCTGGCTGGGGGCGAATCTATGACCCCAGTTACAGCATAGCTAGCGGGCGAACATATTAACACATATACAGCCAGCAGCAAACTCTCGAGTCGTGTTGAGTTAAAACTTCAGACAAGAGTGGTTGTGTTTAGAGTTTCCGTGGAAGTGCAACTCGGTTTTTCTTCATTTCGCCTGTGAACTTTCTGTTCCGCAGTTAATTATTTTTTTGCGTAGTCAGTTTACCATCCATGTAGGCTTATTCCACGGACTCAGCGTGGGATCCCACCTTTACTGCCTCTACGGGCAGTGTCCTGGAGCTTGACATCGGGTCGGGGGATACAACTGGGAAGGCGGCACTTGCGCCACGCCCAGGCAGCCTCACCTGCAAAGCGAACAGGGGGCCTCATGATGGATGGGACGGGATGGGAAGCATGGGAGGGATAAACAAGGAAGAGGGAAGGAGGCGGCCGTGGCCTGACGGTAATTTCCATCCCGGCATTTGCCCAAAGACGAAGTGGGAAGATGGCTGAGGTGGAAATCGAACCCCCTCTACTCATTTGGACCACCCGAGACTGAGTAGACCCAGTTCCTGTCCTCATACAACTTTTCAAATTTTGTGACAGAGCCGGGAATCGAACCTCGGACCTCCGGGGTGGCAGCTACGCTCGCTGTCCACTACACCACGGAGGCGACTCCGTTCCGCAAAATACATAATTAAAAAATATACGAAACTGAAATTTCGCAAGAGCGACAGTTTAAAGAAATCAGTCCGAGAAGACGTTGTCACGCTTATTATCGTCGCCCATCGTAGTAGCACACACCCAATAGTTTTTTATTTTATATAGGGAAACTTACTTTCTGAATGCGCCTCGTACATCACAGTCTCACCGGTTATCAGACAAATTCCACACACAACCAAGTACACGGGGCTACATGACCAAGAGGTGATTAAGACTGTGGTCAATTTGCCTGAAGTTGAAGTAGGGAAACTACACAGAACATATTTTGGGGTGACCGAGACTAGAAGTTGATCATTCTCACGAGGCTTTCAGCACCCTCTTTCAAATCGTACTCCTTGGTAGGTATCAAACCCGGGCCATCACTTTGTTTTCCAGGATAAAAGGATTTTTCTGTATGAGATCGGGGATACTCATTCTGATTGCCCCCCAGGGGCTCACATCTAGTGGGACGTGGGTTGGTGACCACGGGACCCCAGCTTAGTCCGACATTGCTTCCACTTACTTGTGCCGGGCTCCTCTCTGTTCTCTTGCCTGTCAGCCTCCCTTGGTCAACTCTTGTTCTCTTCCGACCCCGACGGTATTAAGGTATCCGAGGCCTAGGGAGTTTCTTCCTTTCCCACCTTAATTGACACTTTTCTCATCTTTCCTGATCCCGCATTCTTCCAGGGATCAGCCTTCTTTCTCTTTTCATTATAGTTCTTTTTCTCTTTACGATTCCCGCCCTTTTCTTATGAATTGGCTCCCCGTGTCTCTAAATTAGATTTTGTGAGTATTTTGACTCTCAACCACATTTTCGTAAGTATTTTGAAGCTAAACTACATTTTGCGAGTCGTTTCAATCTGAGTTCCCTTTTGTTAGTATTTTCGTAATGGCTTCCATTTCATTGTCATTTTCGCTATTACCCTGACCATTAGGGGCCGATAACCTAGATGTTAGGCCCCTTAAAACATCAATTGTCATCATCACTCAGATTGTATCGGCCAATCCCACTCTAACCACGCATCTCCGGACTGCAAGGGAGTCTCCAAGTTTGCTCAGTAATAAACTGCCTAGTCATAGGACGTCATGACTCACTCCTAGCGTGACGGAGCCAAGAGTAACGGTTGTACTGCACATCTCGTTGTTGTTGTTGTTGTTGTTTCATTTCATTTGAGGTTCTTGGACATCGTGGTCATTTTGCCGCGTGTACGGAAACTTGGAATATGCCTAGTGAAAGCGAGGGGATCCAAGGAAGGACACGTATAGGATGACAGAGGTGAGATTCAAACCCACCCCTACTGAGTTTCATCTCACGGGACTGAGCGTACCCCATTCCAGCCCTCAGACCATAATTACATTTCTTGGCAGAGCAGGGAATCAAATCGGAACCTCCACGGTGACAGTAAAATATGTTAGTTACTATGTCACTAGGTATAAGTGGATGTCAGGAATTTCATGAATAATTAGTGTTATTTTCTATTGCTGATTTCCTTTAAGAATTCTGCTCTGAAGGGAATAAGTAAGTCACATTGTGAAGTCCTATGAACTTGTGCCGTAACATTAGGAATTCTGTTTTAAATTAGGCTTTATGTTATGGCAATCGCAGAATTAGGAATGTTTTATTGTGTGTGAAAAGTACGTTTAAAAATACCGTACGAAAGAACAAGGGATAGAACTCAAACTCATGACAACATTGTTTCAAGCCCTGGACTAAACTGTTGCTCATAGGCTACGGAGCTCTGCAAAATAAACCAATGTTTCTGTAATAGCCTATATTTATATAATAACCCCTACTACAGCCCTTGAAGGGCCTAGGCCTACCAAGCGACCACTGCCCAGCCATTTGGTCTGCAGATATTGGAGTGACGCGTGGTCAGCGCATCGGGTCCCCTCTCGGTTTTTGTGACCGCGGCGCTGCCTCACTGTCAGATTGCTACTCTATTGTCCTCACGAGGCTGAGTGCACCCCGTTTCAGCCCTCACGTCAGTTTGTAAAATCCCTGACGGAGTCAGGAATCAAACCCGGGGCCTCCGGGTGAGAGGCAAGTGCGTTACCCCACCACCACGAGGCCGGCTGACTATGTTTACTGAATAGAATTATGTAATAATCGTTAGCTTCCCTTACTCCACGGGTATTTTTGCTTGTGAGATGAAACTAATCCATGGGGCCTTTAGATAGCCTACATGGACCCATAATTAGAACAAATGATATACGCTAATACGGCGATATGAAGGACGCATCTTTCGACAAGATAGTTCAGGCAACATTATGGCGCATGTGGGTGGACTAGGACTTCCTGATCCATAATTCTCCAGTGTTGATTTGCGGAGTGAGACACTTAATCGATTATGTAATGTTGGAGGAGTTGTAACCAAAATAAGCTATAGACCTACTTGACCTTTCCAAAAACATTTCTCACCAGCAGCAACTGAGCGGAAAACATTGTTTAGCGGATGTTTAAAGAGCCATGATGGGTGAATGTGGTGGCTAAGTAACTGGAAGAAGCTAGGTTTGATCACCGGAGATTAAAGCTGTCCTGATCCATTTAACCAGATGTAGCACGAAGTACCGTGCGGAGTAATATAATATTCTACTCGTCCTTCACATCGCAGTACCAACCCGTCAATTAAATAGATTTACCATGTGACGGGCTAACTACAGTAGATGTCGGTTTATGCAGGGTAAACTTGTAACTCAATTTCCAAACATTGTACAATAGGCCTATCCATTTTTAGACTATAAGCATAAATATAGTAAAATGGAGTTATTACGGTGCTAGAGCTTGCAAACCTGCGTCGTCCTGTATGCCACCCATTAACTAATCTCCAGCAATCTAAAACATTATTCGAGGCACTATCTACAGTTATTGTTCGATTTGATGGGTGCGGACATCGCAGTCGTCATTCTAGAAAGTCAAAACAAACGTTTGGTGCTTTTCAGTCGGTCAACACGATTGTACCCAAATGAGAAGGGTTATTCCCTAATACTGAAATAAATTACATGAGATTAATAGATAAATAGATAACGGACCCTCACACACAGGAATTTGCATTCAGTCGAGTGCAAACAGTGACCAAGTGAACTTCTCTCAACAGGCCCGCGCAAGACTCAACCAGATAAGTAGCCTGTACAATACAATCTGAATTGACCATTTACAACAACCACATATTCACTCCAAACAGGCAAATTCCGGAGGTCAATCACCGCTTCCAGTATGTCAGCAAAACATTACATAAGACTACAACTAACAAATACTGCAACTAAATAAATATATTGTAAATATTTTCACCCATATTTTCAGACATAGATTGTAAAGCCTAAGTGTAATGGATCTGATTGATGATCGCTTGACCATCGAAACTGGTCATCCAAGTGACTTTATTAATCACATGTAAATGTTTTCAGGGTTAGGGAATAACGCATGTCATTTGGGTACAATCGTGTTGACCGACTGAAAAGCAACACTGAAAAATGCCTTCAAACACCATAATATTCTGGAAAGTGAATAGCATTGTCTTGTTGGATAAACTTTATTTGGAACTATAATTCATTAGCCTATCTGCAGTACAATGACGGGGAATACAAAGAGCCAGAAGGAAAGAGGGCTTGATTATTTAATCTACCGGCATTTTCACACTGAAACGTGCAAATTCAATGATAATTGTGGCGATAGAAGCTTTTCAGTCGGTCAATTAGAATTGGCGGGGAAACATGTACAAACCCTACAAACTAACACGCTTTTTATGTGCAAACACCTACCGGTACTTAATTGGGTGACATGTTTCCAACGTCATGCGTTCATCCTCAGATGAATTATTATTAGGGTTAAATGACAATGGCATCTACCACGAAAAATATATGGATAGGAGGATTTGAATGTGGAGGGAGCGTATATTTGCTTGCATTGATTATGTTTCATTATGTCGTAAACATTTCCCCCCACACACGAATGTAATTTTCATTCAGCACATCTCCCTCCAGAAGCAAACCCTAGTTACGCCACTGCCGCTGTGTGCTTGTACAAGCGACTGAAGTAGCCTAATGTCACTTTTGTATTATGTTTGTTTCGAGTTACTGAACTTTTTCTTCCTATCTTTTCATTTATATTTTTCCGTTTAGTGTAGATATTTCTAGCCTATTTTCATTTATGAAAAAAGTGACAGTCAGTCTGAAAGACTAGACTTTGTATCATTTTAAATGCTACAAATTCTGAAAAATGCTAGAAAGGCTGGAGACTTCTCGCTTCGCTCGAAGCCAAAGACTCTTGACATGTTAGAAAATTATCTGCATAATACTTATCTTGCGTATCTTGTTTCAAATTACTCGCGAACGGCAAGTGCAAACCAAGGGCAAAGGAAGGTCAAGCGCGCGGGATGCCGTCACGCTCACCAGAGCGCGCGGGGACGTGCCCCTTCCATCCAGTCTAAAAACACTTTTAGTGGGCGATGTATTGAAGATAGAGATATGCTCTGGCGGACTTTTTTGTAGAACTTTTCATGCTGACCAATTCTTACGCTCATAGTATATTGATATTTTTAACGGTTTGCCCAGCGTAAGCTTAAGAAGCGCACGGACGCCAAGTTTGTCTTCGACTTTTTCACTGAAATCGTTACTGCTTGGCTTCCTTTGATCATACATAAATTATTTTCTACAGAATCTTTCCTCGAGATATCCTTTACAGAATGGTGAAAACCGCATCAAAATCCATCCAGTGGTTCTCGAGATTACCCGTGACATCCAAGAATCGGGGATTTTTGTCTTATACTAACGAAGTAGAGATTGTCGGGGAACACATGCACCAAGCAGTACTATGACGTCACACACCTCAGTGCATCTGGGTACATTTCGTCCCGTCACCGTAACGTAACGCCAGACCCCAGCGTAACGACGAAGTCGACAACATCATTTCAAATGATTTTAAAAAATAGGCTTATGAGATCACCTCTTGTCCTTGTGTGTGTCCCCCTAATAAATTATAACGGCCAAAGCGATTAGAACGGAACTTGGTAAGTACATATAATACCTCGTCTGACGTCTGTGTCCTTGAAATTTTAATATGTTTCACCAATTTAACATGGCGGCCACGACAAATATTTCACTGACATTCTACATCCCCGCAACGGTGACAGATATCTCCCTGAAATTTTGTACATTAATAAAGGGTACTACTGAAAGTTTACTTTTGTGATTAAAAAAAACACCTGTAAAGTACAGAACGAAGTTCTTCAGCGAAGTTGAAACAATTTAATTGATTTTTCACTCGATCTAACCATCCGCGCGAAGTGAAATTTGGTACAGTAAATGTATATACACATTTTAATGCACTGGCATCTAATTTAATTCAATTGTTATAATAACCTCAAGATGGCGGCTGCCCAAAATTTTATAATTATGTTTTCATTTTTTGTGTCCAAATCATGCGATCAAAATGAAAGTTTGAATAATGAACCTACACAATAATCTTCATCTAATTGTACATATCGCCATGGCCTACATACACAACAATCCAATATGGCGATCCATTCCATAGGTGGGAGAATGTTGTATAGAGAAGCCCAATAGGATATATGAAAATGGGCTATATACTGTAGTTCTTCATGGAACTACTTGTTTAATTTTCTGTAAATAATTATTTGGGATTGAATTAATGAAAGCAGGAGGTAATGTTATTCCAGGATGTGGTTGTTGATAGAAAATAGTGCCTTTCTATTCGTGTTTCTTGTTATTGTTTGTTCATATTTGTAAATATTATTGTACATTATTATATGCCCTATTGTCATACGTACCGACAGCGGTAGCTACGCTCGCTAAGGCGCAGTTGTAGGCCATGGGGCCAAGCTCTCTGTGAACTTGGTAGACGTGGGTTCGAGCCCCACCGTCGGTCGTTCTTGAAATGGTTTCACTTTTTCAACTCCAGGTAATTTCTGGGACAATACCTACTGACAGACCACGGCCACTTTCTTCTACATCCTTATCCAGTTTCATTCATGTTCGCTCATTTCATCTCTCATTGTCTCCTCTAATGAGGTTGGCTCCAGGAAGAGCATCCGGCCGTAAAAACCACCCGTCACATAGACTTTCATCGCGTCTCATCCCCGACCCCGTTTAAAACGGTAGTAATAAGGGGCAGACATACATGATATCGTCACACGTGGAGTCTGTCTGAAAATAAATAATACCTGCATACAGTCTTTAACACGGCTATTTCCTTCAGAGACTCACTTAGCCCAACAATCAGTTAATACAGCAGTTGGTTTTAATTGGGTTGAATGCCTCTTTACGGTCATGGGTAGGCTAGGACTTTCTAACATGCGAAATATGTACATATTTATGTAACATTATTTGGTGAAATATTAGATTGAAAATTTTAAAATATGTAATAATATGCATAATTTAATTTAATTTTATAAAGGCTACATAATATATTACTTGATGATTCCTCATTTTATTAATTATTTGTTTGCAAAACTAAGTGTGGTACAATAATTATTTAATGAAGCATGTCCATTATTAAAGCAAATTTTAATAAATTCCATTATTATGTATGAGATGATGCGCACGAACTCAAGAATATATATTGTGAGGGGCACATTTTGTTTGTAGTTGGGAGGGAATATAGCAACCTTTCTGAACAACAGGTTGAACACTTGAGTCTCAGGAACTAAAATAAACTTGTCCAGCCGCTCAGTCCCCATCCCAATATCTCCACTAATATATTTCTTGGAATTTATCCCTGGCCCTTTCTCGGATGCATATGAATTGCTTGGAAAATCCGTTTCATGTGGGCCTACCTGAGTTTCTAGTGAATAAATGTTGACGTACAGGCTGTTTTGAATTAGGCCAGCCGTATAATTCATTAGCAAAAAATTATTTTTTAGACTATTTTCATAACATAAAAGAGATCATCTTTTGTCTGTCTGTGTGTGTGTCCCTAATAAAATCTAAACGGCCGAAGCGGTTTCAATGAAACTCGGTAAGGGCAAACTACTACCTCGTCCAACCTCGACCGTGCCTGTCAAATTTTAATACGTTTCATCAATCCAACATGGCGGCCGCGTGAAATATTTCACGGGTATTTTGTACGGTGATAAATGGTACTAGAACTACTAGAAGTTCATCTGTGTGACTTTCATAAACCTGTTAAGTACAAAATGAACATGGTGGCCAAGCCAATTCGAATCATTTAAATAGACTTTTCTCGGCTATTTAACCATCCGAGCGCAGTGAAACTTGGTACAACAAATGTTTAGGCCTATATACATTTACTTTAGTTCAATTGTTTACAAAACATCAAGATGGCGGTTGTGCGAAATGTTTAAATTAAGTTTTTTATTTCTTGTGTCCTAATCATGTAATCGAAGTAAAAGTTTGAATAATGTACCTACGCAATAATCTTCCAAATGGTACATAACTCTATGGCCTACATATATATCAATCCAACATGGCGACCACCCGACATATTTAGACGACTCTCAATATCTATGAATCTATTACAGCAAACAAACTGCCATTTTGTGTGTCGATAAAGGCTATTAACTTAAGTTCACCTTAAAACAATAAAATAAATTAAAATTTAAATTTAGAAAAACAATTAGGCTTATGTGTCTTTTTCTCAAAAACCACTGGTGATAGAAATCTGAAATTTAGTACAGCTTTACTCAGTCTACGTGCAAAGACATTGGTGGTAGGACATATTTTTAAGTTAATTACTTTGAATAATGAGGGTTTCAAAATTTTCATGATGCTTCTTTTCTCCCTTTTTGAATGACATTCGCATAGCTCTAAAATCACTATCGCATCATTTATCAAAATATCCGTCAACTAAAATCTTTATTGAACATCCTGTAGTTGAGGATCTGTGCTAAATGTTAAGTCAAAAGCTGTGATAGTTTCTTAGAAAAAGGTACATGAATATAAAAAAAACCAAGTTCCTAGAAAAATGTATTTGAAGATGGACACATTTCACACTTGGGTTTCTTCATTAATCATTCATTAAAATTCACCACACGCATATATCGTGTCTTTCTGCACGGCATTCTTAACCTGTATGTCGTTCTCGATTGCCATACAATAATAGCACTGAATGACAATTATAATTTTGTCAGTGAGTCTTTTTTTTACCACTAAGTGGTTGCCCATTCCCTTTGACATTTGGGCCTGGCAGGAGCATACGTTCCTTACTATTTATTATTTTACGGTACTTACGTAGGTAATATATTTTGCCAAGCAACTTCAGGAATATGTTCATTGGACTGAAAGCAATCAAATTATGAAATTTTAAAAAAGTGCAACGTTGGCTCACTTTTTGCCTACATCTTCCCTTAAACTCAATTGTTTTGATGACCCCAAGATGGCGGCTGTGCAAAATTTTAAAATTAAGTTTTTATTTTTTGTGTCCTAATCATTGGATCGAAGTGAACGTTTGAATAATGAAACTACACAATAATCTTCATCTAATGGTACATAAATGTGTGGCCTACACAAATAACAATCCAACAAGGTGACCATCCGAAATATTTAGACGGATCTCAATAAATACGAATCTATTACAGCAATCAAACTGAATTATGTTATATTCATAGAGGCTATTAACATAAGTTCACCGTGGGATCATTCAATAACCTGGCGAGCACAAAACCAACATGGTGGCGACCGCAAAATTTAAATGGATTTTTCTCGCGACTTTCCATCCGAGCGCTGTGAAACTTAGCACGGTATATGTTCATACAAGCCTTAATATACTGACGTCTAATTTAATGGCATTTTATGAAAACTTAAAAATGGCTGCTGTGCGATATTTTTAGCTATTTTCATTTTATGAGAAAATAAACTTATGGGATCACCTTTTGTCCGTGTCCGTGTGTGTGTGTGTGTGTGTGTGTGTGTGTGTGTGTGTGTATGTATGTGTGTGTGATGTGTGTGTCTGTGTGATGTGTGTGTGTTCCCCCTAATAACTTTTAAACGGCTGGAGCGATTTCAATGAAACTCGGTAAGGTCATACCACAATGTCAGTCGACCCCGACCGTTCCTTTCAAATTTTATTTCGTCTGACCAATCCAACATGGCGGCTGTGCGAAATATTTCACCAGCATTCAATATCTCCGAAACTATTACCGATACCACCCTGAAATTTTGTACAGTGATAAAGGGCACTACTAGAAGTTCACTTATGATACTTTCAAAAACTTGGTAACTAAAAAAACAACATGGCGGCCAAGCGAATTTGAGACTTTTAAATAGACTTTTCTCGCGATCAAACCATCCAAACGTAATGAAACTTGGTACAGTAAATCTTTATACACATTCTAATGCATTTGCATCTAATTTAGTTCGATTGCTTACATAACGACAAGATGGCGGCTATGCGAAATATTTCACTGGCATTGTATATCTCCGAAACTATTACTGATATCACCCTGAAATTATGTACGGTGATACTAGAAGTTTATCTATGTAGCCTTCAAAAACCTATTAAGTACTAAACGAACATGGCGACGAAGCGAAGTTGAAATTTTTTAATATTTTTTTTCTCGCGATTAAAACATCTGAGCGCAGTGAAATATGGTACTGTAAATGATTATACCTATTGTAATGCACTGGCATCTAATTTAGTTCAATTGTTTACATAACCTCAAGATGGCGACTGTGCGAAATCTTAAAATTAAGCTTTTATTTCTTGTGTCCTAATCATGCGATCAAAGTGAACGTTTGAATAATGAACCTACGCAATAATCTTCATTTAATGGTACAGTACATAACTGTATGGCCTACGCATATAACAGACCAATATGGCGAGCATCCAAAATAATTAGACGGTTCTCAATAACTACAAATCTATTACAGCAATCAAACAGAAATTTTGTATGTTCATAGAGGCTATGAACATAAGTTAACCTATAGGACTTTCAGTAACCTGTTGAGCACAAAACCAACATGGTGGCGACGCGAAATTTACATGGATTTTCATCTGACTGCTCTGAAACTTTGCACGGTATATCGTCATACAAGCCATAATATACTGGCGTCTTATTTAATGGAATTTTATGAGAACCTAAAAATGGCTGCTGTGCAATTTGTTAGTATCTCGTTTTCATTTCTTGTGTCCTAAGTAAGACTTGTAGGATATATGAAAATAGGCTTTTTAATTCTTCATGGAATTACTTGTTTTTACAGTAAGATACAGAATATGTAATTTTATATTAAAAGTAAAAGTATGTAAAACAAGCCATTATGATCAAATATGTAAAATACAGTATGTGGGCCTATTAATAAAATGCAATTATATGATCGCTAAGGTTCTAATTCATGGACATTTATCCCCTTTAGTTAAACACCCTAGCCCTAGTTATTAGGCTACAGGAGACTTTCCAAGACAATAAACCTTGAAATAGGCTGCATTAGCTTTATACATGTCAGTATATCTTGTTCGTTACATCAAAACCGTCGTTTCATATAGGCCCTATTCACGTTGAAGGGCCTCCCTTGGTTAATATTTAATTCCAGTCACTCGTATTTATCTGGACATAAATCTTTACACACAAAGAAGAATATCTTACCCTCATAAAACAAGAAGGAAGTCTCCAGTTCATAATTCAGTGAGAGTGTGATTGGCTACCGTGCAGCTATTGCTATACATTTCAAACTAATAGTCGTGTACGCGTTTTTGAAACATATGCGCTATCCATCTTTGTAAATCAATTCTGTCAGTTAAATATTTAATAGGCTGGGTCTCCCTGAGGTCGTATATAAAGCATGCTAATGGCTAAAGCGATTGCCGCGTCTGATGCAACACGCACGGGGTTAAGTGGAGGGCTGGTCTCACATGACATAACCTGTACGTGGCTCGCACGCACGCACGCATGGCCGCGTGCCTGATCGATAAGCACAACACAACTAAACTTGGCAATTAAAAACCAGCGCTTGGATATCACTAAATCCCTTCTATTACTTTAATTTTACTCTGTAATCCTGTTGAGCAGATGACAATATTAGCTGAAAAATATAATTGGATTTGGAGAACTGATTGTGTTCAGTGTTTAGAGATTAAGTAGGCCTACTGTGTATGAACGGGATGAGTTGGAAACATTATTGCAGGCAAAAATAAATTCCGGGTTCTCGCATCGAGCCCGAGTTCGTTCCTTGATGATTCATTTTAGGGGCTTACGACATCATGGTCAAGTTGCTCCGTGTACTTGGGTGTGGATGTGTTAACTGTCTGATAACCTGTGGCATTGTGATAGCTGTAGTATAGTATTCGCAGTGTATCTCTGCCGGTGAGGACCGTTGCATTTCTGAGAATTCAAGCCGTCTACTCCTCTACTCCAAATCATAAGACATTACCCCACAGTGTGGGGCTCGGGAGTTCCGGCGGCCGACTTAGCATAATGCACTCGGCACACTCATTAGTGCTGGCCACACAATTGTTGATGTGCCAATTTGAGAAATGTCTTTGCTGAGGCTAGTACCTTTCCTGGAAGTAATGACGTAGTTCACCGGCAGAGACATAACGTGGGCACAGTATTGTGCGTATTTGTAATTGGGTCTAAGAATAGGGTACGAGGCGGCCGTGGCCTTATTTTAGGAACCATCCCGGTATTTTACTGAAAGAGAACCGGGTGAGTTAGCCGTGGTGGTTACGGCATGACTGATGGCAGTCGCTCACATCCGGGAGGCGAGGAGGTTCGAATCCCCTCGCCGGCAACCTTGAAGATGGTCTTCTGTGGTTTCCCATCTTCCTTCCAGGCAAATGCCGGGGTTGGTCCCTAACTATAGGCCACAGCCGCTGCCTTCCAACTCCTCGTCCTTACAATCGAACTTCCCTCCTTCCCTCCCCAACGGTACTTGTAGCTCACCCATTGGGTGTCCGTCTCGAAGCAGCTACAAAACTGGCGAGCCGAACATGTCCTCGGACACTCCCGGCACTAAAAGCCATACGCTAAAAAAAAAAAAAAAAAAAAAAAAAAACTGAAAGAGAGGTGGGAAACCACGGAAAACCACTTTTAGGATGGTCGAGGTGGGAATTGAACCCACATCTCCTGAGTTCTGGGTTGTTGTTGATTCATTTTAGGGGTTTTGTGTCATCGTGATCGTGTAGCCCGTTATTGTGGTGTCTGTGGTAGTGTGTGTACTTGTAACTGAGGGTGGAATTGGCCGTGGTGTCACGTTATGAACAGTCTCGTCTTTTGACCGCGACCGGTATTAAAATCAATAATAATAAAAATTAAAAATAATCGAAATGAAACCAACAATGTAAATAGAAGTAAAAATAACATTCTTAATAGTTCTGCCCTAGAACTGGTCAGTGGTCTCTAAGTTAACCGCCTATTATATGAACAAATACTATTATCAAAGATGCAGATGGTTGAACCTTGTAGACCTATATCAACGAATTTTGTTTTGCAAGTGTTAACATTTCTCCTTGGACTTAACAGATTTTAACAGAAACAATTAAAACTGAAAAAATAAAGAATAAAATATGATAATAAAAATTTAAATTAGGAACAAATATGGTTGTAAAATTAAAAAATAAATAAGTTTTTAAAAATCAAAATAATCATTCCATCAGTCTACCCACATGATTTCTGGATTCATGCACACAATAAAAATAAAATTATAATAATCTTATCACCTTAATTTTAAGAAAATAAATACAAGTAACAATTATAAAAGTAAATATGAACGTTAAAATGTAAGAGAAACCAAAACAAACAAAAAAAATAAAAATTAGTCTAAAATATTTGAAATTAGTTAAATAAATACAAATAATACACCTATAAGAATATTCTGTCCTATAGAGTGTTAAATTAAAATTGCCACGGTGGCTAAGGCCTTGCGATTATTATTGTTTTAATTATTATTATTATTATTATTATTATTATGAGTATTATTATTATTATTATTATTATTATTATTATTGTTATTTACCTCTCTTGTGAGGGTCTACCCTTGTCCATGCACTGTAATGTCGAGGAAACACAGAAGCTTTCTTTCAGGCCATAATGTGAGTCTCTGAATGGCCAAATGAACATAAGGATGGTAATCATGGCCAATGATCAGTTTCCAAATATTCCAGCATCTATTCAACAACAGCAGCCAAGTCTTACATTTGCTGTCATGTGAGAGTTGAGCAGATTCAGTACGGCCATGGTACTGTCTGAGAGTTGAGCTCTAAAGGGGACAGGAAGCTTATAATACAGCGAATCGCGATATAGCATTACCAAGTACTGATGGTCGCAATTCAATGTTCTAAGATTTCCCGGCCACCACAGTTACCAGATCTGACGAATGGTACTGAAAGATGTCCCAGTCGGTTACAGGCACCTATGACTGTCTAGCAGAACTGTGAAATCGTTTGTAATGTCTGTGAACAACTACACAACTGTAAAACACAGATCACCTATTGGCCGGTAAGATCCACTCCAATCTGGTTCAGTAATATTTTGCAGGATACAACGCAACGGTCCGCCTCGTTGCATAGTGGCTAGCACTCTTGGCTGTCGATTCCGCGTTCGATTCCCGGCTCTGCCAAGACATTAAATTATGGTCTGAGGGCTGGAACGGGGTGCACTTAGCCTCGTGAGGCAAAACTGGGAAGAGGTGGGTTCGATTCCCTCCTCCGCCATCCTGGAATTGACTTTCCGTGGTTTCACATTTCTACTCCAAGCAAATGCCGGGAAGATTTCTAACTGTAAGCCACGGCCGTCTCCTTCGCAAAGCTTGTCTGAATGACAAATGCACACACTAATACAGCCATCACAATAACACAGGTTATCAGACAAATTCCACACACACCTAAGTACACGGGGGGCTACATGACCACGATGTCTCAAAGCCCCTCAATTAATCAACTACAAGGATGGATGTAAAATGTCCCGCCTACCTTGCAGCTAGACCATGTGATGTTACAAATGGTTTATGACAGCTTGGGCATAAAACAATTCGAGAGAGTTAATTTTAATGATCATTATCAGTCATGTCATAGGTGTAGTTGTATTATGTGTAAGCACATATTGTGTTCAAGTGGTCCATTAAGGGTACTCAAAACACTCCAGTGATCTGTGTTTGGATACTCGAATATCAATGTGGACAGCTTGTTTAGGTCAAGAGTGAAAAGGTTCTTTCAAGTTAATATGAGTCAATGTATTCAGACGGTTTTAGTTGCGCGCTGTATTCAAATACAGTCCGGTGTTGTGACGTCAGTGAGGTAGCTCCAAGAAGAAACACACACGAACAGTCACCGTGCCTTCACTCACATTGGCGCGTTGCCTTAGTCATCGAAATTTAAAGTTTTTCAGTCGGTCAACACGATTGTACCCAATTGTCACGGGTGTTCCCTTTAATCCTGAAAAAATAAATAAATATGAGATTAATAAGTAGCCTACATTTGGATGGCCAGCTTTTACTGTCAAGCAATAATCATCAGATCCTCTACACTTACTGTAGGCTAGTAAGTCTATGTCTTCAAGTATGGATGATGGTATTTACAATATACTGTTTAGCCTACAGTTATTTAGTTGCAGAATTTATTTAACCAGTGCAATTTGTCAAGATTATGTATGTTAAGATATTGGGGGCTTGAATTATAATGGAAATCACCATCTTCTGTGGTCTCCTGGTGCGTATGGATACTCTCGATTCAGAAATTGTGGATTTGATTCCAGACTCTGCCATTTAATTTTTAATCCTAATCTGAGGTCAGTTCATGACGCAAACCTGAAGAATAGGCTATATGGGTTGTATTCCCTCATCAGCTGTCCTAGAAGTGATTTCCCACATTTACTTCAGGTAAGTACCGGGATGGTTAGTAATTTGAGCCCCCTTTTTCGAAATAGATTTAGGACAAATTTTAAAACCTCCTAAAACAACATTCCGGGAAATTGTGCTACATAGAATAATATTGAATAGAAGAAACCTCCGGACCGAGCACACAAAAGTGCAGAAATAAAGATGTATTTATTAATCGAATGGCGTTATGTAGCCTGCACACAAAACGCATACTAATTTAACAAATAAACAAAGAACTGTTCATGATGGATCCATTACAGTCCATAGTGCTATTTTAGACTCAAAGAGTTATGATGTTTGGTGACGCAAAACATGCATTTTAATCGTCAAAGAACCAACTCTTTATATCTCGAAACTGTTTCCTACTAAGTTAAACCAAATGTTCTGTCTGCAGAGCAAGGCTGTTCTTCCATTAGATGTTCAATCCCTACATATTCAGGAATTCTGCGTGCCCACAGGGGAAATGGTCACTCCTTCTCACCTTGTCACGTAACACAGTGTCTACCTCTTATTATTCCGGTTTCCAACGGGGCCGGTGATGAGAAACGATGAAATGCTATGTGGCAGACGGTATTTTACGGCCAGGTGCCCTTCCTGACGCCAACCTTATGAGAGGAGTTAATGAGAGATGAAATGAATGAAGATGAATGAAACTGGTCAAGGACATGGAAGGAACCGGCCGTGGCATGTTACAAGGTACCGTCCCAGCATTTGCCTGGAGTTGAAAATGGGAAACCACGGAAACCATTTCAAAGATGGCCGATGGTGGGGCTCGAACCCACGTCTACCGAGTCCACAGGGAGCTTGGACGCCTGGCATAGCACTGCGCCTTAGCGAACGTAGCTACCGCTGTCGGTGTCACGTAACACTGTGGCGTAGCTAACAATAATAACACACAATGGCTTTAGAGACGCAGGGGTATCACAATTTTACCGTTTGAACCACTTTTCAGAATTTATTGTAATTATTATTATTATCATCATGATTATTATTATTATTATTGTCATGTGTTGTGACATCTCTATATTACGCCTCGAGAGTTTAAAAGTGCGCAGTTTGTCTGTATGTATCTCTCTGTCTAACGTTGTGCAACCCCTGGCTACATACTGCCTTGTTCTCTCGTATTGGCTAGTGTTGTTGCTACCTTGCATTTTGTTGTGCAATTCGTTCTGCCATTGGCTCTGACAATATTTGACGCGAGTTTGGGGCCACTCCCAAACTACGCATTTGATTTTTCTGAGAGGCTTCTCTCCCCTCTGGGGGACAGAAGCTAAGTCAGTCTTAGACGCGCCGAGATGTAAGGCGAACGTGTGTATTCGGGCAGAGGCCCACCCTCATGGCGCAGCGGAATGTGAGTACGGCTCAATGTATTTCTATCTAACGCAATGTTATTGTTTTTGTTAAACGTTCCTTCTTTTGCTTAATTCTCTTTCCTTTTCAAGATGTTATTGTTAGTATTTTAATCCTTGAACCAGATCTCCGGGACCTTGCGTAATGTCATACGGCGGAGTTCTTTTTGTTGCTTTTGTTATGTGCCCTTCTCACAGTTTTATTATTTTGGTTAATACCTGTAAGATTCGAAAGTATTGCGTTTCTGCGTCTTGGCTTATATATATTTCCTGTCGGGCCTTAGTGCTCGTCTTTTGCGTCGGTGTCTCTTTGTACCACAAATGTTTCATTTGATTGGTAGCAATTGGACCTTTGTTTGTGGACAGTATGTGTGAGGTAACGGGACTGATGTCCAACGTCCCACTAATACGTGTCCCTTTTGTTTATAGAATATATGTGACGGTGGTTAACTGGGATTTTCTCCAGCTCCGATGTCATATTATTCTTTTTTTTATATGTCGCGTTGGTGCGGCATTATGTTGGAATATAAGCCTATTTTATTATAGCGTGCTTTCGATTTTTACCGGTCTCTTTCGTCCCAAGTCAATTGTAATGTAATGTATCTCCGTATATCTCATTTTCCTTTTGTTTTGTTTTTCTCTTTCGATTTTCGCCGTATTACATAACTTAATTATAATTCCCCTTGTCTTCTCCTTCCTCCTATCTCCGTGAGATCTCTCTCCCCTTTGTTTTACTCCCCTCACTCCTCCCCCTTCCCTCCGGTATGTTTACATAACATCATGAAAAGCTTCGCGTCTTAGCAGTTCGAAGTTTGACTTTTTGCAAGTTTGTCGTTTCTCTCTAACTTTTGTAAGTTTCGTTTTATTTTCTTTCAAGTTTGTATCTTTTCGTTAGATTCATGTTGTTGAGCGGTACTCAGGTTCTGTCGTGCTTTTTAGTTTTTTTTTAGTTTTTGAATTCTTTATTCTTGGTATTGGGTTTCTTTTGTATTATTGATCTTGTCTTAGCTTGCCTTTTTTCTTTGTTTTAAATAATTTGTTTATTTCGTGTACACGCTCTTTCTTTTATCCTCAATACATTTTTATATTTTAAGTAATATAGCTCCCTTGTCTTGTCATTTCTTATATTTAAGTTCCCCTTCCTTATCCTTATCCTTATCTCGATTTCGTCAATCTTGTCTTTGTGACGTAACAAAGGCACGATTAACACGGCTCTGGGATTTATTTAATTAATTTTATGGGAATCTCGTTTCTGCACTTTTGATTATTGCATTAAGCAATTATTTGTTTGCATTTGGTTTTTTTGGAAATCATCTTTTGCTCGCTCCGAAAACCTTGGGCCCAGCACCGGGTCGAGCAAGACGTCTTTTCCCCATCCATTTGCGACCTTGTTGATTTTATCTACCTCTGCTACTCTGACGCGCATTATTATTATTATTACCCAGACCTTTATCGGCGCAATGGTAGCAGATCGCGTGGTTGCGTGCGAAATCGTTCCCTCCTCACCTCTCTCAAGTTATTAACCTTTTATTATTTTTCTCTTCATTTACATTGTATTAAAATTTGTTTTTCTTTGAGTTTAAGGAATTCAGTGAATTGTTTTTCCCCACCCCTGAAGAAAGGGTGAAGTTACTTTCTGTGTGAACTACGGGCATCCAGGAAACCCATCTCCAAGGAAAGGTGGTTTAGTCCCTCAAGTAAACAAGACATCCAAAAGACCCAGCTTCGAGGTGAACAGTGGCAACATATCAGTGAGTACATCGCATCGCTGGAACACGACACGTCACGGTATTGTAACCTACTTTTATGTATTTGCTTCCTGTAGTAGACATTTGTTTAGTTAACGGTGATTTTAAGGCGACAGGAAATTTTGTTTGCTTTCTCTTCCTTTTCATTTCGTCAGTGTTGTGGACGTTTTTATTTTACTTTCTGTGAAGTAGAAAATGCATTTCTCTCAAGGGTTTGAGTCCTTACCTTTGTTGTAAATAGTCGCTTAGTTGACTGTGATATTTCTCAGAACTCGCCTCACCCCTTCATATGTCTCGGTCTGGAACAGCTGCTGACAGGTTTCTTGTCATTACCGTGCAGCCTAAAAACCCCCGCCCCTCTTTCTCCGAAATTTTCCCCAATGAAGGTAGGCCCACTTATGGGAACCGTCTCTTTAAATCCTACGGTCACCCCGACCCACCTTGAGCCTCGCGTAATTATACTAACGTTTGATGTTAGTAAAGTGTTTGTTGTCTCAGTTATGAATGGTCTGTTGAGCTATTATGTGTGTTATGATTGGGAGTTAAGTTTGTTTCATAATTAGGGAGGGTGATTGTTTTATTTTTGTCAGGGGATTTCAATGTAGGTTTTCATTTAAAATTGTTTATATACGGTAAGCTTGATGTTACTATATGTTCAGTATGGCAGTGTGTATTTCGTTGGGAAACCTGCTAGGTGAGGTCTCCGTCGGAATTAGGGTTTGGGACCTGTCCCACGGCTTCGACGCCCACTTAGGATGTACATAGATTCCACACGATTCGTCAATCTTTAGTATGGGATGAAGTTTGTCACGATGACCTGTAGTCCGTTATTTGAGTTTCCATGGTGTTCCAACGACTCATATTAGCATTCTGATGTAATGGGGAAATTTCGATTTGTTTATGGGAAGGAGTATGTATGTAGTGTTGTTGTTGTTGGTTGTATTTTGAGATGAATGTGTGTGTCAATGAGTTTAATGAATTTTTATCAACAGTTATTTGTGGGTGGTTTCAAATTTAGTTCAATTTTGATTTTATACCCTATTCAATTTAAACTATATATATATTACGTACGAACTATTTATTCGTTTTTATTGGCAAACCAAATATACGATAAGTATTACTCAGAGATACCAACCATTTTAGGTCTACGGCATCCTTGGTATGGGACATTGATGTTCGTGTGAACTACTCTGGCGTGCATTACCCAATTTTCTTATATTTGTATGGGATAGGCCATACCCTCTCTGTCTTTAATTTTTTTTATGCGGTACTTCTGAGGTCTACGGCCCGTATATTGACGCTGTAACCATTTTATTTTTGTGGGTTGGTAATATTTATTATTGGGTTTCGAGTTTGATTGATTGTATGTCTGGTCTTGATTGGTTTTATGCGAGGTTCCAGTCTGTTCCTTTTATTTGGAAGGTATTTTGTAACGTAATTATTTGGATTTTCGTTCTCTGTCCGGAATGGTATTTTTTGTTTCGACAGCTACTTTGAGTTATTATTCCTTTTCATTTGTTAGTATCTAATGTCTTTTGATGAATGTTATTAGTACATTTTTCCCCTTTACTCCTACTATGTATCTAGTTAGGCAGGAGACACCCGTGGCCGCCTGAGTTACACGGAGGATTTCGAAAGATGTGTTGAACTATACTTCTGCCTAAGGCAATTTCCGGTACCTGCCTGCTTTTGTTGTAGGGAGCCGGCCGGCCCATTGTCCGAGCTGCAGACACGACTTGCTATTGTTCGACAACGCCTGAGATGGTCTGTTGACTTACATTCTTTTCTTGTAGTGACAGTGATTTGTTTATTGATATAGTTGTTTACTATTTATCGTAACTTCTGTTTTACGTTTTTGTGATATCATGTTTTTATAAATCATTTCAATCTAATGTTTTCTCTAAGATAATGTGTATTATTTTCCTGTATCTGTCATATATTTGGAGAGTGTTTCCGGTAGCGATAGCTAGTCTCCAAGTACCTGAGAAGTGGCCGGTGTATCCTTTAGACCCCGTTCACGGCTCGTTTTCTCTTCTTTCATTTGGTCTGACGACCCTGCCTATTCATACTTTTACTTTCCAGCTGGCAGAATGAATCTACTTTCCCTCTTACGCAGCTTATGTAACCCCAAATATTTCCCCTGACGCAAGCCTTATTTTGTATACAGGGTGCTCCCCTTTATATTTTTTGTGATCATGATTTAACCTTTTTCTTTCTTTTATTATTAGAAAATTGGCTGATTTCCAGAAGGTCGCCATTAAGAAGACTTCGCTTTCTCCACGTCATCTGGCAGAGTCTAGCTCAAGATTGACCGTTTTATTATCATTATTTTCTTTTTGGTACATCCATTTTTAATATGTGTGACGTATTGACGTGCAGTAGAGGTAGGATCCGCCTTTATTTCACGGCTGTACTGATCTTTTATATAATTTCAATTTTTGTTGTTTTAATTTCATTTTAAAGTCTTTTTTTTCTTTCGTACCAAAAAAAAAAAGAAATAATTTTCCTCATCAGTGAACATCTTCGTGAATACGTGTGTATGAAAATATATGTGTGTATGCGAAAAGAGACTTGCGTTTCGTCAAGCCTTTTATGGAAGTTATGACGTTCAAAGAACTTTTAATTAAGCTGCGTCTTATGAATAAGAGAAATGTGAGAACATTTTATTATGTCTTAATTTTTCATGTGTGTATCTGGTGTACATGATGTAATCTTCTTTCCTTCACCCTGTTCAAATGTATCTAATCGAAGAATGTTATTTTATATAATTTTGTTATGAAAAAGAAAAAATTCTTTTATGCCTTTGTTATGTAAAAGAATTTTTTTTGGAGAAAGCGGTGGAATTTGAACCACTTTTCAGAATTTATTGTAATTATTATTATTATCATCATGATTATTATTATTATTATTGTCATGTGTTGTGACATCTCTATATTACGCCTCGAGAGTTTAAAAGTGCGCAGTTTGTCTGTATGTATCTCTCTGTCTAACGTTGTGCAACCCCTGGCTACATACTGCCTTGTTCTCTCGTATTGGCTAGTGTTGTTGCTACCTTGCATTTTGTTGTGCAATTCGTTCTGCCATTGGCTCTGACAATATTTGACGCGAGTTTGGGGCCACTCCCAAACTACGCATTTGATTTTTCTGAGAGGCTTCTCTCCCCTCTGGGGGACAGAAGCTAAGTCAGTCTTAGACGCGCCGAGATGTAAGGCGAACGTGTGTATTCGGGCAGAGGCCCACCCTCATGGCGCAGCGGAATGTGAGTACGGCTCAATGTATTTCTATCTAACGCAATGTTATTGTTTTTGTTAAACGTTCCTTCTTTTGCTTAATTCTCTTTCCTTTTCAAGATGTTATTGTTAGTATTTTAATCCTTGAACCAGATCTCCGGGACCTTGCGTAATGTCATACGGCGGAGTTCTTTTTGTTGCTTTTGTTATGTGCCCTTCTCACAGTTTTATTATTTTGGTTAATACCTGTAAGATTCGAAAGTATTGCGTTTCTGCGTCTTGGCTTATATATATTTCCTGTCGGGCCTTAGTGCTCGTCTTTTGCGTCGGTGTCTCTTTGTACCACAAATGTTTCATTTGATTGGTAGCAATTGGACCTTTGTTTGTGGACAGTATGTGTGAGGTAACGGGACTGATGTCCAACGTCCCACTAATACGTGTCCCTTTTGTTTATAGAATATATGTGACGGTGGTTAACTGGGATTTTCTCCAGCTCCGATGTCATATTATTCTTTTTTTTATATGTCGCGTTGGTGCGGCATTATGTTGGAATATAAGCCTATTTTATTATAGCGTGCTTTCGATTTTTACCGGTCTCTTTCGTCCCAAGTCAATTGTAATGTAATGTATCTCCGTATATCTCATTTTCCTTTTGTTTTGTTTTTCTCTTTCGATTTTCGCCGTATTACATAACTTAATTATAATTCCCCTTGTCTTCTCCTTCCTCCTATCTCCGTGAGATCTCTCTCCCCTTTGTTTTACTCCCCTCACTCCTCCCCCTTCCCTCCGGTATGTTTACATAACATCATGAAAAGCTTCGCGTCTTAGCAGTTCGAAGTTTGACTTTTTGCAAGTTTGTCGTTTCTCTCTAACTTTTGTAAGTTTCGTTTTATTTTCTTTCAAGTTTGTATCTTTTCGTTAGATTCATGTTGTTGAGCGGTACTCAGGTTCTGTCGTGCTTTTTAGTTTTTTTTTAGTTTTTGAATTCTTTATTCTTGGTATTGGGTTTCTTTTGTATTATTGATCTTGTCTTAGCTTGCCTTTTTTCTTTGTTTTAAATAATTTGTTTATTTCGTGTACACGCTCTTTCTTTTATCCTCAATACATTTTTATATTTTAAGTAATATAGCTCCCTTGTCTTGTCATTTCTTATATTTAAGTTCCCCTTCCTTATCCTTATCCTTATCTCGATTTCGTCAATCTTGTCTTTGTGACGTAACAAAGGCACGATTAACACGGCTCTGGGATTTATTTAATTAATTTTATGGGAATCTCGTTTCTGCACTTTTGATTATTGCATTAAGCAATTATTTGTTTGCATTTGGTTTTTTTGGAAATCATCTTTTGCTCGCTCCGAAAACCTTGGGCCCAGCACCGGGTCGAGCAAGACGTCTTTTCCCCATCCATTTGCGACCTTGTTGATTTTATCTTCCACTGCTACTCTGACGCGCATTATTATTATTATTAATAGACCTTTATCGGCGCACGTTGGAGGGGATATTTACGTGCCGGTATATCAACTGTCGGTTGTCGTCTTTAAACAGCCTTAACTGTAATCGGACTGATCAGAGACCGAGTCTGGACTTTTGAAGGCCAACGCTTAATCGACATCAACTTATGATACTTTGCTAGGGAGATAATTTTGCTGGATTATGAAAGTTTAAGTTTAAGTATTTTATATACCGGTACTTATCATATTACAATCCCTATTAATATCCATACAAAGTATTTACAATGCCAATTCCTTAGAGCGATTTTAAAAGAAACATCAGCCCTTAATAGTCGATTCCGAAGAAGTAGAAGAGGAAGAAGAGATTTGAGTGCACAGACCTTGTAAGACCTGAATAACCTGCTAGAGGACATCTGGCGAGATGCAGGGACTCAATCCTTTTTCTTATTTTGTGACAGTTGTGTTCGTTTTGCCGTACAGAAAAGTTATGTTATAATTATGTCGTGTGGCCTTCTGGGAGGCCGAGTGCAGGTATTTTTAGTTGATGTCCATGGGCAACCAGAGTTTCCTAATGAGAGTGAAGTGTTGAAGAAGACGTCAGATCAACCCAGGGGAATTAACCCCAAGGGATTAAAATCCATAATGGCCAGGTCAGAAATCGAACCTGCGACCACTCAGGCCAAAGCCTAGCGCGCTAACGGGGCCGGACAAGTGAGTTATGAGGTAGACATATTTGCTTCAATGGCTTCCTTCTGGTTCGGAGAAACCATTTGCATTGCAGTGTCTACGAGGACCAACAAGAAATTAAGTCCGCATTTTTTAAAAAATAAAATGAATACATAGTTGGTTGAAAAACGTTTTTGGCGCCAAAGTTAGCATTGTTTGAGTTATTTTTCGACGAAACCACCACCAGAATTGAGATACCTGTCATATCGTGGGATCAACATTTGTATTCCTGTAACGTAGAACTCTGCCGCCTGGGAAAGGATCAAGCTCTTCCTCAGTGTTGGTTGGTTGGTTGGTTCCTCAGTTTAGGGGTTGCGACAACGCGGCTATGTAGCCCCGTGTACCTTGGGTGTGTGTAGAATCTGTCTGATAACCGGTGTTAATTGTGATGGCTGTATTAGTGTGTGTTATCTGTTTTTAATTCAAGTAAGGACTGCAGACATTCAATTTTCAAGTAGTTCCAACTTTTGCTACCAAACACCACCG
Source organism: Meconema thalassinum (assembly GCA_946902985.2). NCBI lineage: Eukaryota > Metazoa > Arthropoda > Insecta > Orthoptera > Tettigoniidae > Meconema > Meconema thalassinum. The sequence goes on along the minus strand of OX336389.2, from coordinate 1,491,312,507 downwards.
TCAACGACCCACTAGTTCTGGACTTGGTTACTAGATGCTACCGCAGTTGGCTCCTGGAACGTTGGAACCTAAAAGGGTTAGTCAAATATCACCTATAATTTAGCTTCACACAAGTGCAATTAGTGGAAGGTTCTTTATCATGCCATAAATCTATGACATGGGACCGCTGGCTTTACTTCCCCTCCGAAGGAAGGCATACTGAGGGATTTTAACGCTCTTAAAAAACCGACGACTTTGGCCGGGTTCGAACCCGCTCAGCATGCTAGCAACTACGCCACCGAAGCCACCCTTCCTCAGTGTGAAAATGCTGACCAGAGGAGAGGAATTTCTTCAGGTGCTAGAAAAGATGGAGATTGCTGGGAGCAAGATCAGGACTGTGGTGGATGATCAAACAGCTCCCAGCCGAACAGTTGCTGTACGCCGAGCCGCATGTGGCCGAGCATTATCATGGATCAGCACTACGCCTGCACTGAGCATTCCACGCCTTCTTGTTTTGAATGGCCCGTCGCGAATTTCCGTAGTGTTTGACAGCAACGGTCTGGCTCACATCTGGGCAGGACCAGTGATGCACTATCTGTTTGGCCCTAAGACCTAACAAGGGTGGCGATGAATTTCGTTCGGTGCTATTTTCGCGCATTAGTCCTTTATAGGGCAGAATATTGAAGATATTTTTTAAAAATATAATTTCAAATATTTTAGCCTAATATTAATTATTATTAGTTTTAATTTTTGTTTTCATTAACATTTTAATGTGTATATTTATTTTTTAAATATGGATTTCATATGATTTTTATAATCTTAAAAGTAAGATTATCAAATTATTATAATTTCAAATTTTATAATCTTATTTATTTTGATTTTTTACAACCATATTTGTTTTAATTTTGATTTTTATTATCATATCATTACATTTTTAATTTTAATTGTTTTTTAATTAAAATAATAGTATTTTTTCGATTACTTTAGATCATGGAGGTGAAGAGATAATATTCGGTTTTCATGTTAACACTTCCACAACAAAATATCGCAGATAGATTCAACCATCACCATCATTGTCAGTATAAATTGTTCTTCTAGTACGTGGCTAATATAGAGACCACTACCCTATAAAGGGTTCATAAAGTTTAGCACAGACCGAAGCTCGCAGGCGGAATATGAGCCACTGCTGCTGCGCTACTGACCCCAGTCGGGACTTGATTGCTACGTCATGGATCTGTCGCGCGTGCACTATTTTCTGGCCAAATACCTGTACGGTATATTAAAAGAGAAAAAAAAAGGAAAACTTATTTTCTGGATGGCCCTCGTATGTTGCTCCAAAATATGATTGTTTAGTTTATCAAAACATAATTATGCAGCACTTGAGACACAATGAGTGATTACGGCGGCTCATGCATTGGGAAGCAATTAAATTAATTAAATTAATTAAGTTAGCTGTTTGCCACGCGTACCAGTTTATTTCATACATACTGTACGTGTAGTAAATTGACAAAGCAAAAGCTCTCTATAGAGTTGAGAGCAGCAGTGAGGTCACAGGTCACCCAAGATCTCTTCCTCTTCTGACTACTGATACATGTTAGGAATGGACGGCATATACACTATATTGTAGACCTGATTGTCCTTGAGAATTCTTCCTGAAATTTAAGAGACTCATCAAAAGACCCTCCTCGTTAAAGCAGGAAACATGAGCAATTTAAGAATTGTTTGAATTGGGCAATATTTAACAGACGAAATTTTACTGTACCGAAGATCAAACAAGTAGCCTATACGGGGCTACATGACCATCATGAATCAACAACAACAACGGAGCATATTTCTATGAAGTGACAAAAGTAAATGTTCCTTATTTCACCAAATGAGGTTTCTCAGGTCGAGTTGTGTTCTTGAAGTACAAGTCATCAAGTGACCAGGGCTCGAACCTCAGACCTTTGCGTTTCCGGTCCGATGCTATTTACAAACCAAACAAACCCCGTGGTTCTACAGCTCATGAAAGGCTTAGGCTTACCAAGCGACCACTGCCCAGCCATTTGTCCTGCAGATTACGGGGTGATGCGTGGTCAGCGTGTCAGGTCCCCGCGGCCATTAATCTTGGTCTCCATGGCCGGGGCGTTGCCTCACAGTCAGACAGCTACTCAATTGTCCACACTAGGCTCATTGCACTCCGTTCCAGCCCTGATGACAGTTTTTAAAATCCCTGATGGAGTCGGGAATCGAACACGGGGCCTCCGACTGCGAGGCAGGCGAGCTATACCAACACAACAAGGCCAGATGGAGCTCTTGACAACATTTCCTTTTTGTTTCTTCTTTTATTGTACTAGACTTGTTTCCTTTTTCTGCTATGCTACGGTATTTTCATTAAGATATCCCCGAGACAAGAGAATTAACCACGTGCTCGGCCGGGAATCGGACCTTGAGACCAAAGCCAATCAGCTCCGGGGCCGGACGACCAACTGATTGTGACGTACAGTATTACGCAAAAACACTTTCTCTCCGCGTTTAGGATAGAATCTTCTGAATCAGACGTTCAATCAAGCCATGGATTTAAAATGAATGTCCAAATGTTGACTGTAAAGCATGCTGGAGGGCTTCCACGACTGGAATAGGTGCATAGGGGGGGATTTAATGTACCATTAGCGGCCTCGGTGGGGTAGTTGGTAGTATGCTGAACTGCTGTGCCCAGGATCACGGGTTCCAACCCGGCTGAAGTCGTCGGATTTCTTAAGAGCGTTAAAATCCTTCAGTATGCCTTCGTTCAGAGGGGTAGTAAAGCCAGTGGTCCCATGTCGTAGATTTATGGCATGTAAAAGATCCTTCCACTAACTGAACTGGTGTGAAGCTAAATTATAGGTTAGATTTCGTTGAAACGCTCTATCAAAGTACCAATGTCAGCACTAGATGTAAGTGACATCTGGTAGCGAATGTTGGAACAACTTGAAATGGAACGGAGCTTGTAGCTCACCCCATGGGTGTCCGCTTGAAGCAGCTACAGTCGAACATGTCCTCGGACATTCCAGGCACTAAAGGTCATACGCTAAATAATAAATAATAATAAAATGTACCATAGATCGATTTGTGTATACCGCTATTCTAGAAAACACAGTTGTTGTTGATTCTTTTAGAGGCTGTGTGACATCGTGGTCATGTAGCCCCGTGCACTTGGGTGTGTGTGTAGAATTTGTCTGATGACCTATTGAGGAACACACAGGGCCTATTTAAATGTTAGTGAGACCACATCGTGGTGTAGCGGCTAGCATGCTTGGCTGTCGCCCCAGAGGTCTGGTTTCGATTCCTGTTTCTGCCAAGAAATTTAACTCTGGTCTGAGTGATGAAACGGGACACTCTCGACCTCGTGAGGCAAAAATACTGAGAAGAGTAGGGTTCGATTCTCACCTCAGACATCTTGGAAATGGTTTTCCGTGGTTTCCCACTTCTATTCCAGGCAAATGTCGAGATGGTTCCTAAGTTAAAGCCACGGCCGTCTCCTTCCCAATTCTCACTTGAATTACGAATACTAACACTAATACAACCACCACAAAAAGATAGGTTATCAGACAGATTCCACACACACCCAAATACACGAGGTAACATGACTACGATGTTGCATAGCCCCTAAATAAATCAACAACAACTAAATGTTAGTGACCACGAGAACTAAGAAGGCGTGCTAGTGTGAAAGACTATGAGGATGATGCAGCTATCCTTGAACTTTTTTGAAACGAATCGTTACAAAGTTCCTTCACCGTATCTGGCTAAGCTAGCTCAGTGGCTAAAAGCTATGAAAATCCACAGCCTGCTTCCAGTCGACCGTCCGGGTCAGGAAATGGAATGAATGAAGCCCCCATCTAGCGGTGAGCATATGAACTGTGCTGGCTGCCGAAGCCTGTCGCACTCCCTTGGGGCAATGATTAAATGAATGACAGATGAAATGAATTGATAGTGGAGAGTGTTGCTGGAATGAAATTTTGACAGGGAAAACCGGAGTACCTGGAGAAAAACCTTTCTGCCTCCGCTTTGTCCAGCACAAATCTCACATGGAGTTACCGGGATTAGAACCACGGACCCAGTGGTGGTAGGGCAGCGTGCTGCCGCCTACACCACGGAGGCAATGGCTAAAAGGTATGTGACTGTATATTAGAGGAGAAGGAAGCCGGAAATCTTCGCTTGAATGACCCGCTGCCTTGGACGTGGTCTATATGAAATAACACTTGAAGTATTATAACTCCAGTCTGCGGAATTAGGGCCGTCTTCACCAAATGAATACTAACGACTTTACGTTTCAGTGCTAGGCCAGAGTTTCGTTCGCTAAATCACGACATTGCGACCGAAAGTCAATTTGTCGTCATATATTGTGCCCTTTTAGCAAGAAATATGCCAATCACAGTATACCAGCGTAGCTCAATTCGGAATTTCGGGGCAGCGGTAAGTTCCCCCACTCTGTGACTCACATATTTTGGATTAATTAGAGGATACACTTGCAAAAATAACAACAAAATCAACTCCTATTTTAACACATTTAATTAATAAAATTAATGGCGCTACAAACACTTTAACAATTTAATTACTGACCCATAATCATCTACTTGCTCCAAATGAACAAGGAATCACAAATATAATAAAACAAATATTGTATTTAAAACATGTGGTTTCCACATAAACCAACAATTCTTACTTAGTCTCACTTCCATAAAGCATTAACTGCGAATTTTATATAACTCTGAGCTCTTTTGGCTCCATGCATTTACATAATAATGGTGTCATTCTTGTTCACCTCAAACACTATCCTTTATATTTTCTTATTTCTCAAAAACAAATATATAATTATATTTAAAATCTATGTTAATTATCTAACTCAATATTTTGGGCATGTCCACACATTCAGTTGTTATCATCTCTCTTTATATTCACAAATATATTAAGGTAATCAGGAAATCAATTGTGTACTCCAGAGCGTGAAGATACTTGACACTGTCAAAAAAAAACTATAGTTACTCCCGAAACCTAGCCGCCTTCAATCAACTCGTGGAATCCCACGTCCATACATCATTACAATAGGGATTGTTATTTATCTCTTATGTCTTATAAGACCATTATCATATAAGAAACTACGATCTGAACAGGCAAACGAAAATATCAATCTACAAGGACCTCGGTTCAACGCCCGGGTCGTTAGCAACATTAAACACTCCTGGTGTATTCATTTCTCTTTACAACATCTTACGAGACGGTTTCTGGCCTCTCTCGCTTTAAGAGAGCTAGACCCTCCTACTCGGGCGCGATTTATGACACGTAGGGGTGACGGCGACTCCCTGTCTACCCACGTTAATAGCTTATTTCCAAGGCTTTCAAAACAAACCTTCACATTATATTCAGTTCTGGGGAGAGACCAGGCTTTTACTGTACCGTATTCATTCAAACGACTATTCTTTGGTTCAAAGACCACTTTCGTAACCTTGGCATTTATTAATTATGAGAGGGTCCTCATTGATTGGGAAGATTAATACACATACGACGACGAAGAATTAAGGGGCTTTTATCATAAGACGATTCTGCGTTCGAATCTCTTCACGTGCCTCGGGAACCATTCCCTTACAGAGGACTTATACAAAATGCGATTTAAAGTCGGCCGTGGCCCATATGACATACGCTCAATAATACCATATATTAGCTCCCTTTTTAAATACATACACAATGCCTCGTGATACTATGTCACAAATAGAGGACTTATACAATTATCAATTCACTGCAATCAACTACCCTCCATAAGTAATTTACCAAGTATTTTAACCACTACGCGTTCCTAGCGTGACACTTTAATATTATTGCGCTCATTTGCGCTATGCCTTATTTTAAGCCGAAATGTCTTCCCAAGAACTGATAAATCTCATTAGTAACAATTCATATTATTTTAATTCTCATATTAATCTTTTCTGTTGCCGATAAATCGCTCCCTTTTTAAAATATTCCATTGAACATCATATCTTACACATACATTAAGGCTTTAACGCTCTTATATTCATATCAATTTATTTGATCTTTATTTAACATTTCCATATTTAATTATTATTATTATCTTTATTCTTTACACAAGCTCAAAAGCTATTTCTTTCATATCTCAACTTTACTTTATTTAAATATCTTTCATAATAATTAGTGATATTTCGCTTGCTCTTATGACATTTGGTAAATACATTAACCCTTTATTCACATATTTCCTCTACGGGATTTATTCTTTACATAATTATTTATAATTTCTCAATTTTTTTATTATTGTTCAGACCGCGTTCTTGCTTATTCAGTATTTATTTATTAAAACACATCCCTTTTACTCAAAAACTCCGGTGGATTTGTACACAACCAATTTCTGACACCAAAATAGAATGAATTTAGTACTCACATGTTTTAAGATCGTCCCATGATCTTTATTCTTGTGCGGTGCTTCATTTTGGGCCCACTTTGAACTTTTTACTCCATATTAAAGGAATTCATCTTATGTAAAAACACTTTTTGACATATATTTAAAACACTTAACATTGACGACATTTTTATACACTGATGTGTCCCTTTTGAACACATAATAGATACTAAAAATATTATTAACACACAATCTTGATTATTTTACACTTCACAATTCTCGATCACTAGGCCGTATTTCTGAGCCTATCACACGTGATCTTCTTAAATTCCCGTTTCCAAGGGTGAAATTTATTCGATGTCGGCTTCCTATCCTGCAGAATGCGAAAGTCTCGAAACATCTACTGTTCCCTGGAGTCCAAATTCTGCTACTCCTATCCTGGATGACCGGCTATTTATCTAGCTTGAACGGCTTCTTTGTAGATCTGTCTATCGATCCTAGCGAAAGTCTATTCGGATCGAGGTCTCCTCAGTGACCTGTAGATTTAGTTTATAGCAGCTAGTACTTCTCGATTCTAGTACTTTTAGAATAGTTCGCCTACTTTCTGGAGATAATGTTTATAGTCTCCTATCTTCTTTATTTGAACGGTTCTAACACTCCTACGTTTCTGACATACGTTCCGAACCTTATTCTGTTCTTCCCTTTTTGGGTTCTATTATTTAAATAACAGTTTATCTGTCTGGTACGGTACTTCCGTACGTTATGATCTATTCGTCCGTCTATTTAACGACCCATCGCCTTTAAGTCCGACGTTCGCAGCCTGCTCTGACTATATCTTACGAATTTTCACTATAACTTGTATACAGTCGGGCCTAAATCCTGTAAGTAGGATTTTCCTAATATTTCAATACGGCGATACTTAAAATTTCGTCTTGACCACTCCTTATGGAGGCAAGCAAGTCGTTAATACTGCGACGCCTGTGGCTATCGGATATTACTTCTGCGGTGTAACACAGCGTTTCTCCCCTCAAGGAGTACTGGTAGCTGTTTTCGATGTAACGCAGAGTTACGCCCCTCACGGACTGTCTGAATACTGATGTAGCTTAGTGACGTGCCCTCAGGCCGTTTGAACTGCGTGCGTAGTAACACCCTCACAGGTTGTCAGAATAATTGCATCTACTGTTGATGCTCCAGCGTCACGTCCCCTCACGGACTGTCGGAATGACTGCATGTTTGGCTTGGTAAAGCCCGAAGCTTTATACTATTTTACTAAAAAAAAATAAGACTCTAGCCTTTTCTGTGGTCAACTTCTAAAATAATGGTGCCACAAATATAAAAATTATACCTTCCGAAAGCTCGTCTTCTCAATGTCACATAATCTCATTGCACCTAAGAATCGATCGTGCAATTCGGAGATATTAATTAATTTCTCGTCCTCAATTGTGTGGGTGTTGCCTTTCTTTTGCTCTATCCCCTCCACAGAGGCCGTGGTACTTCCCCAATGACGTCGTCTTACGTTAGCAGTTTTTTCTGCGCAATTATTAAATGGTTTCTCTTTACTGAAAAATCTCTCATTCAAAATGATTCACTGTACTGTACTTGTTTACTCATTATTATACTTGTAAACGGGTTAAATTTAATTATTCCTCTTCTGGCGCATAAGCGGTGTTGTCAATTTCCAGCAACGTCAGCTTGATTTCCGATTCAGGCTTCCTTGTTTAATCCTGGGAAATTTCCACTCGGTTATTAATACTCGTGACTCGCTCCCTTCAGAATGTCAAGAGGGATGATATCATCCTCTCGAACACTTGGTCCTCGTTAGTTGCACAACCTTATGCTGGCCTCCTAGCTTGATCTTCCTTTAAAGTACATTAGAAACTGTACGTTTCTTTGATTTCTTCCTCAAATGCATGGATTCGACCATCCATGGACCTGATGGCACATGGGTTCAATATATCGATTAGAATGGCTGCCTGTGATTATCTAGTTCAAGTGATTTTCCTTCTGACCGCTAGATGACTCTAGGGTAACACTGAAACATCATGTGGGAAATTATGATGGCTTTACTATACTGTAGTTACTTAATTCCTTTTTTTTAAGTCAATTTTACCCTCCAGGTTGGTGGTTCCCACGAACTCAGCGAAGGAACTCACCACTACCGCCTTTCCAGGCAGTGTGCTAGAGCTGGGAACACTTGGTCGGATTGGATGCAACTGGGGAGGTGTGATCAGCACTTCGCCCAGGCGGCCACACCTGCAAAGCGAACAGGAGCCTCATGAGGGATGGGAAGGGAAGGGAAGATTTGGATGGATAGGCAAGGAAGAGGGAAGGAGGTGGCCTTGGCCTTACAGTAGGTATTGTACCCGAATTCGTGGTATGAGATATGCCAGAGTCATATGTAAAATTTAACCAGGGGGTATTGTAATTTAATTGAGATTGGAAATTGGACATTAGACCGGTTCTGACACAGAGAATCGTTATTGTAAATGGTGAGAGGCCGTCTCTATTTAAATTCATTTCGGGGTATATTTTAAATGTAATAACATTTTATTCATAACGATCCTGAAACTTAAGGCACAGCAGGTGGATGCCAACTTTTAGAATTTCAAATGTTTTATGATTTTATGAAACACGAGCGGTGTTACAAGATATTAGCCTAGTGTGTTTATACTGAATACACAGCAAGCACGTAGTCTTGTCTTCATTGTTATAGAAACACGAGCGGTGGTGTGTTTATACTGAATACACAGCAAGCACGTAGTCTTGTCTTCATTGTTATAGAAACACGAGCGGTGGTGTGTTTATACTGAATACACAGCAAGCACGTAGTCTTGTCTTCATTGTTATAGAAACACGAGCGGTGGTGTGTTTATACTGAATACACAGCAAGCACGTAGTCTTGTCTTCATTGTTATAGAAACTTTGCGTTATGGTTTATATATAGTGGGAGGTTAGTAAATGCTATGACCAGTATATAGCGGCTCGAACCTGTTTTCCTATTTCATATTTTCCCGCTACGCCCGAGGTATATGAGAGTTCTTTAGCTCTAGTTGTTGTTGTTATCTGATTCTGTTTAGGATGGACCATAGTATTTAAGAAGAAATATATCACTTATATGTGTTCATTGTTTTCAGTGTGTGATATGCCAGTTGATTCGGTAAGTATTTTTTAGCCGGGATACTGCCGGATACTTCGATCCATCGTCACCCTGTGATTTTGGCATGCACTACACTGGGGAATAAGGGCACAGTACAATCCCGGCATTTGCCCGAAGACGAAGGGGGAAACCACGGAAAACCACTTCGGGGATGGCTGAGGTGGGAATGGAACCCCCTCTACTCATTTGGACCACCGAGGCTGAATGGACCCCGTTCCAGTCCTCATACCATTTTTCAAATTTCGTGGCAGAGCCGGGAATCGAACCGAGAACCTCCGGGGTGGCAGCTAACCATGCTGACCGCTACGCTACGGAGGGGAACTAGTTAATTCCTATTTAACTTAAATATGAGAGTTAATGCATGGTTATCGTCGATGCATTTCACGAGGCTACTCAGGTTCGTAATAACTTAGGGCCTAAATGCGTGGACTCGGTTTCACCCTGAATACACATGGCAGACAGGACAAGAAGCGTGCATCACTGATCGTAGTTTGCGTTGCTTCCTTGAGATTTTCTGGAACAGGAAGGGAAATACAGAAGACCTTATTCATGGTAAAAGCTTAAAATGATATGAAGAAAGTATTTAGGAGAACTGGCAGTTGTGTTTTCTTAACTAAATAGGACACGCCTTTGTAGCGTAAGTTGTTGCGTTGCAGACTCGGAGTCCACAATGCAGAGCTGGAAGTACTGTAGTTCAAATCCCACTTGCGTGTTTTTTTTGCCTATTTTCATTAAAAAACTAGGCTTATTAGATCACCTTTTGTCCGTGTGTGGGTGTCCCCCTAATAAAATCTAAACGATCAAAGTAATTTCAATGAAATTCGGTATATGCATACAGTATTACTACCTTGTCCGACCTCGGCCGTGACTTTCAAATTTCAATACGTTTTACAAATCCAACATGGCGGGCACGCAAAATATCTCTACAACAGTTACAGATATCACTCTGAAATTTTGTACGCTGATAAGGGCACTAGTATAAACTCACTTATGTAACTTTCAAAAACCGGTTAAGTACCAAACCAACTTGGCGAATTTGAAACATTTAAATGGACTTTTCTCGCGATTTGAGCATTTGGACGCAGTATAACTTGGTACGGTAAATATTTATACAATATTTATTTATTATACTGGCATTTAATTCATTTCAAATTTTCATGACCACAAGATGTTGGTTGTGCGCAATTTTAAAATGAAGCTTTTATTTCTTGTGTCCCAATCATGCGATCAAAGCCAAAGTTTGAATATTAACCTACGCAATAATCTCCATCTAATGGTACATAACTCTATGGCCTACATATATAAAAATCCAATATAGTAGCCATCCGAAATATTTAGACGGTTCTCAATATCTGTGAATCTATTACAGCAATCAAACTGAAATGTTATATGTTAATAAATGCCTTTATCATGAGTTCACCTATGGGACTTTCAGTAACCTGATGATCACAAATCCAACATGGTGACGACGTCCAGAAATTTAAATATTTAAATGCAATTTCCTCGCGATTTAACCATCTGAGCGCAGTGAAACTTGTTATAGTATATGTACATACAAGTTGTAATCTACTGGCACCTAATTTAATTTAATGTAATTGTTTTCATAACCTGAAGATGGCAGCTGTGCGAAATATTTAAATTAAGTTTTTATTTCTTGTGCCATAATCATGTGATCGATGTCAACGTTTGAAGAATGAACCTACGCAATAATTTTCATCTAATGGTACATTACTCTATGGCCTACATATAACAATCAAACATGGCCGCCATCCAAAATATTTAGATGGTTCTCAATATCTAGACTACGAACCAATTACAGCAATCAAGCTGAAATTTTGTGTGTTGATAAAGGCTATTAACCTAAGTTCAGCTATGGTTGTTCAATAACCTGATGAGCCCAATTCTAACATGGTGGCGACGCGAAATTTATATATGGCATTTAAGTGGATTATTTTCGCGACATTTCATTCAAGCGCTGTGAAACTGGGCACGGTATAGCCTACCTTCATACAATACTTAATATATTGATGTTTTAATTTAATTGAATGTTATTAGAACTATAAAAATGGCGGCTGTGTGGATTTTTAAAAATATCGTTCTTATTTCTCGTGTCCTAATCAAGCTATAGAAATGTATTTTGGTATAATGAAGTATCTTTAGAATATTTTGTATAGCTTATACTGTTTATAGCCGGCTCCTTGGTGTTGGGGTAGGGCACCTGCCTCTCACCCGGAGGCCCCGAGTTCGATTCCCGGCTCCGTCAGGGATTTTAGAAACTGACATGCGAGCTGGAACGGGGTGCACTCAGCCTCGTGAGGACAATTGAGTAGCTATCTGACAGTGAGGCAGCGTCCCGTTCACGAAAACTAAGATTAACGGCAGAGGGGACACGATGCATTGGCCACGCGTCACCCCAATATCTTCAGGCCAAATGGCTGGGCAGCGGTCGCTTGGTCGGCCTAGGCCCTTCATGGACTGTAGTGCCAGTGGTTATTATTATCTATTTATCATACTGGTTCACAATATCTCCCAAACCATTTAAGCAATCAAACTGAATGTTAATGGTGATAGAGGAATATTAATGACTTTCCAAATCCTCAACCCAACCCCTGGCACTATCCAGCCTATGACGGGCTAAGGCCGACCAAGCGACCGCTGCCCAGCCATTCGGCCTGCAGATATTGGGGTGACGCGTGATCAGCGCGTCGGGTCCCCTCGGCCGTTAATCTTGGTTTTCGTGATCGGGGCGCTGTCTCACTGTCAGACAGCTACTCAATTGTCCTCACGAGGCTGAGTGCACCCCGTTCCAACCCTCACGCCAGTTTTTTTTAAATCCCTGACGGAGCCGGGGATCGAACCCTGGGCCTCCGGGTGAGAGGCAGGCGCGCTACCCCCAACACCACGGGGCCGGCCTTTCCAAATCCTGAGAAACACAAACACAATATGGCGGCCAAGTGTCTTTCAAATATTTGAAAATATTTTTCTAGCGATTTAATCACCGGTGATCAGTGATGCCAGGAATAGCGAATCTTTATTCAGAGCTAAGTTTAAAGACATCTCATGTTCAATTATCTTCAAAAATTCAAGATGATATCAGTTCAAAATTTAAAAAACTTCTTTGTTTGTTCTATGTGCCCTATTCAAACGATTGAAAAGAAGATTCGTATGATAGGTTATTATAACAACCATTAACTTATGGCTCTAAATTCAGTAGCTTACTTCATTGACTTTACTTAAATTAAACTCCCGTGACGCGTTACAGAAAGATTCCATCTCGCGGGAGGAGTCTTATTTATCGATGCTGAAAATTATATAATCTTCCACATACTTTCTCAATGCAATGGCCCTAGATGTTAGGCCCCTTAAAACAGCAATTGTCATCATCGTCATCATCATCATCATCATCATCATCAACGCAATGGTGTTGGTTGCTACATAGCTCGTATAAGAAAAGCTATTTAGTATACATCAGATGGTACATCCTCTTAAGAGCCGAGGGAGCATTTAATGGAAAAGACCAATATGATATATGAGAATAGGCAATTTATTTCTCACGGAACTTGCCTATTTGTCTACTGTATTTCCGTATTCTACTTTCTTTGTGTTAGTAAAATGTATGATCTTTTATAATTTCATCGTAATAAACATATTTTAATTTCATATGGATGAAATTTCGTATGAAAGTCAGAAAAAAATCAATTCTTCCGGCATTGCAAGATTCCCGAGGTAGAATTCTGCTGTTTTCCTCATTTTTAACGATGCTTTAGAGAGTTGAGTGGTCAGATTCGGCAGTTAGTGGTAAGCTAACGAGAGTTTCTGTTTGATGCAATGCTAATGAAAAGTTAAATAACCTTTAATGATGAATTTTGTGATAGGCCTAATTGACGTTGGTGAAAACGGATAACTTATGTTCGTACCTGATGTGAGGCGCGGAGATGACAAGATATATGAGGGACATATTAAGTCATTTGTAAAACCGCTTTTAAGAACGTATGTTACAAGGTTCCTCCCTTGTCTTCTTAGCACCTCGTGTCCTGAATAGGAGGCTTTGCTATTTTGAAACAACCTGTACACTTCCATGAATAACTCGCGATTAGTTTTGACGTTTCTTTATTTTCTGTTTTAAGATCCAAAGCAATGTGCACATGAGCTGAACATTTGAGGGGTCCTCCTCAATGTTGTTGTTTTTGGTTTTAGTCTTCTCTCGTTTAACTGGTTTGATGCAGCTTTCCATACCTCCCTGTCCTGAGCTAATCGTTTCTTCTCTACATAGCTACCACACCTTACCTCCAAGGTAATCTTTTTCACTTATTCTAACCATGGTCTACCCCTACAGTTCTTGTCCTCGACCTGCCTTCCATACCTATATTTGCTATTCCTTAGCATGTGTCCTACAAACCTATCTCTTCTTTTCATTAGTCGCCAGAAACATTTCTACTCTCTCATTCGCCATTTCTTACTATATTTACTCATCAGATCTACATCCTCCTCCTGTAACACCACATTTCAAATACTTCTATTCTCCTCATTTCTGCTGCGTCAACAGCCCAAGTTTCACTTCCATTGAGCGCCACTCTCCAGATAAAGGCTTTCAATAATGACTAAATAAACTACATTTAGCATAATGGCAACAAATTTCTTTTCTGTAGAAATGATTTCTTTGCCAGAGCCATGCTACTTCTTATATCGTCTTTGCTTCGACCATCAGTGGTTATTTTGCTTCCTAATCTGATGTCTCCTACTTTCTTTAGATTTTCACCAGCCAATTTGACGTCGATTTCCTCAATTCAATTCTCTTCTCAGTCTCCTTCTTACCCACTGTTGCGATATTCTCACGCACGGCTATGCTATTTGTTGAAGTTCTGGCGCGCTAGCCAGCAGCCCATCGACCGAGTCTGTCAGCAAATCCAATAATCAGGATAATCCGAATTGCGTGCATTATTCGCTTCCAGCAGAATTGAGCCCAGGCAATACAATGTTTAAGAGAAAACCTTTGTTTGAATTACTTAAATGTCACGAAGTCAGTTAATCCCTCGAACCTCACAGCAGCTAAACACTTTAATCGTAAACCAATAGGATTTCCTGTAAAACTCTCCCCTCGGAATTCTGTATTTTTCCCAGGGGAATGACAGCCATTTTTCAGTTGGTGCTCCAGCCAGTGGCGTAACTAGTATTTGCTTCTGAGAGGGGGGTCTATAGCCTACTCTTTCTAGGACAGCACTATGTTTTTTTTCAAATGTTTTCTCTTCTTTTCTTTTCTCTCTTTACGGTTTCTGTCTGTTCTTGATTTTTGCTTTGTGTTTTGTTTTTATTATTAATTTTGCTTTTGTTGTTATTTCTTGCTTTGTTTCTTTCTGCTTTGAATATGTTTTTTTTTTTGATTACGGTATTGATTTGTGCTTTGCCCCAGAGGAGTGCGTCAGGCCTCGGCAGCCGGCACAGTTCATATCCTCGCCGCTAGATGGAGGCTTCATTCATTCCATTCCTGACCCGGTCGGAGACTGGAAGCAGGCTGTGGATTTTCATTTTCATTGATTTGTGCTTTTGTTGTTTTTTTAATTTTAATTTCTTGTTTTTGCTTTATGCGAGGGGTGGGGGAGGCTTGGACAAAATGAGACATAGTCAATGAAGGGAAATATCTACACGTTTTCCTGTTTGATCTCCATAGCATTTCATACGTCTTGTTTGTACTTCTCAACGTGCCGAAGCCCGAAAATGAACAGTTTTACTTAATCAAGTGTTAAGTTTAGGTAACACTTAACATTTTACACGAGTAAAGCGAAATGTAAAAATGAACTTACATAATTCAGTTGTATGTCATCAATCCGAAAATTGGTTGTATTCAAAACTGACATTTCAACCAATTAAGTATATTTATTATTTGGCTTTTTGTGGGTGGGGGGAGATTTGTACCCCTGATCACCCCCCCCCCCCCCCCGAGTTACGCCACTGTGCTCCATTATGTCCCTTAAACTGCCTACAGAATAATGTGAACGCCTTTGGGGATCGAAACTCGTAAGTGAACATTCTAACTAGAATTGGCTGAAAATATTTGCTGATAAAGCTTTCTGATTTTGTACGAATACTAACATTTCAGCCATTACAAATGACAAATTATTTAAATCATATGTTTTTCCATACTAAATTCACTCAATTCTGTGAACAGTACTAACAGTGGACTAGGGAAACAGCTGGACCTTTCGCAACTGTGGCGGGCTCGTACGTGCCTCAGACAATGGATTTGGTCACGTTCACCGATCTGACATCCGTCGAGAGAAGCAGAAATAAGCACACCCTCCAATAATGCAGCTTCAAACTAAGCTAAGGCTCACGCTAGTGAGTGTAAATTAAGGGAGAATTGGCAAACGTATGATTTCGCCCGTAATCAGGCAGCGCGGAGAGAATTCAAGCTCGCACCACGAAAGGACATATAGGCTACACAGTTTTGAAATTGTCACCACGCCAGATCTGGTCCCGAAACTTATACGCGAGACTAAGTGACAACGTATTCTACATTCAGTCTTGAAGCCTGCCAGGGGCTGCCACCAGGTCTGGTCCCGAAAGTTGCTTCTGTGACAAAGTATTCTATTCAACTTGACAAAGTGATCGTATTAGGCCTACAGCCAGCCAGGAGCTGAGTTTTTCGTCAAGTTGGCGCTCTTATAGCAAAGTATAGCAGAAGCTTATATTTGATCGTGTGAGTAAAACAATTGTAAGCGCTAGGTTGCAAATAACACGAGGAGAATTAGTGCCGTCATAAAATTCACAATCTGCCAGTAGAACAATTGCATAATCAGTGAGACCAGTAACTGTATTAAACATTGCATTGCCTATACACAGCAACTGTGCCTGTAAGAATGACTGAGAGACAGTTTATGTGCCAGTAAGTTTCAGTATAATGAACTGTATCATAGTGGAGGGTGAGTCAAATCTCAACAGTGAAATCTGTGTTTAGCCCCCGAATAACCACCAGTGTGACCGAAGCAAACGCCTAGTCACTAACGTTTCGGTAACGGTATTCGCGCATAGGAAGTGTTGTGTAACCCTTTCTATATAATAATTGATATCCTCCCAAGCGGCAAGTAAGAAATCTACCAGAATGGAATCCACAGAAAGGCATCATTTTCATGCTAGCACATCTACTTGGAGCGGCGATGGTGCCGCAATAAACCAAATCATGAGCTCAAAAGATAAGTACAACAGTCCAATGTCATTAATGGCAGTTGCTAGTTGGCCAGGATAAAAGTTTGTAGATATATCGATTAAATCATGGCTTATGTTTGCCTGTTTTGTTACGTCAGTTAGACTATTTGGTTAGGACGTGCCATGAATAGTTAATAAACTTGCACATCACAGTGTAGATAGTTTGCTGCGAAACCCTTCTGTAAATATTTATTGTGCTAGTGGTCTTTACTTGAGGTCAAATACCCCAGTAGATTCTGGATAGATAGGAACGGGGAAGGCATAAAGTCGAGTCTCCAAACGTTTCCAGGTAGCATGCAGTTTTCGAGTTAGACCATTTACGTGTGGTCAGCTAGTGTCTTTTCCAAGTCTAGGGGTCGATAACCTAGATGTTAGGACCCTTAAAACAACAATTATCATCATCATCACCATCATCATCATCTTTTCCAAGTAGAGGATGCCAGGCAGTGATCCTAGTTAAATAATGCAGCTATGAGAGCTTGGTTAGTTGATTGTTGGGTGGTGTCAATATGTGTGTTTATACGAGTGGGCGTGGCAAGCCTGCTATTGTCTTCGAGGGCGTGTGGCGCGTTTATCTTCCGATGGGGTAGAAGGTTATGCCTCCCCTGGGCGAAGCAAGTGTAATTTTTCTAAGAGAGAGTCTGGAAGGATCCAGTGATACCCTAAAAATATGTGTTCTTATTTCAGTGGGCAAAAAGTTGCCTCTATTCTACGAGTTTGGGGGTGGGGGGTGACAAGTGAACACTCAACCCACACAGTACTGAGATTTTGACACACACACCCACATATGTGAATAAGCTGAGGTATTTATGATATGCTAACTAATTCAGTATTTTTCTGTGGACCACTGGCCCTGTTTCTGAGTTTTTGTTTGTGTCCGCTGATTTGTGCCATGAGCTGCTGATTTAAAGGTTAAAATTTCAGTGTATTTTTCAGTTTCATATTTTGTTTTATTTTCATTGTGTTTATTTGTTTGAAACTGGTCTTGTCATATTGGTATTTTTGAGATCCTGGAGTTATATTGTTTCTCCATACTTCGTGTGTGATTGATGTCTTTTCGTATCTTCGTATGAGGGTTACACTGTTTGAGCCTAGGCTCATGTAAATAATTACTGTGTTGTTTATTTCATTTATTTGTTATCGGCGTTGCGACTACTGAGTGCTATGTTCAGTTAGATGATCGCTACGCTAGTTTTGTTTATTATACGTTCGTTTAACTCTGCTTCTGAGGGGCTGTCGGATGTGTTACTTTGTTTTGAACTGAATTCATGTTGCATATCTAGTAGACTTGTGATGTGACTGTCTGTCGAAATGAGTGTTATATGTGTCTACAAGTCATGTCCGGTTGAGGTTGGATGCTCCTTGTTGTTCAGATTACCGTACTGTCATGTGATCAACGACAACTGACTCAGATCAACATTTCAAACGGCTGTTGTTTGGAAATGGATGTGCAAATGTTTACTCATCCCAGACTCTAAAGCCACATCATGTAAACAGATTAAGCTAACTACGGCTGTTGTTATTGTGTATTTAAATTCATTCATTATTTTCTTTTGTGGATGGACTGAGTAACTCGATTTGTATTGTGTTTAATTTAAGGTCTTGTTGACCAGATCTTTTGAGATTATTGTTCTGTTTTACTGTAAGGTCCTGACGACCAGATCTTTTGAGATAAATTATTTTGTTAGTTCAGTGGGATTTATTGTCAAATCCGAAGTGTTTTTGAGGGTAATATTACTTTCATTTTGTTGTTAGTTCGTATCTTGCATAGTTGAATAAACTTGATAGTTAAGGATATCCCATGTGTGTTGATTGCAGTCAACCCTTATGATCTCATAAAATAAATACCTAAGAGAGTTTTATTGTTTTGCAGTGGACTGAACGCAACTCCGAATTAGAGGCCTGTTCCAGCAGGTCCTACAACGGGTGCATTATAAACAGTAGGCCTATATTTAGTGCGAAATTAAATGTACGTAGCCTATAAGTTCATGATCGGCGTTGGTTATAGAGTCTCTACAGTATATTTACGATCAGTGGTGTAGCGAGAGGGCAGGCAGTTTTTTATTATTACTATTAGTATTTTTGTTATAATTAATATTATTAGTATAATTATTATTTTCATTTAAATTTCGCTTCTTAATTTACATCAATCTTTTACTTATTGCGTTTACGTTATTATTATTACTAGAGAACCTATAGGATAGCAGAGATCCAAATACTAGCCCAGATAAAATGCAGGGGTGATTGTATACTGGGCAATAGAAAACTCATAGTCTCACAGCGAGCACCAACAGATAGCATTCTCTCCCAAAGCATTGAAATTCAAGCAGAAATTACAAAGAATGGCTCAGGCAAGGAAAGCACTTCTACAGAAACATATATCTGTAGGCATCAAATATAGATTTAGGTATTAGAAAGTCATTTTAAAGAGCCTTTATCTGGGACTTGGCGCTCTATGGAAGTAAAGGAAGCTTGTAGTTTAACGTGACCGTTAATCTCGAGATCATGAGCCACGGGACCTCCTTTTTACGTGGAATCCGAACCACAGGACATGGCATTTCACTTCGAAAATCTCACATGCATTGACCGGGAATCGAACCCGGACCGCCTTGGTGAGAGGCATACAGCTAGACCGCTGAGCCACCACGCCCCCATGGAAGTGTTACAGGTGATTGATGAAGATCAGATGAGTAGATAGATCAACAAATGAAGAGGTATTATGGCGAGTGAGTGAGGAGAGATATTTCTGGTGACTGCTAATGAAGAGAAAAGTAAGTTGGTAGGACACATACTAAGACAACCAGGAATAGCAACCTTAGTTATTAAAGGAAGTGTTGACGTTAAAAACTTTACGGGTAGATCAAGGTTAGAATATGTTGAACAGATTGCCTCGGATGTAGGGTGTAATAGCTAAGTAGAGATGTAACGATTAGCTCAGGACAGTGAGGCATGGACGGCTATATCAAACCAGTCAAAAGACGGAACACTCATACAACAACAACAACAACAACAACAATTACAACGAACTTAACACTTGTTTAAGCAAAACTGTTCTTTATTGATCTTCTGCACATTGATAGTTGCTTATAAAAAAAATCCACAGCCTGCTTCCAGTCGACCGATCGGGCGCAGTCCTATTCGGCCAGTTAATTACACTGATAAAATCGGACAGACTTTTCTGGCCACCATGATCTGCCCCTTTGATAATTCATAGTCCAATTCGGCCAGCGATAGCTCATTAGCAACCTCCCCTACCATCCCCCACTCTGCAGCCAACACATACCATACTGTACACACGTTCCAACATTTTGTCATTAAACTGTTGGAGGAGAGGTGACTCTCAGTTTGACGGTCCCAGGGGTGTCAATTACTATAAATTCACATATGTATGACCTAGCTTTCTGGATATGGTGACAACTGCTGTCTGTGGATGAGTTTTATACAAAGAATACGATATGTCCTCAATAGTTTCACAAATATGGACATCCATGAGATTGTGTTCGATAAACTGACAGCGTTAATATAACCTACTGTAAGTGCAAGCTCTAACATTTTACCCGATCTTCTTTGCATACACTAATAAATGAACAAAATCAAATTTTAATAAACCAAGTGAACAATTTTCATTGAATACCTTAACCTATTAGATGAAATTAAAACTTACTTAATACCAGTACCATAATTAATAGTTGGAGATTCATTTTAAGGGCTGGGGTAGCTTGGCAATCAGCCCGGTGAACTGATTTTTTAATTGGTGTAAATTATATTTATATACTAACCAAGGGTCACAATATTATTTAGCAATTTCATTATATTTCGACCATGCAGCCAGCCTGAAATGGTTTTCCGTTTTTTTCTATTTTCAACTCTATACAAATCCAGGAACTGTCCCTTCCAATAGGCCACGGCTGCTTCCTTCTTTAGTTCATTAATTCGAATGACATTTTAATTGCCATTTCCTTGTTAAGTTCAAGTATATTTTAATGAAAGTTAGTAGATTTTTTCTTTATTGTTTATCCGGGAAGTTTGTTTTATTGAGATTTTAATTAATATGGTTCAAAAAACACTAAGATTAAGAATAAGTTTAACTGCCATTTCCTTGTTAAATTCAAGTATATTTTAATGAGAGTAGGTAATTGTGTAGTGAATTAAACAGGATTCCTTCTATGAATCCTCTGTAAAACTGCCGCCATATTTCAGTTTGATGGAATAGTTTTTTAAAAGTCATTTTCATTCATTTTAGTAGTTTTTTTAGATGACATTTCATTGAGCATTATATGTCCGCCTCGTTACTTAGTGGCTATCACCGCGGAGGCCCGGGTTCGATTACCGGCACTGCCAAGAAATTTAATTCTGATTTGAGGGCTGGAACGTGTTACACTCAGCCTCGTAAGGTAAAATTGAGAGGAGGAGGAGGGTTCGTCCCACCTCCGCCATCCTGGAAGTAGTTTTCCGTGGTTTCCCACTTCTACTCCAGGCAAATGCCGGATTGAGTCCTGACTGAAGGCCACGGCTGCCTCCTTCCCAATCCTCATCTTAATTACAACTACACGCAATAATACAGCCATCACAATAAGACAAGTTATCAGACAAATTCCACACACACAACCAAGTACACGGGGTTACATGACGACGATGTCGCAAAGCCCCTCAATGAATCAACAATAATGGTCTAACAAACCCGTGGTTGGGAGCACCCAAACATTAAGCTGACTGCAACCCAGTTCATAGCCTACAAATTGTGGGGGACGAATAACCTGCGCGACGACACCCTTAGCCACATCACTTTGATTTTAGGTCATGGGGCACTACTTCTCATATCAAGCAGGTACTTAATTGTCCTCACGAGGCTGAGTATACACCTTTCCTTCTCCTGATGCAGAATTGAGAATAGGCGGGTTTGATTCCTACGACAGCCATGCTGAAAGTGGTTTTTCATGGTTTCTCATTTGTATTCCAGGCAGATGCCTAGATTGAACCTAAATTAAGGTCATGGCGCCCTTCTAACCATATCCTAGCCAAATTACAAGTACACAATAGTACGCTACAGCAGTTAAAATAACACAGATTATCAGACAGATTCCACACACACCAAAGTACACAGCACTACATGATCGCCAAGCCTTCAAAATGAATAAACGACAATTGTTTCCAGCCCTCAAATCAGATGTTAAGTATGACTGGCTGCGTTGCTCAGCGGTAACGTTCTTGCCTACCGATCCCAAGGCTGAAGGATTGAATCCTGGCACAGTCACTTGGCATTTGTGGGTGCGTAATTGCGATGGAGCCGTGTCAGTAGGTTTACTGGCACGTTAAAGATCTTCGGGACAAAATTCCGGCACCCCGGCCATAGTAGTTAAAAGGGACGTAAAACCAATAACATTACATAGATCTTAAGTTTCTGGCTGGAATCTAATCCAGAGCCTCCTCGGTAAGAGAAAAGCGTGCTATCCATACACCACCGGGGACAATAATAATTAAAATAGTAATAATAGTAATAATAATGTAACGGGTTTAAGGTAACTTTTAACTGATGTGGCCTTTTAAAAGAATTAAGGCATAGGCTAATGTTTGTTTCAAAAAATTGTGCAATTTGTACAGCCCTGCATGGCAGAGTGTTTACAGAAAATCCCAGAGCCAGCGGGTCATTCTGCAAGAACAAATAAGTTACCTTAGATTTTGGGTTTTCACAGTGGTAACTTAGTGGTGGGGGACGGAAGGGAGGATAATTTCAGCGGCAAAACCAGAACTTGGCCCGGGGCAACTGGCGAAAAAGGACTGTGGGATGGAATGACAAGATAAGAAAGATCCACTCGGAAGATTAGCTGGCTCAATTCGCCAACACCCGACCGATCGGGTCAGGGAATGGAATGAATGAAGCCCCCATCTAGCGGCGAGGATATGAACTATGCCGGCTGCCGAAGCCCGTCGCACACCCCTGGGGCAATGATTAAATGAATGACAGATGAAATGAAATGATAGTGGAGAGTGTTGCTGGAATGAAATTTGTGACAGGAAAAACCGGAGTACCTAGAGAAAAACCTGTCTGCCTCCGCTTTGTCCAGCACAAATCTCATATGGAGTGACCGGGTTTTGAACCATGGACCCAGCGGTGAGAAGCTGGCGTGATGTCGCCTAAGCCACGGAGGTTCTTGATAGTTGCTTAGGCCTAATACCTAAAACGTACAAAATTCTATCGAAATCAAACACGAAAGCGAAAACGTGTAGACTCTTACCGTCCTTGATTATATCTCTTTTTGCCCAAGTCCCCACCCCCGCATTGTAATGTTGACGCCACTCATCCCCCCCCCCCCTCCTTCGAGAAGCAAATCCTAGGTACGCCACTGTCCCTGGCACTCGGCCCTGTTTCCGGCGAGGATGACAAGCAAGCGAACTGTAAAGATGTGCGTCAGAAAACAACGTAGCAATCACTTTATGTTGTGTGCAAATACACTCTGTCCATTTAGCATGTGTTCACAATACTGGGATTCAACAGTGAGGCTGGATTACTTAACCCATAGGAACTTGCGTGAATAACTCGAGGACTGGTGCCATAGTGTGTTATTCCCTTTTTGTCGTAGTCGTACGGACTTCAATGAAGTAATTTTACACCTGGTGTCTTCCTATGAACTATTCCCAATATAAAATAAGGTTTATTTATATTTTTTAAATTTAACATGTAGAGAAATGACAATAAGTTTCGTAAGAGTAGCCTATAATTCGCTTTGATGGTGGCAGCAAAGCAGTCATCTCAATTTCTTTGAACAAAGGAGCTGATGACCAAGGTGTCCCTAGACCCTAAACATGGAGCAACAAGAACTTGAGCTATGTGATTGTACTGCACCAAAATAGGTAGATTTTCTCCTTTATTTTTGATGTGTAACATCTTTCCACTCGGTTGCTGGATATTTTTGTGGGAGTGATTTTGAAAAATGGGACGGAAGTGGATCGGAACGATCGAGGTGGCACCAGCTGGCAGTGGTGGATCGAACGGAAGTGTAAGACGCACTGCCAACTCGATCTATCGATCCAGCTGGCAGTGGTAAGAGAAACAATGAGCGCGCGGTGTCAGAAATTGATACCATGACGTACCCTTGGCCATGTGGAATGTATATGACATACTGAACGGAAAATGCTCATGCGAACTCTGGTGTCAAGTGATTGAAACAAAGCACATGGTACACGTTCGAAGTCTTCGTATCAGTATTTAAATGGTAAAATGCCTTAATATCAAACATTGTAAGTAGTCGGCATTGCCGGTATTATGTTTCTGCACAATGGCTATTCAAATATTAACCCACATAACGGTAATGCAGTCATCAATATGATATAATCGTTGTGGTTATACAAGAATTGAGCAAGCCTTCATGAACTATTGCTGAACACATTCTCTTTACTCACAAGAGGGCCTATTCATAAGGCATTTTAAACTCAATTTCACGCAGGAACATTATCGAAACAAGCAAAATATAAATGAAACATAATTCCGTAATGCAGTATTATTGGAACGTGGAAATAAGTCACCATCTTGTGTACGATGTTTGCGTAGTCGAAATAGCTGTGGGGTTAGCGCCTATGACTGTGAATCTGGAGATCTCGGTTTCGAATCCCGGACGGGGTTGATATTTTTGCTACCAGATTATCATTTTAAACGATATTTATCATATCAATATGACTCATTTTAACAGAATCCATATGAAATTACGTGTTAGTCTGTTTATAAGGAATGTAAGGTTATGAGCGGTGTCGCGTCTATTAATCTAGTTGATCCATGTCGTATTCTTTATTTAGGCTAGTGCTGGTGGAAGCTACAAATCATCTAATAAAATGAGTTCCGTATTATAAACTACAATATCCGTAAAACACTCCCTTTTACAATAGATTAATATTTGTGCCAATAATAGTATAAAATACCGGTGTATCAACAATTTCACGTGAGGTTTCTTCTATGTCAGATGTTACACATCATATGCGACTAACGTAAGCCGATTATTGACACGCTAGGACTGGCGCCATGGGTAAATCTGGCCCGACCGTAAATAATATAGAAATAACTTGAGTGTTTAAAAGGCAATGGGCATGTTTCTTTTGCAGAGTGAAGTTCAAGGCTAGGAAGGAAGGTACAGTAAGCGACAGGAAATAGGGCTGACCAAAACGAAAATATAGAGCATTATTAATTAAGCCTCGGGTCGAAAATACCCATGCGCCAGTCCACGCGGATTAAGCAGGTTTCAGTTGAATAAATGTTGAACTTTTCGAGTAGCATAGACTCTGGCTCCTCGACCAGAACTTGTGAGGAGCACACTTTTGCTTTCACTTGTCGATATGCCAATAGAGGACCTCAGGCAGGTTTGCATAATTGTGTATTGCGCAAGGCAGACGTAACAAACTCTTCCTGTCCTCTGGGGAAACTAATGCAATATTCATATCATCGACCAGGCCCAGCACTGGCAAAAATCTTTGGCTTCTTTGCTTTCTTGCCATTTTGGGCGATATATTCCACCATAAAGCGAGTAACGGAACGACACAGCGTTGTGTATCCTGGTTCATCCGCCCCTTGCGATCCAGTATTATGCAACCCATCGCCTATATTATAAATTTGAAAAACATCGGTCCATCTCCCTAATCTCCGCCACGTGGCGTAGTGGCTAGCATTCTTGACTGTCACCGTGGAGGATTGGGTTCGATTCCCGGCACTGCCAAGAAATTTAATTCTTGTCTAAGGGATTCCCATCTCAGTCATCCTGGAAGTGGTTTCTCCGTGGTTTCTCACTTCTACTCCAGGCAAATGCCAGGATGATTCCTAACTTAAGGCCACGGCTGACTCCTTCCTAATACTCACCTGCTTTACAAATACACACACTACTATAGACACCACAATAACACAAGTTATCAGACAAATTCTATATATGTACACACACCCAATTACACGGGAATAAACAAGCCCGATGTCGCAAAGCCCCCAAAGAATCAACAACAATAACAACAACTCTCCCCAATCCGGGATATTATAACATGTGTGGTTAAGCTGGAATCGTGAGCGCCACTATTAATTCATTACAGGTCGGGTCGGCCTACCACGAGTGAACCCGTAAAACGGACACGTACGTTACACACACACACAGACCAGGGACAGGAATTGTATAGCCAAGCTTCTCAATAGCGAGCTCCTCTCCTTCATCTTACATGTCGACCTTACTTGGCTAACTCTTGTTCTCTTCAAACCTCGATGGGCATTAGATTATTCCAGACCTAGAGTGTCTTTCACTTTCTCACCTTTATTGACACTTGTATTTCCTTTCTTCATATCCACATCACCGCGGAGGCGCGAGTTCGATTCCCGACTGTGCCAAGAAAATTAATTCTGGTCTGAGGGCTGGAAAGGGGCACACTCAGCCTCGTGTGGTAAGATTGAGAAGAGGCGGGTTTGATTCCTACCTCAGCCTTCCTGGAAGTGTTTTTCCGTGGTTTCTCACTTCACCTCCAGCCAAATGCCACGATGATACCAAACTTAAGGTCACGCCGCACCGCCTCCTCTCAAATTCTAGCCCCGCTTACAAATACACCCACTAGTTCAAACATCACAGTGACACAGGTCATCAGAAATATTCTACACACACCCGAGTACACGGGGATATATGATCATGAGGGGTCAGACGTCTTATGAGCTGGGTGTGTGTAGCCCACCACGCATGGTGCACCCTCAAGTGCTCACGCCTGGCGACCCCCTCTTATGGTACCACATCTTAATTCCCACGGCACTTCATATATCCCAGCCCTACAAACAATAAACGATTCAATAATACGGACATCACAACCGTACCGTTTATATCAGGTGGACTCGCAAGTGGTAACCGAACACGTCTCTCATCTCTAAATGACGCCAACAGCAAATTCGATATTTCCATGATGGCTGTATAGATTGATAAACTACTGAGGTCTCCAAGAGCAGATAAAAACCATTAATATTAAATATAAAATCATTACTGCATCTAACGTCACCAAATACTTATTTTTATCTATTTTCAGATCTTTATTTTTATCGTTATTTTATAGCTTTAGATGTAAACTCTAGACTAAGTGGGTTGGAGCGCACCATAAGTCCTTCATGACAAGAAGAGATTGTATTTGTGCTTTAAATGACCCTAAACTGTCGACCTGACAAGACTGTACACCGTACATTTAGTCTTCCCCAGCTCGATGGAAACATTCATAATATCACCAGGATCGATTGTAGCGTTCGTAAGAACTTGTCCATAGCCTGTGTTTCGTCCGAAGGGACAATCAGTCAAATGACAGCCCGAGTGAGTATACATCAAACAGAAAATCAATTTCTCCTACAGAAAACATTAGGTCTATGCATATGAGTGATTACATGGAAAACCCGCCAAATGGCAGCATTCCACAAGGTGAAGTTTACGTCGCACGCGAGGAGTGTTTGCTCTGGCTTTACATCGAAAATAAATTGTAACTATTTTTTTTAGGTTTGCAGTGTTTCGTTCTCCTCGGAGATAACATAGCACACACAGTTTTCGCGTACACATGTGAATGTTTATCTATGTAGGACGTAATAAAGCAGCCCTAATGTAGCATGTACACTGTTCCTGTTCAGTATTGTGCCTTTAGAATAGGCTAGCGTTTCACTGGAACAATCTAGCGAAGTGTTTTAATAACCACAATACATAAGCCTATAGCCTACATTTGAAGGGCTCACGGGAAAAAGGGGCATGTCAAATAATGTAAAATGTTTAGGAAGCGAGTATCAAAGTTTCATTACTATAATAATATAATAATAATAATAATAATAATAATAATAATAATATTAATAATAATAATATCGTATGGCCTCGGATGCCGGGTGCAAGCTTTGTAATTTGACACCCAGAGGGTAGCTTGCATGCCCAATTTCGTTGTTCCTTGAATCACTATGAAAGTCACGGAGGTTAGATATCTAAGCTCCTTGAACACTATAGCGCTTTTTAGTAGAGAAATGAGGAACTTTGTGTTGGCGGAAACTCCCGAGATTATTTTTGCCATTATGAACACGGCCTACTGAATTCAAATGGGTTCCTTGACATGCCAACATCGTATGACATGCGTGTCGTATTTTTGCCGCCTTTCAAAAATCACTTACCACGGCCAGGAGCGAACCTGCATTCTTGGGATTTAGTAGACCGACACGCTATCCACTCACTTATAAGTACGCGTCAACTTGAAACGTCCTTCTCCCACGACCCTCATTGTTCTTATTGTTAGCCAGATACAATTGTGCTTTCAATACGTCACAAAGAGGCCACCAGATCGCGCTGATATCAGCGCTCAGTCTAGTCTGCAAGCCTCTGTTTGTGAACAAGCCGCCTCTATGATCCCCTATTAGCAGTTAGTATTACGATCTCCTCTTTTTCTACACCTCTCACTATGACATAGATCTGCACTGAATCTAACCATCGCCTCCTAGGTATACCTCCACTTATCTTACCCTCTACAGCCGAACTCATTAGCCTCATAGGTAATCTCTCCTCCCAAATTCTCATCACATGACCCCACCATCTGAGTGGCTCATACGAACAGCTTCATCTAGGGTGTTTATATCTAACTTAGCCTTTATCTCTTCAGTAAACAATTCCGAAGTTTCAAAACCTCCTACCAATTGATTGGTTTCATTAGCGTTTCAGACGTTGTATTTGCACTCATCAATGTGCAAAGTCTTCTAAAATTAACAAATTTGTTTGTATTAAGTTATAAATTTCAGTTTTCTACGCAAAATATCTAACTCTTTCTATTCCCTGTCATTGTATAAGACAGCCATCTCACTGTTACCGCTTTGGCTAACTGAACAGCTGAACATTTCGCTCATTCAGGGTAACGCTACAATTTTTATACTAATGAAAATAAATGCTTTTAAATTAGTAAGTATAAACTTACATAATCATTTGTTATCAGTCCGACAATTTGTTCTGTTAAAAATAAAGAACTACAAATTATATACCGTACATTTATTATTTGGTTCTGGAGATTGATTTCCCTAATCACCCCCTGTAGTTACGCCACTGACATGACGGCATTGGTAATATTGACATTGATATGTCGGGGTACCCAAAACGTATCTGCAATAGTGATTTAACCGTAGCCTACACAAAGTTTGCAAACGTTCTCATTCATAGATTTACAGGTAGCCTATGGAGTCATGCGCCCCAATTCCTCTAGGCTAAAGACTTATCAGAAGTGGGCAGCATTGATGATATTTTAAAATAGAGCATTGATGATTTTCTCTAAACTTGGACAAAGAACGTGAAAATCTGAATATTTCACGAATCTATTTGAGATAAATCCGACAAAAATGAATTTGAGTTGAATGCGCAAAATTCAGATTTCCTGTAAATTCTTTAAAGTCAATATGTTGTACTTGGCGAAAATCCACCTAATCCGAATTTACGATATTCCGAACAGGGTTCGGTATTAGAAAACAGAAAATCCGCATTTAGGAGTTCTGAAACGAAATAAGTGATCATAGAATTGAAAAAGAACTGAAGTTCGCATTTTTCAAGAACCGGGAGGAATCACCAACCCGAAGTCAGAAAATAATAAAACCTCTTCTCTAGCACTTCTCTACTTTCGACTAAATAACTTATTGATGTTCAGTTCTTGTGACTCATTCCCACATGCTGCGTGAAAAGGACTATTGGTATTGATTTTCTACCGAGAAACTTAGACTTCAGTTGATGCGTGTACGAAGTTTTGCAATTCCATAGCAGTGTGACTCCAAAGTTTGCCATTTCAGTCCTGAATGTGCGATCAGTATGGGGGCCATTTGCTGTTGGCTGGTGTAAGGGAAGGAGAATGGGAAAAGATTTGACCACTCTACCTCAAGAAGACTCCGGTTCAAGAACACTTGCCCAGTACTGCGATTCCACTCACGGGCTGAAAACTTTTACTGTGTAAATGTGAACTTGTGTGCAAATACGGCAGCGTAACATTTTCAGGGTACCCGTTAGGTTACACAGCAAACTGAGAATAGACAGGTTCAATTCGTACCTCATCCATCCTGAAAGTGGTTTTGCGTGGTTTCCCACTTCTACTCCAGACAAATGCTAGTATGGTTCCTAACATCTGGCCTCGGCTGTCTCCTTACCTATCCTGTTCTGAATTACAAATACGCCCACTAACACATCCATCGCAATAACACAGGCTGTCAGACAAATTCCACACACACCCAAGTACATGGGCCTACATGACCACGATGTCGCATACCCCTAAAGAATCAACAACTAGGTACAACATGTTACATAGCAATTGCGAAAGTCACCGTTTCCCACCATTCATAAAACGGATGAGAGGGAGGCCAAAACGAGAGAAAGTGTCTACCTCAGGGTTGCCAATTTCGGCTGAAGTCGCCACGTTTGGCGGTTTGAGAGATCATTTGGTGACAAAATGTCAGTAAAGGAATTGAGCGAAAATTTTCAGGTTATTTGATGACCAACTAAGGGACATTTACACGTCAAGTGTATTCCTGAAATTGCTGCAACTCTCTACAATTAGGTTAAGTAAAGTGGTGGGACATCACTGGATTATCATTTCATCAATATTAACATCCTGGGTAGATATTCTGTGCGTGGAAATCCTTTCAAAGAGCTTGCAATGCTTGAAATCGTTACTAGGCTATTTCCGTCCCGTATTCTAATGCTGAGGTACATGACCTGTTTTAAGAACTGAACTTTTTAGATGCCAAAATGTGAAATAGACTGGATATTAAACTGACGGCCCAGACTGCACCCGAAACGCTGTGCCAAATTTGAGGAAGAATTGTATAGGCTACATGCTAAACAGCCGATAGGAAAGGGTTATCCTCAAGATTGGAGGCTTGGCCACGTATTCTCCTCCACTATAACAGCGTTTCTCACACCGCGGCCTGTTAAGATTCTTCAGCCCAATCCAATGTAAATATAGTGTTATTATTAGAAGGGCTCACTACTGAAACACTTTAAACACGTTACATATTTTAGGCGCAAAATAAAGTGGCCGACTATCGAATCTGCTTCAAACACATTATCGTTTATAGTTTCATATGTTTTTCAAAATTATTAACATTCCATTTTAAACCAGTACTTCCGTAATGAACTAATATGCTCTATTATCAAATATTCTATTGGTTCTTTTCATATCATAGGTTTCCCATCAATTAAGTAGATTCCCCATGAGGTTGGCATTGAGAGGTAGCCTACAGTGAAAAGGTACAGGGCAACAATTTTAAACACTCAACTAAATATCTAAACATTATAGTCAATTTACACAGTTAACATAAATGTAACACTTTAAGATAGTAAAATAATTGTCTTCGTGCTTGCTCTAACCTAGACGAAAGTTCTCACCGTTGCTCGAAATAACCCACAGAAACACACCTCCAGAAGCACTGGGAATTGTGTGTCCAAAGTCCCATGTTGAAGCTCTATCTACAAAACGTGATTACAGTAGGCTTACTGAAGAATTATGTACCGGAGTATTTAGTTAACGGTACTGGATAATGTTATCAACTTTCCCAAAGACTATTTAGATCATAGGCTTTTGCGGCCGGTGTTTATTTTATCAACTAGTTTATCCGCGACGTGTAATATCCCAAAGACTGGTTTGTTAGAAGATACTAAACATAACGTACGGGAAATCCAGTAGAAATCGCATTTTCAATAATTAACTGCAGGAGTTTATTTTATGGAAAGTGATATGCACGGCTTCTATAATTTATAAACAATAAGCTAGAGAATTCAGTGACCTAAGATTACCAGTATAGTAGTATTTATCGATAATTTTTAGACAATCGGTCCGATAATCACGATATGTATACTGTATATCAATTTTAGAAATTGCCAACTATGGATTCAGACCTGGGAGATCAACAGTGGATCTCATATTTTCAGTGAGACAGCTCCAGGAACACCACTACGAATTTGGAGAGGATCTGTTGATGGCCTTCCTGGACATCGAAAAGACCTATGATAGTGTGTGTAGGGAGAAGGTTTGGAAAGCAATGGAAAACATGGGAGTGGAAAAAGGGACTGTAGGCAGAGTGAAGGAGATGTATTGTGGAAGTGTGAGTTGTGTGAAAGTTGGAGGGGAAAGAACAGACTGGTTCAGACAAATGAGTGGCCTGAAACAGGGTAGTGCGCTGTCACCCCTTCTCTTTAAAGTGGTTATGGACGAGGTAATGACACGGATAGCAGGAAAGATAGGAGAAGATAAGATGAAAGCAATGGTGTTTGCAGATGATCTCATGGTCTGGGGAAACAAGGAGGAGGAAATTCAGGAGCAACTGAAGGCTTGGGAAGAAACAGTAGGAGAGTACGGATGGAAGTTCAACATCAGTAAATGTGAGATCCTGTTAACAACCAGGAAAAAGGACAGACCAATGAGTGGGATAACACTTGGAGGTGGACAGCTGAAGAAGGTGGAAAGTCTCAAGTACTTGGGAAGTATAGTAGAGGAAAATGGGAGAAATGACAAAGAGATTACTGAACGTGGCAGACAGGCAGAAGCATTTCTGAGAAGCATTAGGAGCTTAGTGTGGAATAAAGATGTCCCACAAAAAAGCAAGGAAGTGTTATACAGAAGCTACTATATCCCGATACTGACCTATGCTTCAGAAACGTGGACAAAGAAGAAAAGAGACATAAGCAGAATACAGGCAGGTGAAATGAAGTTCCTGCGAAGTAGGATCGGAGTAACAAGAAGAGACAGAATGAGGAATGAAAAGGTCAGGGAAATGGTGAAAGAGGAGCCCTTGCAAGGTAGGATTGAGACATCAAGACTGAGGTGGTATGGACACTTAAAGAGAATGGATGAGAAGAAGATTCCCAAGAGGATACATGAGATGCAGATGCAGAAGAAACGACCAAGGGGAAGACCAAGAGATAGATGGCTGAAAGGAGTGGAGGAATGTGTCAAGAAGAGAAGCGAGGACTGGACCAGAGTGACAGCGGAGAGTTGGTGGGAAGAAAGGACTAAGTGGCGAGGCTTATGTTCCAAACAGACCCAGCCTGGGGCTGGAAACTGTACAAGATGATGATGATGAACTCGTGAATGCAACATTTGAAAAATACAACAGCACATCTCGTTCATCGTACTAGTGTCTTTTATCAACTTTCATTACCATTGGATCAATGGATACCAAGTAGTCTAATAGACATTGATTTTAGATCATAACACTAGAGTCATCTACAATAAATTCAGAAGAGCTATATTGGAAAATCACATGCCTGAATGCTTCACTAAGTCTTCCTGTCATCTGACCATGTGACGAGTCGGAGAAATTCATTTTGCGGAATTGACAAGCACCCTTTCAGTAATTCGTGAAAATGAACCACTAACCCTATAGGATTAGAGTCGATGTCAATTCGTCATCTCGTGAGCGTATATTATCTACATATGACCGGGTGAGTTAGCCGAGGTCGTTGCGGCATGACTGTTGGCAGTCGCTCACATCCGGGAGGCGAGGAGGTTCGAATCCCCCCGCCGGCAACCTTGAAGATGGTCTTCTGTGGTTTCCCATCTTCCTTCCAGGCAAATGCCGGGGTTGGTCCCTAACTATAGGCCACAGCTGCTACCTTCCAACTCCTCGACCCTCCCTTCCAACTTTCCTCCCCAACGGTACTTGTAGCTCACCCATTGGGTGTCCGTCTCGAAGCAGCTACAAAACTGGCGAGCCGAACATATCCTCGGACACTCCCGGCACTAAAAGCCATACGCTAAAAAAATCTACATATGATGAAAATAGGTTAAAATATACTAACAAGCCTTCAGGATTATTTTAAAACTCTTTCACATGAAGAAGATGTGAAGAATATGAAGATTCTAATTATGTTGAGTAGTGACCCGAACGATTGAATTTTATTTCAGGTATTTGTGTAGACTATATTGATATCAGCCACCCAAGATAATTGAGATTCTCCATACTCGTTGACCGACTAATGATAATTCACACGAATTGCAATTTTAGCGTTTGACATCATCTTCGAAAAGGAATTTTGTAGGAATTGATTGAAAATAGGCCAAATAGTTATGAGCGATATTATAAATAGTAATAATTATCATTAAAATAATACAATACTATCACATAAATATCTCTTGTACATTGTGCAGAGAAGAAGGCTGGACAAGGCCGAGAGAAGCACACATCCACAGTGTCACCTTTGAGCGGCTGATCAACGGTCTCGTTGAAAAACACAAAGCACAGTCAGCCCAAAGTAGAGAATTCATTTGACCATCAAATAGTATACATATTATTTAGGCAATATCTTTCTTGCTTTTTACCCAGGAATACGGATTTTTTTTTAAATCAGGCTATTAATGTTTTTTAGAAAACCCGCATAGGCCTATAGCATTTATTTAGCAGAAAATAAGAAATTTTGTGTTCTGATCCAATTTATCATCTCATCCCTAATTATAAATCACTAAATTCTACATGTGCAGTTGAGGTCATCAAATATGAAGATTTATCAATCGATGAAGTTTTTGTTTATTACAAATTTCACATCTATCTTTAATAATAAAGGGTAAACTTTAATTATGATACATTATCGTGCTGGAAGCCATTTTTCAGTGTTGCCTTAGTAATCGAAATTAATGCTCAACGTGATTGTATCCAATTGTAACGGGTGTTTCCATAAACCTGAACAAAATTCATGAGATTTGTAAATAAACTCACTTGGATGAGCAGTTTCGATCATCAAACGATCATCATCAGGTCCTATACACTCAGACTAATAAATCCTTGTCTACAAATAGGCTACGGGTGATGGATGTGCAGTTACAGCAGTTACTTGTCAACATGTGTTAAGATATTGTTAGTTGGTTATTGACCTGCAAGTTTGCTTGTTTATTGTGATACCTGTGATTGTTAGGGAATGGTAAGGTTAGAATTGAATATGAACTTAGCGTAGCCTATTGTTTGAGAGATGAGCAACAGCAACACTGAACTGGACGGCTCATTTATCTCTTTCCCCTCCTTGGACTATTCTATGTTCGTCTCGCAATGTAACATATTGTGCTGGCCAAGTCTAGATCTTCCTGAATATAGTGTATGATACTGCATTCTGGACATCTTCAACTAAGGACCAATGTTCATTCTCGCCCCAAATATACAGTACGCTATGATTACAATATCCGTATATCCCCTGCATGTTTTAATCTGTAAAATAGTAGGCCTACGCGATTACATCCACCTGACATGGCCATTGAATACTTTAAAAAGTTACGACTTAAACAGCGTTAATAAATGGAAGGCCTGAAGGAAGTTAGGAAGAGAGGAAGGAACCAGGAAACTTCTTGAGTATTTGTGCAATTTCAGTGTGCTCATTTGTTGTACAAACATTTCTTGGATTGTTCGGGAAACAGATTATTTCGATTTAAACATGGCGTGCTGCAAAGAATGCAATTTCAATAATTCCCGCGAAAGTCACTAAGATCTCCATCTCTCTGTGAAAATCCCAGCTACCCATGCTGTACAACTCTCCAAACTAGTCACTAGTCTGAAACATGTATGAAGTACATCATTTCAAATTATTTTCACCCTAGGTAAACCAGAGTAGCAAGCTTTGTCGAGCGAGACGCTGCGCTGGGACACGTCGCACCCGTAGGATGTTGGTGTCAACTACTGATAAAGCCTCGTGATAACCGTAGATAATGCTGGAGTTAATATAATGGGGGCATTGTGTTCTTGTGATGCCTTATATTTCACAGCAGCCAACATTATCTTACGCTTGCAGACATTATCCTGCTGCTAGGTGAAGGGGAGTGATGTAGTTATTTATCGCTACATGAACCAGAGTTCGCACATCAAGTGAAGTCACATCATGTTCTTACGTCGAGAATCCATAAGGAGCTTAACATTCCAGAAACTGCTCGCACAGGTTTCCTAAAGTGCGTATGAGTTTACCATAGCGTATTGGTTTATTGTAACCAACTCATATGGACCCTATCAGTGCCGTACGCAGGATTTTCTTCTGGGGGGTGTGTCCATTACTATATAAGGGTAATTGTGTAGGCCTACATCATCATCATCATCATCATCATCATCATACATTATTAAAATATTTCGATTAATATTCATAAAAAACAATGATTAAATAAACATTCACTTTCGATGAAAGCTATTTTGGGCCTCGTTATAATTTCAGCACAATAAAAATGACAAAAAAGATTCTTTTAAATATGGAAAACAGTATCTAAATAAAACAACTGAAATGATGCGGTGGTATCATCGTGTCCATACGTGATTTCTAATAATAGCCTATTGTATTATGTGAGAGAAGAACGCTCGCCGTGTTCTTACCGCCATTCCTATTGGCTGTCAGAATGTGCCTATCCTAATGGCTTTATCTGC
The DNA here is from genome assembly GCA_946902985.2 of Meconema thalassinum. Taxonomy (NCBI): domain Eukaryota; kingdom Metazoa; phylum Arthropoda; class Insecta; order Orthoptera; family Tettigoniidae; genus Meconema; species Meconema thalassinum. The sequence continues at coordinate 1,491,276,426 of OX336389.2, read as the reverse complement.
ATCATTGATAGAAATACATTGCAGAAACTCCTCATGTAGCGAATTATCTTTAACGAAACGGACGCACACAATTAATGCGATGTGATAAAAGTTACCTTGGCTAACTCCAACACTGGAGGACGAGTCTCTCTGCGAGTAGAGCGCAGGACATTTACCAAGTGTCGAACGTGATCACATTAACATATATACAGGAGTAAAGAAGATGGTAATGTAATGTAATGTAATATATGGATTCAAGTTAACAAATGTTTCTGGGGCGGGGGGTTAAACCCTAACCCCGCCCCCCGTCGGTACGCCACTGGACCCTATAGCCTACTGTTACCAGAAACTAATTAAAATTTTTCAATAATTAAAGCACTCAATAATTTATCAGTTACTTCTAAATGATACAGCCAACATGTACACCTACCATGATAAGTCTATAGATATGGCATCACAGCCGCGCCATACCTCCAAGAACAGCTGATTCTCAAGATGGGCTACAATTTGACGTCAGAACAATACCATTTATTTTCAACTCCGATGCAAATAAATTATAATCTGCTTGACACATGAGAGCACAGCATTAGTTCGAGGGAAACAGGGAATCATTCATATATCAACGCGGAATGATTAAGTCCTTGACAATCAGCTGCCCCTAATAATATACACACATCAAAAAAAGTTTTGCATCACCTCGGTTCCCAGATCTCCGGCATATAGACGTTGACTGTGTATATTGTATCAAAGATACAGTCCCTTTGACTGTTCATAGATGTCACTAAAACTGCTCAAAGATGTAAACAACCATGCATGAGCAGGGCCTATTAGACGGAGGGGGTACGACAGCCGATCAGTTCCAGTCATTCCACCAGGACGAAGGTACGCTGCTCATGTTGTCTGTAGTTCTACCATGCCTAGAAGGTCAATACCGCAGTTCGATCGCGTCCGCATTGTTACTTTGTGTCAAGAAGGGCTCTCAACAAGGGAAGTTTCCAGGCGTCTCAGAGTGAACCAAAGCGATGTTGTTCGGACATGGAGGAGGTACAGAGATACAGGAACTGTCGATGACAGGCCTCGCTCAGGCCGCCCAAGGGCTACTACTGTAGTGGATGACCGCTACTTACGGATTGCCGCTCGGAGGAACCCTGACAGCAATGCCACCATGTTGAATAATGCGTTTCGTTCAGCCACAGGACGTCGTGTTTCAACTCAAACTGTGCGCAATAGGCTGCATGATGCGCAACTTCACTCCCGACGTCCATGGCGAGGTCCAGCTTTGCAACCCCGACACCATGCAGCGCGGTACAGATGGGCCCAACAACATGCTGAATGGACCCCACAGAATTGGCATCACGTTCTCTTCACCGATGAGTGTCGCATATGCCTTCAACCAGACAATCGTCGGAGACGTGTTTGGAGGCACCCTGGTCAGGCTGAACGTCTTAGACACACTGTCCAGCGAGTGCAGCAAGGTGGTGGTTCCCTGATGTTTTGGGGTGGCATTATGTGGGGCCGACGTACGCCACTGGTGGTCATGGAAGGCTCCGAAACGGCTTTACGATACCTGAATGACATCCTCCGACCCATAGTGCAACCATATCGGCAGAATATTGGAGAGGCATTTTTCTTCATGGACGACAATTCTCGACCTCATCGTGCACATCTTGTGAATGCGTTCCTTCAAGATAACGACATCGCTCGACTACAGTGGCCAGCATGTTCGCCAGACATGAACCCTATCGAACATGCCTGGGATATGTTGAAAAGGGCTGTTTATGGACGTCTTGACCCACCAACCACTCTGAGAGATTTACGCCGAATTGTCGTTGAGGAGTGGGACAATTTGGACCAACAGTGTCTTGATGAACTTGTGGATAGTATGCCACGACGAATACAGGCATGCATCAATGCAAGAGGACGTGCTACTGGGTATTAGAGGTAGTGGTGTGTACTGCAATCTGGACCACAAATGCTGCAAGTCTAGCTGTATGCTGGTACAACATGCAATGTGTGGGTCTCATGAGCAATAAAACGAGCTGAAATGTTGTTTGTGTTGATCTCTATTCCCTTTGTATTTAAAGGTTCCGGAACTCTTGGAACCGAGGTGATGCAAAACTTTTTTTGATGTGTGTAGTATTATGCTGCCCAACTAACGTGTATTATCAGGAAGGTCCATAGTAATGTTTTGCTTGTATCCCGTGTGGTAGGCCTACTAATGCACTGCAAGAATATCCCGCAAACGATACTGAACACTATTACACTATTATTCCCCCTATGTGACAACAAACCGTCCGAATAATAATAATAATAATAATAATAATAATAATAATAATAATAATAATAATAATAATAATAATAATAATAATAATAATAATAATGTTATTGGTTTTACGTCCCTTTTAACTACTCTGGCTTATAGAGACGCTGGGGTGCCGGAATTTTGCCCCGAAGGGGATCTTTAACGTGCCTGTAAATCTACTGACACGACTCCCTCACATTTGCGCACCCTCAAATGCCAGCTGACTGCGCCTGGATACGAACCTGCAACCTTGGGCCCAGCAAGCGAGAACGTTACCGCTGAGCCACGCAGCCAGTCAAACCATTCGAATAATATAATCCAGAAAAAATAATAGTGTTGAGTATGGTTTGCAGGATATGCTTGCAGTGCATTAGTAGGCCTACCATACGGGATGCTGCAGAGAAATATCGACCTTCCTGACAACACGCGCTAGTTGGGCTGCATAAGACAATATTACTAGGGGCAGCTGATTCGCTTGGCATAAATATTTTATGAAGCTATTCGAACAAACACAGCGAGAATAAGCCAAGAAATAAGATTTTGACTTTGGCAGATGTCGAAGGTGGAAATCTTAATTCTCTATATCAATGTTCACAATTACACCACAATCGATAGCAACTCCAGTTTAGAAACATTCTCTAATAAGTTATTTGATAAAAAATACTTATGCATTTGGAACTTATTTTAATCAAATTATACAGGGTCTTTCAATCAAAGTGGGGCTGGCGGCACGGTTGGCGCAGCGCTGCAGGAAGAAGGTCAAGCTGAAGGTCAGACGAGCACATGGCAACACGGAGCTGAGACAGTTGTGACGCGGGATTTATCGAGTAAAGTTGTCTTCCTTATTTCGTTTATAGACTATTTAAGTTACACGTGTTATAAGTTTATAACGTGTGTACGAGGTTATTGTTTGATTGGTATTATGTTTCATAGTTTTATAAAGTGTTATTGCTAAGTGTTAAAGTCTGTCGCTTCAATTTTCATTTATGGGATAAATTGAAATATAAAGTTAATGCAACAAACCATCACACTCGTCTAGACGAACTCAAAACTAAATATTTCGAGAGAAATTGAGGCTATCTCGGTAGATGGACTAATGCGTGTGAATGAAAATTTCCTTAGAAGATGCCAGAAATATATAGATGCAGGTGGAGGACATTTTCAACATCTTCTGTGACAATGATTATGTGTACTTGTTATTTACATGCGCTCTCTCGACCCCAAGCTCAGTGAGTTGCCACGTGCTCGTCGGACTCTCCACGCGCCGCGCGGAGGTACTCATCGACCCTTCCATTAGGCCTAGTCATTTTCAAGAACATTTTGTATTTTTATTGTCTTATTCGATAGTATGCCCTCTCTAGTTTCCAAAAATATATAGTTTATACTTGTTTTATTGTTGTTTAGCTCATTTATATTCACTTTAATGATCGGTGTGCACGCTTTTCAACAGCTGTCACTTTGACACATAGGTGCAGCAGATAAAGCACACATTAATCTGGCTTTGAAACAGCCTACTCCACAACTAAAACAATGTAGGAGATACTCTCGGGTGGGAGAATGTAGAAGATTGACCTAAAATACAAAGAAAATGCAGTTTTTAGGAGTTGAAATGTAAGACTCTTTACTCTAAATGTGTAGCCTACCTCAACTTGAAGTTACGATTTTTCTCACTTCATTTTTTTCAATATTTGTCTTGACTTGGGCAGTTAAAATGTCCACTTAGAATGCAGCTATGTTGTAAAGCAGAATGAAGCTGTTAAATTGAAATTAGGGGTCGCCCCCCCCCCCCACAATTAATTTACTTTTCCAGTAAAAATAACGTAAATTGTAAAACAAAGCTAATATATTTGCCTCAATCAATGATACAAAAACGATTCCGCTATACAACATTCTGAACATACAGCAAATCAATTTGCAATAACAATGGCTCAATTACGTTGAAAAAGAGCAAAGATATCGCGTCCTAGAAATGCACGTTCTTTTTGTGATTAATCTTTGAAAACGACCCCCAAAATGTACTTAATTTTTCATTTTTTTTGGCAAATATCCACTAGTTTATATTCTTGGAATCAGTGATATCAATTTCAAGAAAGTAGGTCTTCAGTAGCATTGATGAGTACCTTTTGAAAGACCCTGTTGTAAGGATATCCATTTTATTTTATTAATGTTGAAGGCTGAAGAAGGTATCATTGGATATCGAAACATGTTCGTTTAAATAATGCAATATATAGGCTATTTTAGTATAGACAAGGCGGATTGTACGATACAGTATATAACTATTGACAGGTTTCCTAGCATTAGAACTTTCTCTCGCACAGCACCGAGACGAACCTGTCAAGGATAAATAAAACGTGTTTTTGTTGTTGTGTGATCTCCTGAAAGGCCAAGTGCAGGTCTTTCTAGTCGACGCCCGTGGGAGACCTGCGCGTCGGGATGAGAGGTGGAATGGATGAAGATGAATGAAAATGGGCAAGGGTTTGGAAGGAAGCGGCCGTGGCCTGTCTGAAGGTACCATCCCAGCATTTTCCTGGTGTTGAAAATGGGAAAACACGGAAAACCATTTCAAGGACGGCCGACGGTGGGGCTCGAACCCACGCATCCACCGAGTCTGCCCCATGATCTAACGCTGCGCTGTAGCGAGCGTAACCACTGCTGTCGGTAAACAAAAAGTGGGAAGAATATCCAAATCCTCACACGTCATTTCCTGCGATTAGGCTACCCTTTCTGCACGTAACTCCACCCGTGGCCTGGTAATGTGCTGCACTCAAGTTGTTGTTGTTGAATCTTTAGGATCATTGCAACATCGTGGTTCTCTTCTCAGTTTTATCTCACGAGGCTGTGTGTACCCCGTTCCAGCCCACAGATCAGAATTAAATTTCTTGACAATGTCGGGAATAGAACCCTAGCTCACCCTAAACCTAGAAGCCTTTACGGTGACAAAGAAGGGAGCTTGCTATTTTACAATACTGTTAATCTCTATATCATGAGCCTCGGGACCTCCATTTTACGTGGAATCCGAACCACAGGACATTATATTCCACTTCAAAATTCTGACATGCATTAACCGGGAATCGAACCTGGTCCACCTTGGTGAGAGGCAAGCTGCTTGACCACTGCACCACCATGCCCCCTAACCTACGGTGACCGCAAAAAATGCTAGCCACTACGCAACGTGGCAGACGCCACCACTGCAGGTGATTTTACCGTAGACTTCCAAAATCCCTAAGTGGTGGCTTCTGTTGTATGGCCGTAAACAACATGAGTCATGTCCTCTGTTGAACAACTAATCGCATTGAGAACTACGGACACGATTGTATCAAAACAACACATCCCTCTGTGGTTTACCGTCGATCCCCAAAAGTTCGGGGACTAGATGGACCCCTGATTTGTCGGGGTCTAGTTGGAGCCCTGGTCAGTAGCGTACGTTTCTTCATTTGTTAATGTAGGCTACATCCACTCGTTTTTCAATTTAATGTTATTGGTTTTACGTCTCATTTAACAACTGCGGATTTTAGAGGCGCCAGTGTGCCAAATTCTGCCCCGAAGGGGATCTTTAACGTGCCAGTAAATCTACTGCCATGGCTTCTTCACATTTGCGCACCCTCAAATGGCAACTGGTGTTACGAGGATTCGATCCTGAAACCTTGGGAAGAGCAGGCGGGAACGTTACCGCTGAACCACTCGTTTCTATAGTTTTGTGCATGGCGTAAAACTACAAGCTTCGTACCGCCCGTGCTTACTTTGACTCCACAGATACTGTACTTTATGTTATTTGAAGCCAGTGACGTGGTCAACTGCGCACACCACTCAAGCAGCTAAGTGCACAATCCTCTCTAACCTGACATAATCACATAATCACCACTATCACATATACTATCCTGCCAGCGAATTGCTACCGGTGGCGGAAATTGGAACTAATGCGCTCCGCCCAGCCACACGCCTGCGATAGACGTGCAGTCATCACCAGCGAAACCTCATCGCATGTCATGTGTGTGCATGGTTCGTGATGGGTCGTGAGCTGTGCGGTGCGTTCTCATTGTATGACTGTACATGCGTTCCCTTTCTTGCCCCGCACCCGCCCGCAGCATACATAACTTGGCGAGCTGACGTAATGTATACACAACAGCCCCACTCCACGTCTAGCGGTAACAATTCCCTGGCAGGGTAGTAGTTGTGTTTGCTTACTAGTGCAACTGTATAAGTGTACATATTGTAAATACCATCACCCATACTTGTAGACATAGATTGTATAGCCTAAGTGTAATGGATCTGATGATGATCGCTTGACGATCGAAACTGGTCATCCCAGTGTATTTATTCATCTCATGTAATTATTTTCAGGATTAGGGATTAATCCATTAAAATTGGTACACTCACGTTGACCAACTGAAGAACATCAAATTTAGGCACCGCTACTGTAAGCCTACGTATGTGCTCTGGTAAAATTAACCTGTCAATTATTTCGATGAATGTTGTAATTAATCAGTATATTGATATATATTTGTAGCTATATGAATTGAGGTGCAAGGTCATGGAGCAGGCTATCTCCTGACTCGGAAGACGAGTGGATTTGAACCCCACCGTCGGTCATCCTTGAAATAGTTTTCCATGGTTTCCCATTTTCGACTCCAAGTGAATGCCGGCACTGTACCTTCTGATAGGCCACAGCCGCTTCCTTTCATGTCCTTGCACTACGGTATGCTATCTCCCATGTCATTTCACATTAACTCATCTGATAAGGTTAGCTTTAGAAAGGACTTCTGACCGTAAAACTCACCCGCAAAAGAAAAATACTTATATACCTCATCTCATCCCCAAATAATAGAGTTGTTGTTGGTGATTAACTGAGAGGCTTTGCAACATCGTAGTCATGTAGATCCGTGTACTTAGGTGTGTGTGCAATTTTTCTGATAACCTGTGTTATTGATATGTTAGTATTAGAGTGTGTAGTTGTAATTCAGATGAGGATTGGGAAGGAAGCGGCCGTGGCCTTCAGTTTAGACCTATCCCGGCATTTGCCTGGAGTAGAAATGGGAAACCACGGAAAACCACTTCCAGGATTGCGTAGGTGGGACTCGAACCCACCTGTCCTCAGTTTTATCTCACGAGGCTGAGTGTACCCTCACAGACCTGAATTACATTTCTTGACAGAGATGGGATTCGAACGCTGGCTTCCACGGTGATAACCAAGTGTGCCAGCCACTACGCAACTAATGAGTGGTAGACATTCATGGAGATACATTAATTGTGTTGGTTGTTGATTTATTCAGGTGCATTACGACACCGTGGCCATGTTGCCCCGTGTACTTGGGTGTGTGTGTGAGTAGAATCCGTTTTATAACCTGTGTCATTGTGTTAACTGTACTAGTATGTGTGTTTGCAATTTCAACCAGGATTGGTATAGGAGGCGGTCGGGACTTTAATTTAGGTACCATCCCAGCATTTGCCTGGAGTAAAAATGGGAAACAACGGAAAACCACTTCCAGGATGGCTGAGATGAGAATCGAACCCACCTCTTCTCAGTTTTACCTCACGAGGCTGAGTGTATCCCGTTGCAGCCCTCAGACCAGAATTAAATTTCTTGGCAGAGCCGGGTATCGAACCCGAGCCTCCGTGGAAAAAGCCAAGAGTGCTAGCCACTATGCAACGAGGCGGACTCTAATAATTCAATATTAAATTCAGTGTATCATTATTTTTAAGGCACAATTATGCAGTTTAAAGCACACTCATAAACGGTTTCTTCGCAATTTGAAGTACGTATGTATTCCTGGAATCTTTCTACTTCTCTTAACAAACTGTTTACTGTTCATACTCTCTGCATGCACTTACAATACATTTTTACAAATGTACGAAATAAATTACATTTTAATGATTAAATTTCTAGATGACTGTTAATCTTAACAATATCAAACAATATTAGTCTTCGTTTTTCCTAAGAGCTTGAAAATCCAGAGCATTAAAAAATTTAGAAAATTCCCTTAAAAACTTTTTTAATAGCACAGATTTCTGCATTGGCCAATTATCGTCGTCTATTAACACTATTAATCAAGAATTGCCTAATATTTTTCACCTCACTGCACACGAAAATTATATGATCTATAGTCTGACAGTGAGGGCTGCTTTTACAGGAACACTCGAGATTACGTATAATTTTATGTCTGTGTAAGTACGAAGCAATATTTCCATGTCCAGTCAGTATTGTAGTCATATTTGGTGTTTAGGGGACTTTGGATTTTAATCTACCTGCAACTGTCGGAAGGAATTCCTTTGTAAGTGTGCCTTCGAAGTGTGTTCCCATTTTTGCTGCCATTCTTGAATTGATTCTTCTTTGAGTTGTTTTTGTAATGTTGTGATGGGTTTTCTATCGAAACAAACCTCACTTAATTTTGCAGCCTCCTTTGCAATTTTATCAGCCAGTTCATTGCCTACAATACCTGTACTGTATGTGTTTGTGAGCATGTGGCAACACTGTATGTGGTGAATAATTATGTCTCTCGGGGTTGACAAATACTTGTGTTGCACTGTATTTGCGGTGTCCTGCCGCATTGTGGTTGATAATTAGGGATCACATGTACATTTCTACGATGAGTAAAATATTTAGTAGACACTTGATTTGAACAACACGGAAAACGAATTAGAATCCAATTGATCGGAACAATGGCGAAGTGTGACAAGTATCATCCAATTAACGTGTACATTTTTTAGCCTCTGGATAGCCAATATCCCCTTTGATTGGAAACATTTGTCATTCTTCGCAATTGTTTCAATGCAATTCATTTGCATTTTGTTTTGTGTGTAGTCCGACTGAAGGGCTTACCAAATACTTTATTGGACCGTTTGGATCAACGGGAGGGACTTGTGGCTTCAGCTGAAGCTACTGACGAGAAACATGGTTGCCCTTGTCTCTGACATGAGACGCGTCCTTCAGGATAACACGTCCTGAAATAATAATATTAATAATAATAATAATAATAATAATAATAATAATGAAAATGAAAATCCACAGCCTGCTTCCAGTCTCCGACCGGGTCAGGAATGGAATGAATGAAGCCCCCATCTAGCGGCGAGGACATGAACTGTGCCGGCTGCCGAAGCCTGACGCACTCCTCTGGGGCAATGATTAAATGAATGACAGATGAAATGAAATGATAGTGGAGAGTGTTGCTGGAATGAAATTGTGACAGGGAAAACCGGAGTACCCGGAGAAAAACCTGTCTGCCTCCGTTTTGTCCAGCACAGATCTCACATAGAGTGACCGGGATTTGAACCACGGACCCAGTGGTGAGAGGCCGGCGTGCTGCCGCCTGAACCACGGAGGCTTGCAATAATAATAATAATAATAATAATAATAATAATAATAATAATAATAATAATAATAATAATAATAATAATATAGTATTATATATTATTATACGCAAAATACTCGGTCCTTTAAAAACTGCAGAATTCTGGAAATTAAGAAGTAATAATGAAATATATCGAAAAATAGAAAACGTATCAGAAACAATACGGAAAAGGAGATTGCTACAGGATGGATGACAGTAGCAGATCTTCACATTCCTGTGGAACAAGAAGTCGACTATAACCTGGGTATAAGAAGTCAAAACGGATTTGGAAAGAAACAATATCAGAGAAGAAGATACACCACAGCGAGATACTGTATTTTTAGACAAAAAGTGCTAAAATGGAAGGATTCCAAGGGTGGAAGGGAAAGAAAACCGGCTCGAAATGGTCCGAGGAAAGGAAGAGGAAGCATAGTGAGATGATGAAGGAATATTGGAGGATGAAGAAGGAACAGCAAAGCACAAAGCATTGAAATTGGCTCGTGGTCCCCAGACGACCGAAACGAAAATAATAATGTATATATACAAGCTGTACCCGGCATGCGTTGCAATGCCAATCAAAGAAAGTATTGGCATTGTAATTTGGTTTCTTGAAGTGCTTTTGGATACACAATTTTTTCTTCAATTTCCGTTAACTGCCTCTAAGCTATCGTAAAATGGATTTACTAATTTTGAAACATTTGTGGGAGAGTGCGCAACAACTCACCAAAGTTTAATCGCAATCGGCTGAATGGTATATGAACGCAGATGAAACTTTGCTGAAACACTTCACGCGTCGTCACTCATTTGTTGCATCAACTCGTGCGCTACCTATTGTAAAATGCATTTACTAAGTCGAAAACCTTCCCTGGCGTATACACAACAAATCATCAAAGATTCATCGCAATCGGATGAATGGCATATGAACGCTTACGGAATTTTGTTTAAACGATTCGCGCGCCGTCACTCATTTGTTGAATCAACTCGCGCGCTACCAATTGTACAATGGATTTACTAAGTCAGAAACCTTCCCTGCAGTATGCACAACAACTCACCCTAGTTTCATCACAATCGGATTAATGGTATATGAACGAAGATGGAACTTTGTTGAAACGGTTTGTGCGCCGTCACTCATTTGTTGAAACTACTCGTGCACAACCCATTATACAATGGACTTACTAAATCAGAAACGTTCCCTGCAGTGTGCACAACAACTCACCCAAGTTTCATCGCAATTGGATGAATAGTAGGCCTATATGAACGCGTACGGTACTTTGTTGAAACGCTTCGCGCGTCGTCGCTCATTTGTTGAATCTACTCGTGCGCTACCTATTGTAAAGTATATTTGCTAAGCCAGAATCCTTCCATAGAGTGTACTCAATATCTCACCCAAGCGTCATCGCTATCGGACGAATGGTATATGAACGCATACGTGACTTTGTTGAAACGCTTCGCGCATCGTAGCTCATTTGTTGAATCTACACGTGCGCTGCCTATTGTAAAGTGGATTTACTCAGCCAGAAACCTTCCCAAAAGTGTACACAACATCTAACCCGAGTTTCATAGCTATCGGACGAATGGTATATGAATGTACACGGGACTTTGTTGAAACGCTTTGCATGTCGTCACTCATTTGTTGAATCTAATCGTGCGCTATCTACTGTGAAATGTATTTACTCACCCAAGTTTCATTGCTATCGGACGAATGGTGTATGAACACATACGGGACTTTGTTGAAACGGTGTGTGCGTCGTAGCTCATTTGTTGAATCTAATTATTGTGCGCTGCCTATTGTAAAGTAGATTTACTAAGCCAGACACCTTTCCTCGAGTGTACACAACATCTCACCCAAGTTTCATCCCTATCGGACTAATGGTATATGAACGCATACGTGACTTTGTTGAAACGCTTCGTGCGTCGTAGCTCATTTGTTGAATCTACTCGCGCGCTGCCTATTGTAAAGTGGATTTACTAAGCCAGAAACCTTCCCTGAAGTGTACAGAACATATAACCCAAGTTTCATAGCTATCGGACGAATGGTATATGAATGCATACGGGACTTTGTTGAAACGCTTTGCGTGTCGTCACTCATTTGTTGAATCTACTCGTGGGCTATCTACTGTGAAATGTATTTACTAAGTTAGAATCCTTCCCTGGAGTGGAAACAACTTCTCACCCAAGTTTCATCGCAATCGGATGAAAGGTTTACGAACAAATACGGGACTGGGTCGAAATGCTTCGCGCGTCGTCGCTCATTTGTTGAATCTACTCGTGCGCTGCCGATTGTAAAATGGATATACTAAGCCAGAAACCTTCCTTGGAGAGTAATCAACATCTCACCCAAGTTTCAGCGCAATCGGATGGGTGGTGTATGAACGCATAGGAGACATATACACCCACACACCCACATACATACTATCAACAACATTGATTTTTATATATATAGATATTTATATTTATTTATTTTTTAGCGTATGGCTTTTAGCGCCAGGAGTGTCCGAGGACATGTTCGGTTCGCCAGTTTTGTAGCTGCTTCGAGGCGGACACCCAATGGGTGAGCTACAAGTACCTTCGCGTCTGGAGTGTTGTCTGGGGAGGAAAGTTTGAATGTAAGGACGAGGAGTTGGAAGGTAGGGGCTGTGGCCTATAGTTAGGGACCAACCTCGGCATTTGCCTGGAAGGAAGATGGGAAACCACAGAAGACCATCTTCAAGGTTGCCGGCGGGGAGATTCGAACCTCCTCGCCTCCCGGATGTGAACGACTGCCAGCAGTCATGCCGTAACGACGACGGCTAACTCTCCCGGTAATAATAATAATAATAAATATTATTCATAATTATTGAGGAAATTATACATGCTCGAATCCAGTTCAGAACATTAATCAACAACCTTTATTTCTCTGAGAAAATGAGGGGCGTGGTGGCCCAGTGGTCATGCTGTTGGCCTCTCCAAGGTAGACTGGGTTCGATTCCCGGTCAATGCATGTGAGATTTTCGAAGTGAAATGCCATGTCCTTTCGTTCGGATTCCACGTAAAAAGGAATGTCCGTGGCTCCTAATCAGAAGATTCATGGTCACGTAAATCTACAATCTTCCTTCCTTCCTTTCTGAGGAAAGGACGACTAGAACCAAAAAATCATGGGCTGAAGAACAAAGGGAGATTTTCAGTGACAAGATGAAGAGATTTTTGGGATAAGAAAAGTTCTATTGCGTTCCTCAGGTGGGCATAACGATGTGCAAATATATAATTATCATAATGAAAATAATAATGAATTAATAATAATAATAATATGGAAGCAACAGCAAAAGACTTGTTGTTGTTGTTTCATTTTAGGGGCTTGGACATCATTATCCTTTAGGCTCGTGTACTTGGGTGAGAGTAGGTGTCTGATAACCTGTGTTATTCAGTTATCTGTAGTAGTGTGTGTATTTTTAATCAGGCGAGGATTGAGGAGGAGATGGTCTTGGCCTTAAGTCAGGGACCATCCTGGCATTTGCCTGGTGTAGAAATGGGAAACCATTTCCAGGATGGCTACGGTGGGATTCGAACCTATTTCTTATCAGATTTTCCTCGCGAGAGTGTGTGTATCCCGTTTCAACCCTCAGACTTGAGTTAAATTTCTTGGCAGAGCCGGGAATCGAAGCTGGACCTCCAGGGCGACAGCCAAGAATGCCAGCCACTACAACAGAAGATGCACAGCAGAACAGAGGAGAATACAAACATGTAAAATGTGGTGTTGCAGAAGAATGATGAAGATGGGTAGATAGAGTAACATATGGCGAGGTGAGAGGAGAGATGTTTCTGGCGAGTGATAATACAAGGTGATAGGGCAAATACTTAAACACCCAGGAATAGGAGACTTAGTTATTGGAGGAAGGGCCGAGCGCAACACCTGTAGGAGAGCGCCTCGGATGTAGGGTGTGGAAAAGGGTGGGGTTGCACCCTTTTAGGGATTTCGAAAGGATGTAGGGTTTCGGACACAAGGATTGAATCTTAGGTGATGGAAGAGACCAAAGATTAAGATTTTCCTTTGCGTTTAATAAATCTTTAAATAGCATATGAAATTATTTCGACAAAATATAGTTTAAGAATTAACAATAAGAATAAGAATGCAAATTTGCTAGTTTCTCCAGGAAACGAAAAAGGTTAACAAAATTCCCTTATGAGGGATTAAACTTTATATTGTTAATTAAAAGAGACATAATTTAAAATACATAAAAGAGGAACCCTTAATGATTAATCATGATGAATCTAGGTGTCTACCAGTATATGGTACCACCTTCAATGAGGTGAAAATACATAACCCTTTCGTGTTAGGCCAGCAAACCCTTGGTTGGAAACAGTTGGTTTGTCCGCAAGGGACTGATGACCAAGGTTGCGGGTAGATTGTCCACACAGAGCTGATGATTGAAGTAGCAGTTCTATTTGCCCGCACAGGGCTGATGATCGAGGTTAATGCGCACACACTCCAGAGGCGCGGGTTCTGAGCCAAGGTTTTGGCGATGTTTAGTAGTGCTGACGAGAGTTGACCAGCAGTGAGATGTTTCTTGGTAATAACATCTCCGCTGGTTCGAGAAGTTGCTTTTTCATTAGGCTGACTTTAAACTGAGTACAGCGTTGTAGAAAATGCCCAGCCGCCAGCTGGAGCAAAGGTTGGCCTGGAGCCTGACCCCGTGTTGTCGTGAAGCAGGGCCTCTGGCAAGGCCGTGTGACTCCAGAGGGTAATGACCCCCAGCAAGCTTGTAGCAGCAAGTGACCGATGATGGAGAGTCGACCCATAGGCCGGTAGACCTAAGGTTGTATAGTGGTAGTGACGTCATTGGAAGATGCGGATAGCCGACCAGCGGGGGAAGGCAGGCGACCAATCAGCTCATAGACAAAGAAGGGACGTGCGAACGGCAGCTGGGGCAGCTCAGTGATTTTGTGACAGTTCGCGAGAGAGGAACACTAAAAACACACTTCAGAATAGGTGAGTAATGATACATAAATAATTGTAAAACATGAATACAATTAAAATATCAGTTGTACTTAAGGAATAAATATACAAGAACCGCGCTCACTCTGCAATTACGGCAAAGTAGAAAAATGGGGCAGAACTAAAACAAATGTTTCAAACCATACGGGAAACTAACACTAACAAAAACTATTCGCAAGGCGAACATGCTGGGAGGGGCGAGAGAAAAAATTGCAGAGAGAACGCGCAGGAGTTAGGCTTCGCGTGGTAAAGGATTAAGCATGGTGATTGGCCTGAGAAAGTGGCCAGCAGAAGTCTTAATCTTCACCACGCGGACCCTGCCGTCTCTGCCAGGAAAGCACTCGACAACCCTACCCAAAATCCAGACAAGAGGGGGACTACGGTCTTTCAAAAGCACCAAGTCCCCTACCTGAAGGTTAGAACAGGAAACAAGCCATTTACCACGCTGCTGAAGCAAACCGAGGTATTCCAACCTCCAGCGGCGCCAAAAATTATTGCGCAAACTTTCAATTTTGCGCCAAGAAATGGCTAAAGAAGATTGAGAATTAGAATATAACAAAGGGGGAGAGGCAGTCAACGGACCACCGATAAGAAAATGGCCTGGCGTTAATGGCAGAAGATCTAAAGGATCATTAGATAAGGGTGATAAAGGACGAAAATTAATTATGCCCTCAATACAAATAATTAAGGAATTAAATTCTTCATGAGAAAGGGGGGTGTGGCCACAAACACATCTAAGGTGCTTCTTGGTGAGTTTCACACAAGACTCCCAACGCTCACCTTGATGAGGTGCATAAGGGGGGATAAAGTGCCACTTGAAATTTCTCTGGTGAGCATAATCAGTACTCCTTTCCAGCGCTGAATTGAGAGTAAGAGCTCTCTTAATTTGTTCAGAAGCCCCGATAAAAATTTTAGCATTGTCTGAGAATACTTCTGAAGGAAGACCTCGGCGAGCAGAAAATCTGGCAAAAGCTGCCAAAAAGTAAGCAGTAGAGGCGTTGGTAACTAGTTCTAAGTGAACTGCTCCGGTGACCATACATACAAACAGCGAAATATAGAGTTTTCCAGAAATACATTTTTTGGCCTCAGGAGAATTTCTTCTGTAAACAAAAGGCCCGGAATAATCCACCCCCGTAAAGGCAAAGGGTCTAGCAGGCGCAGATCTAAAGTTGGGAAGATCACCCATGAGCTGAGTGGTAATTTTAGGGTTGGATTTAAAACATGGATTGCACTTCCGGATAACAGAGGTAACTTCATGGACTCCGTTTATGGGCCAATACCTTTCACGAATGACAGAAAGTAACGTACGAGTTCCAGCATGAAGATGCTGGTAATGATACTGACGAATGATTAAGGAAGTGACATGATGCTTTGAGGGAAGAATAATTGGATGTTTTTTATCCTCAGAAAGATCAGCCAAAGATAAACGTCCTCCTACTCTTAGTAAACCATCAGTATCCAAAAAAAGGGGCGAGTGAGGAAAGCCTACTCGATTTCTTAAGGGATTGACCATGGGACAACACCTGGCATTCTTCAGAGAATATTTCTTGTTGAGTAAGCCATAAGATTTTTGTAGTGGCTAAACCTAATTCAGAAAGGGTTAAATATGGCTTAGGAAAAAGGGGTTTTTCTACCACAAAATATTTCCATCGAAGGAGATAAGCCATAACCCTCACTAATTTATGGAAAGAGGAATATCGCTGCAAGAGAAGGGGAGAGTCGGAAACGAGAAGAGAAGATCCAGTAATCTTACCAGCATCCGGTAAGTCTGATAACTCCGGAAGAGGAAAATTTGGCCAAGCGGAATGTTCTTGCAGAAGCCAACGGGGACCGTGCCAGTATAATGTCAGGTTAGCCAACATAAGAGGGGAACATCCCCGAGTAATGACATCTGCAGGGTTCTCCTTGCCAGATACATGATGCCATTGTTCAAGGTTAGACAATTGTTGAATTTTGGACACTCTATTAGCTACAAACACCTGCCAATGCGAGGGAGGTTTGGCAATCCATGCCAACGTGATGGCTGAGTCACTCCAAAAGTAAGTTTTAATAAATCGGATTTTTAAAGATTGACGGATTTTGACCGATAATTCAACCGCCAGAAGAGCAGCACAAAGTTCCAGTCGTGGCAAGGATAAAGATTTAAGAGGGGCCACCTTTGACTTAGCGCAAATTAAATTGGAAAAGAAATATGATTGGACAAAATTACAGCAAACAATATATGCACAACATCCATAAGCTTTCAATGAGCTATCGGCAAAGATGTGAAGTTCATATCCTCCACAGGAGGGAAAGGGAATAATCACTCGCGGGATAATAACATTAGAAAGATCTTCCAAACTATTTCTATAAGAAATCCATTTTTTTTTCAACTCTGAAGGAACTGGTCCCAACCAGTTTTCAAGGACCAAAGATCATGCATGAAAAGCTTTGCAGTGAGGATGATTGGCGCCAAAAATTGGAGAGGATCAAATATCTTTGCAATCTCAGACAAAATTTGCCGCTTAGTTTGCGGTTGGATGTCACTGAGATTAATTTTGAAAAAGAAAAAATCCTTTTGAGGACTCCAATAGATGCCTAGAGTTTTGATAGATTTACTTTCCTGAAGAAGCTCTACTGAGTCGTTATAGACTGAAGTTAATGGAAATTTAGAAAGGAATTCCTACGAATTAGAGTTCCATTTGCACAAGGAAAATCCGCCTCCCAAAAGCAAAGCTGTCAAATCTTTAGAGACTTGCAGTGCTTCAGATACTGACTCAAATGAATGAAGAAAATCGTCGACGTAAAATGATGATTTTAACACTTCAGAAGCTTTAGGAGAATACAACGGGCCATCCTGTTCAGCAAGTAATTTCAACGTACGTATGGCTAAAAAAAAGCAGAAGGCTTTAGTCCATAGGTTAATGTTTTTAGCCGAAAAATCTTGACAGGTTTAGTAGGCTCGTCGCGCCAAAGAATTCTCTGAAGGTCGCGCTGTTGTTGATCGACCAAAATCTGTCTATACATCTGCTTGATATCAGATATCACTGCGATAGGGAACAAGCGAAAATTCATCAAAACAGAAGAAATGTCAGATTGAATTGAAGGGCCTGATAATAATGTGTCATTCAGGGAAGTTCCGTTGGCATCCAATGCAGAGCCATTAAAGACCACTCTTATGTTCTCCTTGAAAATTTCATTCTTCCAAACAGGATGGTGATTGAGGTAAATGACTTCAGATGGGGTATAGGAAGCATCATCTTTCTTGGTAACAACCTCCATGTGATCGAGCGCCTCACATTCCTCCATAAATGTGGGGTATTGAGTTTTAACAACAGGGTCACGTTTAAATTTGCTTTCCACAGCATAGAGTGCTCTAAGAGCCCTAGGGTGTGTTTCAAATAAAAGAGGTGGATTATCCACTCGGGGCATTGTTACGACA
Source organism: Meconema thalassinum (assembly GCA_946902985.2). NCBI lineage: Eukaryota > Metazoa > Arthropoda > Insecta > Orthoptera > Tettigoniidae > Meconema > Meconema thalassinum. Next base: position 1,491,258,427 of record OX336389.2, on the reverse strand, counting down.
AATCTACCCTCTGAATTGCGTTTGGTTGTTTCGGGTAACAGTTTATCACACATTTCATTTTCAACTGAGGAAGGCGAAACTGAATCTATAGTTTCGATTTTCCAAAATCTTTCTAAGTTGTAATCGAGACTTGCATTGACAAAATGACATTGTGAGAAATTTTGAAATTACTTACGAGGGACTTGACCCGTTACTAACCAACCTAGCTTGGTATGATGAACAAACACTCCTGGTGATATTTTGACCTTAGAGCTAAGGAGACATTGCCAAAATACTTGGGCATTGAGAAGTATGTCTACTGGAGCGATCGTATTAAATGTTAGATCTGCCAACTGAATGTTATGAGGAAATTGCCAATTTCTAATTTCAAAAGAAGTACTAGGGGTATTACTGCTAATAGTGTCAATGGCAAGACAATTCAACCGAAATGTTGTGTTACAATTAACAGCATCATTGATATGAATAGGAACAAAATGTAAAGATTTAACATTGCTATTGTTAATACCGGTAACCTGAATTAATGTAGGTTGCTTGGGAAGACCAAGTTTCTTAATGAGACGCTCACTTATGAAGTCATGGGTGGCGGCATTATCCAATAGGGCACGTGCTTCAAGCCATCTACCAGAGGAATCTTGAACTTTTAATAACACGGTTGATAGTAGCACCTGGGAACTACGAACAGAGCTAGAGCTCTGAGTATAAGATTGCGCATTGGCTCCTGGGGATGTAGCTTTGGAACTTCCAGGGGAAGGAGCCTGACGTGGCTATTCAAACCTATGAAGCAAGGTGTGATGTTGAGCCTTGCAATGGGAACAAGTATATTTAGATAAGCAATCAGGCACCATATGCCTAGCTGACAGGCAGTTGTAGCAATATCCTTTTTGAGCTATTAATTTGCGTCTTTCGTCGGTAGAAAGAGCTTTAAAGGCAACGCAGGAATATAACCTGTGAGGCGCTTTACAGAGAATACAATCTGTTGAATTATGTTTTTTTTTTTTTTTTTTTAGCGTATGGCGTTTAGTGCCGGGAGTGTCCGAGGACATGTTCGGCTCGCCAGTTTTGTAGCTGCTTCGAGACGGACACCCAATGGGTGAGCTACAAGTACCGTTTGGGAGGAAAGTTGGAATGGAGGGTCGAGGAGTTGGAAGGTAGCGGCTGTGGCCTATAGTTAAGGACCAACCCCGGCATTTGCCTGGAAGGAAGATGGGAAACCACAGAAGACCATCTTCAAGGTTGCCAGCGGGGGGATTCGAACCTCCTCGCCTCCCGGATGTGAGCGACTGCCAACAGTCATGCCGCAACGACCTCGGCTAACTCACCCGGTTTGAATTATGTTGAACAGTAAAGACAGCAGATTTGTTTATTTTAGTACCGACTGGCTTCACAACATTAGATTTGTTATCTGCACTTCCTGACATATGACAGGCTACGGCTGACAAAACCTGACATCTATTATTTATAAACGTAAGCAGTGAATCATAGGTATATGAAGTGTCATTTGTTAGTTCCCTCTCCCATGCCTTTAAGGTTGATGGATCAAATTTAGAAGTAACCAAGTGAACTAAGAATAGAACCCAATGCTCGACCGGTTAATTCAACCGTGCCAATGCTCTGACATGTAGTTGGACCGTGTCACTTAAGGCTCGCAGTGTTGACAAATTGTCAGCTCGCAAGGCGGGCAGGTTGAATAAGGCTTGAATATGCCTTTGTATACATAATTTTTCGTTGCCATAACGGCCTTTAAGAAGCTCTATAGCAATGTTATAGTTTTCTCCTGTTAAGGGGAGTTCTCTTATAAGCTGAAGGGGTGGGCCCTGCAAAGTGGATTTTAAGTAATGGAATTTCTGAATTTCTGGAAGTGTGGCATTATCATGTACTAATGGACTGAACAATTCAAAGAATGATTGCCACATCTCCTCCTTTCCTGAAAAATGCGGAATTTCGATTTTTAGGTAGCAATGGTTTGACACTATTCCCATTGTCGCTAATTCTTCCTTGAGTTTCCTCTACCTTCAACGCCAGGGTCAAAGTTCTAACTAATGCCACAGCCTGATCGTGTGTATCAAAGTAATTACTCTCTACTTCTTCCCTATCTGACTGATGTTCCGGACTTTTGATATCAATTTCAAGTTGCACGAGATCATATTTCTCGTACGCCTGCTCAAAAGCTTTAAACGCTGAGATATAATATCAAGGTTTTGTTCCTCTTTCGGTAGAGTAGCTAAATATTTTTGAAAACGGGTGAGTTGACCTTTGTAGGCCGCCCGAGAGTTTGACAGTTTATCATCTATTATTACTGGCATTGCTGGAAAGTTGGAATAACTCACTCACCGAAGCTGCTTGCAGCACCAGACTGAGACCCGCTTTCCGGAAAGAGAACAGCTGTACAATATGCTGGGATTGTTTCCGCCTTCCCGCAGATCTCCTGCGCTAGCCACGGTATACTGAAATGTATAATACAAATGTTAGATTGCACAAGTTTTGTTTTGAAATAGAATATGTGGTCTCAGAATTAAAGTTCTGGGTTCGATCCGGGGTTGAGGTACCATGGAAAAGGGTGGGGTTGCACCCTTTTAGGGATTTCAAAAGGATGTAGGGTTTCGGACACAAGGATTGAATCTTAGGTGATGGAAGAGACAAAAGATTAAGATTTTCCTTTGCGTTTAATAAATCTTTAAATAGCATATGAAATTATTTCGAAAAATTATAGTTTAAGAATTAACAATAAGAATAAGAATGCAAATTTGCTAGTTTCTCCAGGAAACGAAAAAGGTTAACAAAATTCCCTTATGAGGGATTAAACTTTATATTGTTAATTAAAAGAGACATAATTTAAAATACATAAAAGAGGAACCCTTAATGATTAACCATGATGAATCTAGGTGTCTACCAGTATATGATACAACCTTCAATGAGGTGAAAATGCATAACCCTTTCGTGTTAGGCCAGCAAACCCTTGGCTGGAAACAGTTGGTTTGTCCGCAAGGGACTGATGACCAAGGTTGCGGGTAGATTGTCCACACAGAGCTGATGATTGAAGTAGCAGTTCTATTTGCCCGCACAGGGCTGATGATCGAGGTTAATGCGAACACATTCCAGAGGCGCGGGTTCTGAGCCAAGGTTTTGGCGATGTTTAGTAGTGCTGACGAGAGTTGACCAGCAGTGAGATGTTTCTTGGTAATAACATCTCCGCTGGTTCGAGAAGTTGCTTTTTCATTAGGCTGACTTTAAACTGAGTACAGCGTTGTAGAAAATGCCCAGCCACCAGCTGGAGCAAAGGTTGGCCTGGAGCCTGACCCCGTGTTGTCGTGAAGCAGGGCCTCTGGCAAGGCCGTGTGACTCCAGAGGGTAATGACCCCCAGCAAGCTTGTAGCAGCAAGTGACCGATGATGGAGAGTCGACCGATAGGCCGGTAGACCTAAGGTTATATAGTGGTAGTGACGTCATTGGAAGATGCGGTTAGCCGACCAGCGGGGGAAGGCAGGCGACCAATCAGCTCATAGACAAAGAAGGGACGTGCGAACGGCAGCTGGGGCAGCTCAGTGATTTTGTGACAGTTCGGGAGAGAGGAACACTAAAAACACACTTCAGAATAGGTGAGTAATGATACATAAATAATTGTAAAACATGAATACAATTAAAATATCAGTTGTACATAAAGAATAAATATACAAGAACCGCGCTCACTCTGCAATTACGGCAAAGTAGAAAAATGGGGCAGAACTAAAACAAATGTTTCAAACCATACGGGAAACTAACACTAACAAAAACTATTCGCAAGGCGAACAGGGTGTGGTAGCTATGAAGAGATGACACGATTAGCTCATGACAGGGAGGCATGGAGAGGCTGCATCAAACCAGTAAAAGAAGACCGAAGACTCAAACATAAATAATAATAATAATAATAATAATAAAATCAAAAAGGAAAATCCTAAGAACTTTTTTGGACCAGTCTGTACAGGGGGAATGTGGATGAAAAGGAAATCCCAAGACTTATACCAGCACTCGGAGAAGATCTGACACATTTAGAAAAAGACGATTGGAATTTTACGGGCATATCCTCAGGATGGGCAATCAGAGACTGACCAAAAGGATCCTTTACCTTGCCCTGGCAATGAAAGTTAAAAACACCTGGCTGTTTGAAGTTGGAAAAGATCTTCTGGAAATAGGCATCACAGTTGACATTGTACTAGACAGAGCTAAGTTCAGAGAATTAGTCGATAATCACCGCTTTGCAGACCATCCAAGCACTATCACCAACAACACCAGGTCAGAAGATCGCAAGAGAAGCCACAGCGAGAAGATGAAGAGATTTTGGGAGAATGCCATCAGCTGAATAAGTTCAATCGCGCTCCTTAGTCGGGCATGACGGACGAAGAAGAAGAATAAAACTCTATGACAGGCCTGATCAGAGGAAAAACCTGGGATGCTTAAGTTTATAGGCTACTTCACTATTAATGACTCGCGGAACTGACAGAGGGGCACATGACCTCCCTGTTCCGTCCCTTAAGACATCGACAACAATAATACAAAATACATCACTTAACTAACAATCTTAAAATAAATCTTTTCGTTAACTCGAAATTCAATCTTTGCTGATTAATTTGCATTTCCTTGTGACTAACATGTAAAGTTGATTCAAACGACAGTTCGGAATTTGCAAAACCGATGCCAAAATAACACGTGTCGGCAATTTCGTTTCATTTCTGCCATTTTCCTGTTAGGCTACTTAAGGCAGAGATCTGCAAGTCTTTTCCTCCCGTTGCATATCGTAACTGCACGAATAAAATGTAAATATTTCATAATACATTATTACAGTATAATGTGGCGTGTTATAATTCTGCCGATAGAGTACGACACCCTCAACGGGACGTCATTCAGCCCACCACTCGACCGACCACTAGGATGTGACCTCACTCCCTGAATCATTGTAGGCCTACAAGGTGCTAGAATCTCCAGGGCGTAGGATGAACTCGTCGGATATCTCGTGGTTACCCATAAGAAACAACCACGTACCGCCAGAGCGAAAAAGAAAACCACATCGGACCTACGCACTTTGGGATCAGAAATACGACTCCAGACCACTAGGGCTAGTCGGTCAACCCACTTACGAAATCAGGTACGCCCCGAAAGGGGAGAAAGGCGACCAGAAAATGATATTCCCTGGTCAGTGGTATCCCACCGCAAGAGCCTGACAAGAACACGCAGAAGGCCAAGATCGAATTTTTTTACAAGTTGTGAAAAGCATGAAGGTCAACCCAACTACAGAAATGACAACACTCTTCAATTAAGAAGGCCAAAAACGAAACAAGCACATCTTTTAGACATGGAATAAAAAGAATAATTAGCAAGGCATTATTTCATAAAACGTAGATAAAATACAAGTTTTTTACCTAGCAAATTAATTTCGAGGAAGGTATCAAAACGTTATCATTCACCGATAGTGAAGGATCCAAACTTCCTCATTCGTATTTAAGTAAACAGTATTGGAGGGAAAGTGAAGGGGGGGGGGGGTGAAATGGCGAATGGAAATGAAATAATTTCAATAGGGGACAGTTCTGATAAACGGGACCCTTTGGCACATGCGGAGCGTTTGCCTACTTCACAAGTTGAACATATCTGAAAAGGGTAACATATTTTCAACCTCAGGAAAACTAAAATTATAATTTAAATTGGCCCTAAAACTCCGAGAAGAATACCCTATACAATTTCATTAGGTTGGGGAATCGCCGGATTAATCTGAACTTAATACTTGCCTGCGCAAGCGCAATTTATTAAGAAAGCCATTCTACTCCATCCATCGCCGCCCCAGGCATCTTAAGAACACCGTAGCTAGAAGACATGCTTTACGTAATGTTTGAAACTTCAGAAGCGTGCAGTGTCATCCAACAAACCCATTGGTACGCACTTCACAAGCCAACAAAATGAAATAAGAGAAAACCCAAGTCACAGGTTGCAATTAACATATCACATAACCTTACATTACACCAAACATGGACAAGAAATGACATACCAATTCTAACTCGGAGACCAGTTCAGCACAAATTACAAGACTCGAATAGTGAAGAACAAAACAGCAAAACAAATATAGCCTACCCCCAAACACTGAGCTTCAATAATTCTTAAAAGCAAATCTTATTTACAAGAGAATGAACGAGATTCGAGCATCTAACATCTTTGTGACATGCGTGCCGAACCGAAATCAATATCCGGAATTCTCAAGATCGATGTCATATCACCACAAATCAAGGAATGGTCGATACATCTCATTCAATAATACAGGGGTTTCTCGACTGGGAGCAATAATGCAAACACGTCATAATGTGGAAGAATACACCAAATAGATTCTTACTCGCCAGCCGAAACCCTTTGCAAGATAGGCTGGACCTACCACCACATTAGCCTCGAGCCGGAATTATGAAGTAAATATATTCCCTTTCTACTTACAAACTAACATATATCCGTCCCTCCCAAAAATGTCGAAGCTGAAGACTTTTCAGAGGAATCTGGAGCGAGACACGAGCCAATCGGCCCCAGGTACTGCGACCTGTCTCTAAACTTACCAGCATAACCTAATCCTAGAAACGCACGTAATCTTAAAAATCCCTACAGGTCTCATACCATCCCGAGACTTAGGAAGTGGTAAAGAACACAATTCCTTTGCAAAATCCCAATTCATGGCTTTTACCAAACTTTTTAAACACGTAGTAATAAAAATAGCACAGCGCGTTCACCTAATGCAAAACATAACAAGCATGCAGTCTGTGTAGAGGGACTATTAGGCCCTATTTTAATTTCATACTGACAAAAAATAAAATCTGTGACAGGACGGAAATGGAACAATTAAAAGGAAACTACCATCATGGTCACATTAGGCTTTTAAGTGTGTGTTTAAGGTGCACCAGTGAGGAAAGCAATGTCACTGACCTTAAGTAGTTCCCTATGTAGGATTCCACCTCGTGGCGTAGTGGCTAGTATTCCTGGCGGAGCCAAGAATTGAACCCGGTCCTCAGCGGTGACTGCCTAGAATGCTAGCCACTACGCAACGGGGCGGTGGCCATTGCTGTCTCCTATCCAAATCCTAGCCCCAACTACAAATACTCACCCAAGTACACGGGGCTATATGACCACGATGTCGCAATGCCTCTAGTTGAATCAACATCAAATTATTAAAGAATTGCTTTGGAGTTTGTGAATTTTCACCCTACAGTCTTAGGCGGTGTGTTTTGAAGATCTAGCCAACCATCGGACTGATACCCTAACAGGTGGAGGTGCCTCTAAGCTGCACTTTTACTGTCGGTGAGCAATTGTAACACGCTCAGTGTAAAGAAAAGGGGTTTTTATCGGCAAGCTTTACTGTTTAGGGGAGAGTACGTGAAGCAGTTCAAAGGGTTGCAGGAAGAGAAATACGTATCATCGGAAAGAGTCAAAATCCCTTTGAAAGTGTGGCAAACTTTTCCAGAAGTCTGTCCACATGCTGTAATTGCATTTTGGAAGCGTGGGAAGCTGAAGGCTCGCCTCGGCACAAGCGAGTTTGCTGGCGGGCTGGCTGGTGCACTGCCCCCCTCCCCAACCAGTTAACAGGATTTCTCCGGCCATGGGAAAGCAGGCAGCAATATCCCATCCCAATCACGATTCGCCAAGCAGAAAATATCCCCCTGGCACTAGTTTCACCCCTCCATAACAAAGTAATTAATTCATCGAAGAGTAAAACAGGGACCAGATTGGAGTTGTAGGGTAGACACCCCTGTGTCTGTACCACCCTGCACAATAGAGCCAATCAGCGCTAAGCCGACATTATTGTGCCTTCATTATATCGCTACGAGCCTGTTCCTTCCTTGCTTAGAACTAAGTGGAGCGTTTACAGGCTGTCACAGTGCAACCTGCTTAGTAAACATGGGGGAGGGGGAGGGGGAGGGGCACGCATCACTGAGATCACAGCATCCAAATACTAGGCTACTGTACCAATTATTACTTACTGCCACCCTTTTTCGCGGGTTTATTGGTAACGTTTATGCAGAGGGAAGAGCTAATAATACTTGTGGTTACCAGCGGGTCGTGATGCATACTGCTCGCCCTTGTTTCCATAACACGAATGCATCCTCAGGTCAGTGGCGTATTTTATAATTACACAGGCCTGCGAAATTTAAGGTTTTGAGAAGCTTTCGTTAATTTTTATGTTACAGTAGAGTCCCACTAATTTGAACTAATTGGGACCGAACCCTGTTCGGATTAGCGAAAATTCAGATTGGGTGGATTTTCATCAAATACGACAACATTTTGACTTTAATAAGAGGCAGGGCTAAATTTTAAAAGCCTTGCATCACAAGAAGAAAAATCCGTTTGTTTTGGCGATAACGTAAAAGAAATCATTGAAACAGATAGGCCTACACTGTTTACTCCTGTAGCATTTATTTCATGTTTTTCTGTGCTAATACATTTACGATTTTGCTTGCAAAAACTAGTTTAAACTTAATCTTGTCCGGCTCCTTGGCTAAATGGTTAGCGCGCTAGGCTTAGGCCCGAAGTGCACCGGGTTCGATTCCCGGTCGAGCCATCAGAGATTTTAATCTCCTGGGGTTAATTCCCGTGGATCGGGGACTGGGTGTATGTGCCGTCTTCATCATCACTTCATCCTCATTACGACGCGCAGGTCGCCCACGGGCGTCAACTAGAAAGACCTGCACTCGGTCTCTCCGGAGGCCACACGATCATTCATTCAATTTAATCTTTATTTTTTCCTGTTTTAAAATTCAAAACAAATTTGGTAGATAGTTTTTCCTATCCCTGTTCGGATTAGGTGGTTTTCCGGATTGTCAGGGTTTGGATTGGCGGGACTCGAATGTAGCCTATTTGGTGTGCTTATTTCAAAAACGACCTCCGTTTATTCCCATCACATCATGTCTTTTTGTAAAATCGATATAGATATTATTTCTAAAATCGAGAGCAAAAGAGAAAGAAATTTTCCCTTGAGTTTAAATGTTTTACAACAAATTATGGTGCAGTTTTTAGAAGAAACTTGCATAAAATAGACGACTGACCAAGATTATGTATGTTTACACGAACGTTCGAAACAAATTTTAAACTGAGCAAAGATCAAAACAAAAGAAAACAAAGTGTCCATTTAACCCGCGAGAACTGGCGCATGGGTATTTTTGACCCGATGCTTAAATAATGCTCTATATTTCCGTTTTGGTCAGCCCTTATTTCATATAGCTTGCTGTACCTTCCTTCTTAGACTTGAACTTCTCCCGGCAAAAGAAACATGTCCATAGCTTTTCGAGCATTCAAGTTATTTCTATATTATTTACGGTCGGGTTAGATTTACCCATGGCGCCAGTCCTCGCGTGACAATTTTCGGCTTACGTTAGTCGGAATAATCTGTGAAAAATAAGGGGAAAATCCACCTACTTTGGTCCATCACAATCACATAGCTCACGTTTTGTTGATCCATGTTTAGTGTCTAGGGACACCTTGGTCATCAGCTCCTTTGTTCAACAAAATTAAGATGACTGCTTTTTTCGCCACAGTCAAGCCAATTACACTGTTACGTGAATTAATATCATTTTTCTGTATGCTAAATTTGAAAAATATAAATAAAGCTCATTTTGTGTTGGGAATAGTTCATAGGAAGACACCAGGTGTAAAATCCATACGACTACGACAAGAAGCGAGTGACTCACTATGGTGCCAGTCCTCGTGTTATATTTCTTCACGCATGTTCTCAAGGTCAAAGTACGTGCGGTAGTCTTTTTCTTTGAAACTTCTTCTTGACTTTCTCCTATTTTGTTTATTCTCAGGTAAATGTTCATATAAATCCAAGTACAATCGCATTTCTCAAGAAAACGTGACGTGATCGAACTCTTTAATTACTGGTTTCGAGATCAGCACCGAAGGATAAGTTACATCAAAAGCGGATGTCACTTCCCTTGTATTTTTTTTTCTTCCTTCATCGCAGGCCTGTCTTATCGATTTTCTCATTGGTTTACTGTATTTTAAGTCTTATTATGTAAGATCAATTGTATGTCTACCCCTTATTATTCCCGTTTTCCAACGGGGTCGGGGATGAGATGCGATGGAAGTCTTTGTGGCGATGGTTTTTACGACCGGATGCCCTTCCTGACGCCAACCTCATGAGAGGAGTTAATGAGAGATGAAATGAATGATGGTGAATGAAACTGGGCAAGGATGTGGAAGGAAGCGGCCGTGGCCTGTCAGAAGGTACCGTCCCAGCATTTGCCTGGTGGTGAAAATGGGAAACCAGGGAAAACCATTTCAAGGACGGCCGACGGTGGGGCTCGAACCCACGCGTCTACCGAGTCAGCAGAGAGCTTGGCCCCATGACCTAATGCTGCGCTTTAGCCAGCGTAGCCACTACTGTCGGTTTATTATGTAAGATCAATATTTGTCCGAATTCACTTGAGCTGAACGTCACATCCGACTCAACGAAATGTTCCGCGAATGCATTGCTGTAGACCTGCGCTAGTGACGAGCGGGCGGCCGGGCACCTGGGAGAAAGGGGAAATCCCTGCACTCTTGTAAACGGAGGATATTTAGCCAATGCTTCGCTGTAGAGCTGAGCTGAGCAAGGAGGTTGTCTCTGAATCGTTAGAGGAAGGACACCTTGTCAGTAGCAGCAGCAGACCAGCAAAGTTGTACTAACAGCTCACCAGGATGGAGACTACGAGCAGCGGGACCATCGAGTGGAGGAAGCAGCTGAGGACCGGCGAGCCAGCTAGGGGCCAGGGCAGGCGCAACCGCACCCGGAGAGGTAGAGGGCCACGATCGGCAGGCTCCTTGGGTGGGGAGTTAACCTCCACAGGGCCCTCTCCTCCGGTCACGCGGGCACGCCAGCAGGCCCTTGGTGAGAAGACGTCAGCGGCGCAGAAGCCGCCAGCCGTTGAAGAGGTAGGGGTGCCTCACAGCCCGGCTGGCGCACTCAACGCTGGAGTAGCTCCCGGCCCGGGGAGCACAGGTAGCCCGGACATAACGCAGGTGTCCCTGCGGTCCGAGTCAACCGACGCCTCCCCTGGGCCCCCTGAGCTAGCTGAGTCCGAGAAGAGTCGGACGCCAGGACCGGCTAGCTCCCCGCGACCGGACAGCAGCAGTAGCCCTGACGCCAGGTTCAGCTGGGCGAGCGATGTGAGCTCGGACACCGTGCATGGGCACCCTGGGGCCACTTCCCCAGGCTCCGAGCGAGCAAGTGGCTACGACCCCAGCCTCCTGGCTCTGTTTGTCTATTACAGGCCAGGCGTCAACCAGGAAGAAGAAAGGGACGTCATCAGGGCCTACATGGACCAGGCCCATGAAGTCACGACGGGAGGAGCTGAACGTGTCCGCCCGGACATCGAAGCCTACCTCCCCACCGGACTGCTGATCAGGCCACACAAGGACGTGGTTATAATCTACCTGGCAGCAATCTCCAAGATCTGGCAGGTCGCGGTGGTACCAGGCTGTAAGCCAGGTGCCTCTCCACACATCCTCCGCCACGCGGGGGAGACTCGCCCAGACTTTGGAGAAAGGAGGGCCACCACGACGCAGGCAGAGGTAGGGACCCAGGTGGGCCCCCTGACCTTCTCCAAGACGACGCAGGCGCCTCTTCCAGCACCTCAGGCGGAGCCATTAGTGGGGCAACCCGCGCCCGCCATCCCGGAGGAGCAGCGACCAGAGCCCCAGGTGGAGCCTTTAGCGGGGCAACTCGCGCCCGCCACCTCCGCCAGGAAGGCCCCAAAGCAGCGGAAGGTCAACCGCAGCAGCCCAGAGGACCGTCGCACGCAGCGCCCCCAAGGGGGGGGGGGGGGGGAACCAGGACGCCGCGAGGCCACCAGCCGCAGCCAGGAACAGCCGCTACAGCCAGGTAATATGAGGCCCCGCTCAGCTCAGCTTTTACAGTGTTTCCACTGTCTGAGATGGGGCCACTCCCAGGGATCCTGCGGCTCTACAGTCCGCTGAAACCGGTGTTCAGGTGGCCACCACCACACCGGCTGCACGGTGCCGCGGGACGCGCCGGTGTGCGCCAACTGCAAGAGTGACCATCCGTCATCCCATCGCAGTTGCCCTGTCTACAGGTCCATGGCAAGAGCAGAGAGGAAGGTGGCTCCTTCCCATGGACCGCCCACTAGGCCCCTGCTTCGGCAGGCGAGCCCCTCCCCCTCCACTCTCCGGTGACGGAGGCTCGGTACCAGGGACCCCATGGAGATCGGGTAGTGGCGCAGGTTCTCCGGATACTTGTACCATTGCTCGGTAGCCGGCAAGACCCGCGCTGATCCCAGCAGTGCCGAGTTCTAACGGATTCCCCGGAGACGAACTGGCGAGAAGACGGACATGGATCTGGTGCATGATACCTTCTCCCAACTAGCATACCTACTCATTTCCATACCCACATTATCCTTGCATGTGGCAATAACCAAGCCGCCAGGTTTTACGTGTTGGCAACCTTTCCTTTCTGCCTATGCGGTTTTCCCTGGCCTACAATCTTACCCTTATATATGAGTACATTGGCTATTTATATGTGCTCACATATAATATATACCAATGTTAATATCTATTAATTATGTCTGGTAGATCGCGACCGCGATGGGACAGGCACTAAGTCCTAAAAGACATTCCTTTCTATCCAATCCCCTATGCTTTCTCTTCTACTATCGTAGATTAATTGCATGTCGGAGGCACCAGTAGTAAGGTCGGGTGCCACGCGGGGGGTGCGGGTACTCTTTCGGGGCCCCCCCGAAAGAAAAAAAAAGTAGAGCTGAGCTAGTGACGAGTGTGATGAGCGGGCGGCTGGGCGCCTGGGAGAAAGAGGAAATCTCTGCACTCTTGTAAACGGAGGATATTTAGCCAATGCTGCGCTAGTGGCGAGCAAGATGAGTTGGAGACTGGGGCCCTGGAGGAAGAGGAGAATGTTTCGCTCTTCACAAAGTTAACAATTACAAATTTCTTTAAGATATGATAATTCCTGCTGCACTAGTAGGTCGGGTGAGTTAGCCGTGATCGTTACGGCGTGGCTGCAGGCAGTCGCTCACAATCGGGAGGCGAGGAGGTTCGAATACCTCCGCCGGCAACCACGAAGATAGTCTTCTATGGTTTCCCATGTTCCAGGCAGATGCCAGGGTTGGTCCCTAACTATAGGCCACAGCCGCTACCTTCCAATTCCTTGTCCTTACATTCACTCTTTCCTCCCCAGACAACACTACACACGCGACGGTAATTGTAGCCCACCCCATGGGTGTCCACAAAGAGGTCGCTACAAACTATGGTGAAACAAACATGTCCTCGGACACTCCCGACATTAAAAACCATAGCTAAAAAATAACTGGCAGGTGACCTTTCAACTTCCAGTCTGTCTAACATACAGAATATATATCGGAGCCTTTGTGTATAAGGCCATACTATTCTACAATGCTCTCATTAGTATTGTACGATTAATGATTTTGCCAATGTAACTTCTACTGTTCTTTCGATCTCAGGAATATCATGTGTTATGACGAATAGGATAATTGAAAGTGTATGAATTGAGCCAGTGCTTGTGAAACATCTCGTGATGCGCTATAAGCACTGTAAGGACCTGTGAATCCCTCTGTAATGCTGCAAAACATGGTATTGTCTCAGTGTTGCAGTGCAGTAGACTACGTGTCTATTTGACGCCCTATGTTGCACTATAAAGTCTACCAGAGCTTATGAAACTCCCTACGATCCTGTGTTAACACTGCCAGGACTTATTGAACGCCCCAAGATGCTGTATAAGCACCGCGAGGACTTATCGAAAGCCTTATGATCCTGTATTAAACCTGCCAGGGTTTATCGAAAGCCCTATGATGCTGTATTAACACTGCCAGGACTTACGGAACACCCTATGATATAGTATAAACACTGCCAGGATTTATGGAACACCCTATGATGCAGTACAAGCATTGACAGGACTTATGGAACACCCAATAATGCAGTATTAATACTGCCAGAATTTATGGAACACCCTATGATGCAGTATAAACACTGCCAGGACTTACGTAACACCGTATGAAGGTGTATATACACTGCCAAGACTTTTAGAACGCCCTATGGAGCTGCATAAACACTGGGAGGACTTATGGAACACCATGTGATGATGTATAAACACAGACAGGACTTATGGAACACCCTATGATGCTGTTCAATCACTGCCAGGACTTATGGAACACCCTATGATGATGTATAAACAATGCAAGGACTTTTGGAACGCCCTGTGATGCCATATTAACACTGCCAGGATATGGAACACCTTATGGTGCCGTATAAACACTTCCAGGACTTACGGAACACCCTATGATGCTGTATAAACACTGCCAGGACTTATGGAACACCATATGATGCTGTTCAATCACTGCCAGCACTTACGGAAAACCCTATGCAGCTGTATTAACACGGGCAGGACTTATGGAACACCCTATGATGGTATATAAACACTGCCAGGACTTATCGAAAGCCCTATGATGCTGTATAAACACTGCCAGGACTTATGGAACACCCTATGATGCTGTATAAACACTACCAGAACTTACATAACACCGTATGAAGGTGTATATACGCTGCCAGGACTTTTAGAATGCCCTAATGAACCCATGTGCCATCAGGTCCATGGATGGTCGAATCCATGCATTTGAGAAAGAAATCAAAGAAGCGTATAGTTTCTAATGTAACTTAAAGAAAGATCAAGCTAGGAGGCCGGTATAAGGTTGTGCAACCAACGAGGACCAGGTGTTCGAGAGGATGATATCATCCCTCTTGACATTCAGAAGGGAGCGAGTCACGAGTATTAATAACCGAGTGGAAATTTCCAACGAATAGACAAGGAGGCCTGAATCGGAAATCGAGCTGACGTTGCTGGAAAATGACAACACCGCTTATGCGCCAGGAGAGGAATAATTAAATTTAACCCGTTTACAAGTATAATAATGAATAAACAAGTACAGTACAGTGAATCATTTTGAATGAGAGATTTTTCAGTAAAGAGAAACCATTTAATAATTGCGCAGGAGAAAACTGCAAACGCAAGACGACGTCATTGGGGAATTACCAAGGCCTGTGTGGAGGGGAGAAAGCAAAAGAAATGCAACACCCACACAATTGAGGACGAGAAATTAATTAATATCTCCGAATTGCACGATCGATTCTTAGGTGCAATGAGAGTATTTGACATTGAGAAGACGAGCTTTCGGAAGGCATAATTTTTATATTTGTGGCACCATTATTTTAGAAGTTGGCCACAGAAAAGGCTAGAGTCTTATTTATTTTGTAGTGAAATAGTATAAAGCTTCGGGCTTCACCAAGCCAATCATGCAGTTATTCTGACAACCCGTGAGGGTGTTACTACGCACGCAGTTCCGACAGCCCGTGAGGGGCGTAAGACTACATCACAGCACATCAGTATTCAGACAGCCGTGTGGGGTGTAACTCTGCATCACATCGAAAAACAGCTACCAGTACTCCTTGAGGGGAGAAACGCTGTGTTACACCGCAGAAGTAATATCCGATAGCCATAGGCATCGCAGTATTAACGACTTGCTTGCCTCCATAAGGAGTGGTCAAGAAGAAATTTAAAGTATCGCCGTATTGAAATATTAGGAAAATCCTAGTTACAGGATTTAGGCCCGACTGTATACAAGTTATAGTGAAAGTTCGTAAGATATAGTCAGAGCAGGCCGCGAACGTCGGACTTAAAGGCGATAGGTCGATAAATAGACGGACGAATATATCATAACGTACGGAAGTACCGTACCAGAAAGATAAACTGTTATTTAAATTAAAGAACCCAAAAAGGGAAGAACAGATTAAGGTTCGGAACGTACATCAGAAACGTAGGAGTGCTAGAACCGATCAAATAAAGAAGCAAGGAGACTATAAACATTATCTCCAGAAAGCAGGCGAACTATTCTAAAAGTACTAGAATCGAGAAGTACTAGCTGCTATAAACTAAATCTATAGGTCATTGAGGAGACCTCGATCCGAATAGACTTTTGCTAGGATCGATAAAACAGATCTACAAAGAAGCCGTTCAAGCTAGATAAATAGCCGGTCATCCAGGATAGGAGTAGAAGAATTTGGATTCCAGGGAGCAGTAGATGTTTCGAGACTTTCGTATTCTGCAGGATAGGAAGCCGACATTGAATAAATTTCACCCTTGGAAACGGGAATTTAATAGGTCACGTGTGATAGGCTCAGAAATACGGCCTAGTGATCAAGAATTGTGAAGTGTAAAATTTATCAAGATTGTGTGTTAAATTAATATTTTTAGTGTTTATTATGTGTTCAAAAGGGACACATCAGTGTATAAAAATGTCGTCAATGTTAAGTGTCTTAAATATATGTCAAGAAGTGTTTATACATAAGATGAATTCCTTTAATATGGAGTAAAAAGTTCAAAGTGGGCCCAAAATGAAGCACCGCACAAGAATAAAGATCATGGGACGATCTTAAAACATGTGAGTACTGAATTTCATTCTATTTTGGTGTCAGAAATTGACTGTGTACAAATCCACCGGAGTTTCTGAGTAAAAGGGATGTGTTTTAATAAATAAATACTGAATAAACAAGAACGCGGTCTGAACAATAATAACAATTTTGAGAAATTATAAATAATTATGTAAAGAATAAATCCCGTAGAGGAAATATGTGAATAAAATGTTAATGTATTTAACAAATGTCATAAGAGCAAGCGAAATATCAGTAATTATCATGAAAGATATTTAAATAAAGTAAAGTTGAGATATGAAAGAAATAGCTTTTGAGCTTGTGTAAAGAATAAAGATAATACTAATAACTAAGTATGGAAATATTAAATAAAGGTCAAATAAATTGATGTGAACATAAGAGCGTTAAAGCCTTAATGTATGTGTAAGATATGATGTTCAAGGGAATATTTTTAAAGGGAGCGATTTATCGGCAACGGAAAGATTAATATAAGAATTAAAAATAATATGAATTGTTACTAATGAGATTTATCAGTTCTTGGGAAGACAATTCGGCTTAAAATAATGTGTAGCGCAAAAGAGCGCAAATAATATTAAAATGTCACGCTAGGAACGCGTAGAGGTTAAAATACTTGGTAAATTACTTATGGAGGGTAGTTGATTGCAGTGAATTGATAATTGTATAAGTCCTCTATTTGTGACGTAGTATCACGAGGCATTGTGTATGTATTTGAAAGGGAGCTAATATATGGTATTATTGAGCGTATGTCATATGGGCCACGGCCGACTTTAAATCGCATTTTGTATAAGTCCTCTGTAAGGGAATGGTTCCCGAGGCATGTGAAGAGATTCGAACGCAGAATCTTCTTATGATAAAAGCCCCTTTATTCTTCGTCGTCGAATGTGTATTAATCTTCCCAATCAATGAGGACCCTCTCATAATTAATAAATGCCAAGGTTACGAAAGTGGTCTATGAACCAAAGAATAGTTGTTTGAATGATTACGGTACAGTAAAAGCCCGGTCTCTCCCCAGAACTGAATATAATGTGAAGGTTTGTTTTGAAAGCCTTGGAAATAAGCTGCTAACGGGGGTTAGACAGGGAGTCGCTCGCCACCCTCAGTGTCATAAATCGCGCCCGAGTAGAATGGTCTAGCTCTCTTAGAGTGAGAGTGGGCAGAAACCGTCTCGTAAGATGTTGTAAAGAGAAATGAATACACCAGGAGTGTTTAAAGTTGTTAACGACCCGGGCGTTGAACCGAGGTCCTTGTAGATTAATATTTTCGTTTGCCTGTTCAGATCGTAGTTTCTTATATGATAATGGTCTTATAAGACATAAGAGATAAATAACAATCCCTATTGTAATGATGTATGGACGTAGGATTCCACGAGTTAATTGAAGGCAACTAAGTTTCGGGAGTAACTATAGTTTTTTGACTGTGTCAAGTATCTTCACGCTCTGGAGTACACAGTTGATTTCCTGATTACCTTAATATGTTTGTGAAATAAAGAGAGATGATAACGACTGAATGTGTGGACATGCCCAAAAATATTGAGTTAGATAATTAACATAAATTTTAAATGTAATTATACATTTGTTTTTGAGGATTAATAAGATATAAAGGATAGTATTTGAGGTGTACAAGAATGACACCATTATTATGTAAAGCATGGAGCCAAAAGAGCTCGGAGTTATAGAAAACTTACAGTTAATGCTTTATGGAAGTAAGACTAAGTAGGAATTGTTGGTTTATGTGGAAACCACATGTTTTTTTTTAATACAATATTTGTTTTATTGTATTTTGTGATTCCTTGTTCATTTGGAACAAGTAGATGATTATGGGTCAGTAATTAAATTGTTAAAGTGTTTGTAGCGCCATTAATTTTATTAATTAAATGTGTTTAAAATAGGAGCTGATTTTGTTGTTATTTTTGCAAGTGTATCCTCTAATTAATCCAAAATATGTGAATCACAGAGTGGGGAACTTACCGCTGCCCCGAAAATTCCGAATTGAGCTACGCTGGTATACTGTGATTGGCATAATTCTTGCTAAAAGGGTACATGGGGGTCATATAAGTAATGTGCCGGATTAATAACTAGAGGAACACTTAAGACGGTCATTTCATGTAAATTAAAGTAACGATAGGAGTAGCTACAACATAAAATATTAACTGACCGCATGGGTCCCTAGAAACTCATACCGAGCAGCCCTGTATTATATTATCAACCCCCTAGCAAACATAACATGGCGCCCAGTACGCAGGGCTGAGTTTTCCTAGGGAAAACCTGAGTTTTCTCGAAAAATTAAAATTTTCATTTTTTGAAAAAAAAAATGGTTTTTCGAAATTTTGAATTTTAAATACTTCCATAAAGGTTTATGAAATTGAATAAAAGTATCAAAAGGGTACGTTGTAAGTGAATACCCGTACCAAAGTAAGTTTTTAAAGAAATTGGGACACACTGATTCAGAGTATCATCTCTCAAGCATGTACTAGTGTGGTGGCATTAGTGGTCCACTATATTCTAATAAGATGGTATTGAGTGAGGAATTGCAGGGGCTTTTGGAGGCGATAAAAGCCGATAGTAATGAAAAATTGGAGGCGATAAAAGCCGATAGCAATGAGAAGTTGGAGGCTATAAACAATACATTGGGCCTCCAAAAGGATGAAAATAACAAAGTGTTCAAATCCATAAATGAGAGTTTGAATAAGTTGGATAGACAACAGACTGAAAATAAAGAAGGGTTAGGATCTATAAACAATAAGTTGGACAGCCAACAGGAGGAAAATAACCAAAGGTTAGGATCCATGAATCTAAGTTTAGAGTCACTAAAAACCAATAGTGATAATATGGGCACTAAATTAGAGAATATCGAAGTTAAAACTGATACCATGGGAACCAGATTAGAAGCTATCGAAGTTAAAAGTAATACCATGGGAACTAAATTAGAAGCTATCGAAGCCGACTGTATAAACATGAATAAGGAACTGAAGGCTGAGATAGAAAATTTGAAAACAGAAAATGGGGATAACATTAAACAACAGTGGGAAGTGATAAAAACGGAGACATTAGAGTCTCTGAAAGCCAACAGTAAAGAAAACAATGGAGTACTGAAGGCTGAAATAGAAGAGACAATGGATAATAAATTTAAAATTCTTGATGAAGGGTTTGACACTAAGTTGGGGGGTAAGTTTACTGAGTTAAAAGGGGAAATCACAAGTAAAATTGAAAATGAAAATGGGACACTTAAGTCTGAACTGCAAGGCCAAATAAAGGTATTGAAGGACAGCATGGTGGATTCCCAAACTCAATGCATGGAAAATTTTGGAAATTTGAATAACAGTTTGAGTTCCATGGAAACTAAATTGAGTAATATGGAGGGAAATGTAAAAGCATGTGAGGAGAAACTTGTAACCCAGATCCAAGGTGTGCAGAAAGAATTGAAAGCTCAGATAGAATCTAACAAGAATATTTGTGAAAGTTCCCGGGATGAAATAAAACAAAGCGTGAATGAGCTAGGAGATAGATTTGAAGGGGTTGAGAAAAAAATGGGAGAACTTGAGGGAAAAGTCAATGAAGTTCAAACCGAAGTAACTGAGTTGAAAAATCAAAATCAAAAGGATGTTCAGGATATGAAAGAGCAGATTGATCTTTTTACCGGGCAGGTAGATGATAATTGGAAGACGTACGAAACAAAAATAGATAAAAGTTTAGATCTATATGAGGAGCATCTCCAGAATGAAAGAAAACAACGAGAGAAAGAAAATAAGGATAACACCCATAAGATAGATGAAATAAGTCAGGGTATTAATGATGTTCAGGGAACCATCGGAACATTAAAGATCCAAGTAGGAAAAACTCATACTGAAGTTAACCAGGTCCAAAATGAAGTAAAACTGATTAAAGATGACTTATGGGAAGTGTCTAAGAAAACTGAGGAGAAGCTGGAAGGAATTAAGGGAGAGGTGGAGAAGAAGATAAAGCAGATACGAAAAGACTTAGATACCATAGGTGATGTTAAGCCAGAAATTATAAATCAACATGCCATGATCTTTAAGAAAGAGGTAGAAGACCGACTAAATGAGTTCAGGGATAGTTACAGGGACGAGAAATTCCAATCCAAACAGGCAGAGGAAGAGAGTAAAAGGAATCAAGAAAGAATTCAGAATGAATTAAGATCCCGATTGGAGAGGACTGAACATAAGAATAGTCAAATGGAAATCCAACTCATGGCTAATGAAGAAAGTGCCCGAAGGGAAAGGAAGTTAGAATTTGAGAATCAGGAGGAGTTTCCAAAGACAGGATGGGTAGATTCTCGTGAACGAGGCACAGATACGGAGAGGGACTTAGGAGGGGAGAGCCCTTATAAGAACCCAGGATATCCGATGGCGATGTCAACCCCGTACATGAATCAGACAAATGGCCAGATAATAAACATTATTAAATCAAATGAGGACAGACCAGTAAAGTTTACGGGTAATAACATGTCTGTTACTCCAAAATACTGGCTAAAAGAAGTGGCAGAGTATCTAAACGAAATGAAGGTTCCTCAGGATCGGAGACTGAGAGCTATTGAAAAGCTGTTGGCAGGTGATTGTCTCACCTGGTTCAGAAGCTTCAGATACACCTTTGATACGGTGGAAGGCTTTAGGGAAGCATTTTTAAAACGATATTGGGCAGCAGACGTCCAAGAGAATTTAAGGCTGGATCTGTACTCTAGGAAGTACAGCACCAATGCACCTACTAAATACTCGGAATTTTTCACCGCTCAGCTGTGTAAATTCCGCGAACTGGATATTGCTCCGGCAGAGAACGACCTGTGTGCCGCCATTGCAAGACAGCTTCCGTATGAGATTCAGAGGCTGTTAATCTCATCCAAAGCCAGAAGTGCTGTGGAAGTGGAGAGTGTATTACGTCAATTAGATATGACGACTTCGCACGTAACTCCTCGGCATCAAAGACAGGCTGAGCAAGTACACATGGCCAGCAGTCAGGAAACAGGAGAAAAATCATCGACCAGGAATCAATCCACCAGCACGGATACTCAAGGACTAGGTCGAGAGTATGGGCACCAGGAGCCTAGAAGGATACAGCCATATTACAGGGGAGGATATCGAGGAAGAAATCCTAGAACTACGGGTTATAGGCAACAAGAAAGCCGACCCTATAACAATAACCATCAAAGGCAAGAAAACAGAAAGAAATGGGAGAATTATCCCAGAAGAAATGTAAGGCCAGAGGATAGGGATGATGAATATCGGGCCGAAATAGAAGAAAGATATCAGGAAAGTCTTCGTTATATGAACGAAAGACCAGATGAACCTGATAGGCAAAAAGTCCGTTGGAGTGAGGCAATCAAGAACCGGAAATCACCCGACCGACTAGACGGAGCTCAAAGCTTGGAACTACAAGCTCAGTTAAAGAATGAGGGAAAAGGGAGCCCTCAGGATAAAAAAAAACTCCAAATTTAAATTGTCAAAAGTGGAAACATACCAGGAGCTGGGAGGAGGTAGAAATTGTAAATTGGATAGCCAGACCAGATGAATTAATTAACGAGGATGTGGAAGGAATCCCACCTGTTAAAAGAGAACTACCTATAATTATGCTCAGGATAGAAGGATTACTGGTCAGAGCATTGATTGATACCGGATCCACAATAAGTCTAATTACACAAACCCTTTTAAATGAATTGGAAACAAGGGGCCGAGTACTAAAGATTCCCACATCAAGTGTAAAGATTAAGGGAATTATCCCTGAAAAATCTTTGACTTGTAAATTTCAGGTATACATTGATCTGATCATGGGTAACGCTGAAATTTCGCAGTGCTTTTTGCTGGTAAATCAATTACCGTATAATGTCATATTAGGTATTGATTTTATCCGTGAGAACAAGGTCATTATAGACCTAGCGCAAAACTGCATCAGAATTCAAAGAGAGGATGTGGATGAACAAAATATTAACCTACAGGAACAGGATGCGAAAAATGGAGAACAGGTATGGCATATGGAAGAAGTGAGTGAGGAAGATTATAAGGACATAGAAAAGATATTTGAAGTCCTCAACATAGAACTCGAAGGTAATTTGGGAAATGAGTTTGAGACCAACCTGTCAGGAAAAGTGGAGGAAGCTAAAGTCAGCCTCGAAATTAAGGAACAGTTAAAGAAATTATTATTGGATTATAGGGACGTATTTGATTCCAAACCAGGGAAGATTGAAAATTTTAAATACGCGTTCCAAGTCAATGATTGGGCACCGTTCAAACAAAAACCATACCCGGTTGCGGAAAAACATTACCCACAAACCAAGAAAACACTGCAGGAGATGATGAATGCAGGGGTTATAGAAAAGATGGCGACACCATATGTTAGTCCATTAGTGATTGTGAGTAAACCGGATGGCTCAGTAAGGGTGTGTTTAGATGCCAGAAATTTAAATGCAAAAATCATACCAGAAAATGATTCGGCACCACCCATAAAAGAAATACTGAGGAAGTTCAAAGGCAAGAAGATCTTTACAAATATTGACATGGCTTCTTCGTATCATCATCTCGAACTGGAAGAGAAAACCAGCTTGTTGACTGGATTTCAGTTCGACCAACAAACATACTGCTTTAGAAGATGTCCATTTGGATTGAAGACTGCAGGATCTGCATTAATAAGAGCGCTTGATCGAATCCTGTCAGAGTAAGTGAAAGATTGCACTATCCGATACGTGGATGACATTTTGCTTACCTCGGAGAACATTGAGGAACATTTAGAAAATTTGAAGAAATTATTGGAAGACTTAAGAAGGGCAAATTTTAAAATAAATTTAAAGAAGTCGAATTTTTGTCAAAGGCAAGTGACATTTTTAGGGCATGTGATTGACAAGGATGGTGTTAAACCAAATCCATGCAAATTGGAATCAATAAGGGATTTTCCAAGGCCTTTGAAGGTAAAGAACGTTCGCCAGTTTTTGGGATTGATTGGGTTCTTTACAGGACATTGCCCATCATACACCAGAACTGTTGCACCACTACAAGACCTTCTGAAGAAGGGGGGCAAGTGGAAATGGACGGAGGAAGCAGAAAAAGCATTTGTAGAGGCCAAGGAAATGCTCTTAAATTACGTGAAGCTAGGATATCCTGATTTTAATCAGAGATTTATCATTCAAACAGACGCATCCCAGATTGGAATAGGGGCAATGCTATATCAGGAGAACCCGGAAAACCCTGATAAGAAGAACTATCTAGCTTTCACAAGTAGGAGACTGAACCACACGAGAAAAATTATACGATCAGCGAGATCGAGCTGTTAGCGATATTGCACGCGTTGCAATATTGGCGGAAGATCGTATATGGGTTTCAGGTCATTCTAAGGACGGATCATAAAGCCTTAACCTTTTTGATGAAGACTGACTTATCCAGTCAAAGGTTGATGCGTTGGGCTTTATACATTCAACAGTTTGATGTCAAGATAGAGTACTGCCCAGGAAAGGAAAATATAGTTCCAGACTACTTAAGTAGACAGCCAGAGTCCACAGAAGAGGAAGTAATGGCTATAGATTTGGAAGACAGGGATCAGCGTACTCTTAATGAATTAAGAAGCATTAGTCAAAGACAACGGGAGGATCCATGGATGAACATGCTCATATCTTTCCTTGAGGGAAGCCTGATAAGAGGAACACCAGCGTACACGGAAGCGAATAAGATAGCTCAAGACTACACGTTTTATAATGGATTGTTATATAAGTTTGTAGACTCTGACCATACGAAATTAAGGATTGTTGTACCTGCAATTTTGCAGAGGAAAATAGTATGGTTAGCCCATAGATCGTTCGGACATATGGGAGTCGACAAAACAGTCTCGATGCTGAAAGAAGCATTTGTATGGCCGAGACTGAGAGAAACTGTAAGGGACACGTTAAAGACATGTGATCTATGTCAAAGGATCAAACCTAATGCATTTCTGATGAGACAGAAGCCTATACCATTGTTGCCCGAAAGGCCTGGCCAAATCATATCTATTGATAATTTTGGACCTTTGCCAAAGGCAAGAAGAGGAAATCGACACATAAAGGTGGCTATGGATGTCTTCACTAAAATGGTTGTCCTTGCTCCCATACAGAAGACTAGTACCAAACAGGTGTTAAAACGACTTAAAGAAAAAGTGATACCGATTCTGGGGAAACCTGAGAATTTGTTGTCGGATCACGGCAGTTGTTTCACCAGTGTAGAGTTCCGACGAGAATTAGAAAGACTTGGAATACGTCAGATTTTGTCAAGTATTCGCCATCCTGAGGCAAACCCTGTAGAGAGAGTGATGAGAGAGACGGCCAAGTATTGTAGAATATACTGTGCCGAAGAAAATTGGAAGTGGATAGATATCTTGGATATTATCGAATTTTGTATAAATAATACAATCCATGAATCCACAGGAGAGATACCCATAACGTTACATCGGAATGAGCAACCAGAAAGACCTTGGAGTCTGGTAATTCCTAGGCCAGCAGACGCTCAACCTGGAAGAGATGTACGCATTAGAAGAGCCTTTGAGCACCTAAAAGCTCAAGCCGACAGGAGGCAGAGAAGAAATAGGCATAAGAGGTATCATCGACCATTATTAGCAGGAGAAATGGTGTTAGTAAAAAGACCAGCCATTTCGGATCCAGGGAACCGTGTGTACAAGAAATTCCAGAAAATGTACCACGGACCATATCAAATAATCAGAGATTTGAGGAATAACGCATATAGAATTCGGCACTGTGAAACGGATCACGAAGTGACCATGAATTCAGCAAATTTGAAATTA
The DNA here is from genome assembly GCA_946902985.2 of Meconema thalassinum. Classification (NCBI taxonomy): domain Eukaryota; kingdom Metazoa; phylum Arthropoda; class Insecta; order Orthoptera; family Tettigoniidae; genus Meconema; species Meconema thalassinum. The sequence continues at coordinate 1,491,233,192 of OX336389.2, read as the reverse complement.
TATTACCCTCCCGAAGATTTTGATGAAGAAAATGAACAAGC